>CM055266.1:24305006-24370484 GCA_029237695.1 Conchocele bisecta
TTTTTTACTGTCATATATCAAATTGAAGGTATCAATGAGGAGATCACTCTGGTGCAATATTTGTCGGAATCGGATGATTATGTCATCCATGATGGCCACCAAAAGGTCCATTTATTCAAGATTTTTAACGTCTTTTTCTCAGGAACCACATGGCCGATGCTGGGTGAAGCATTTTCAGATTTTGTAAAATGAGTCGTCGCTTAATCCAAGATGACCGCCATCTAAAAATAGCACAATTTTTTTCAAACACATGAACTCAATGTCACATTCTCCTCTGGTGTTCATGGAGTCAGGTGAGCGAATTAGGGCCATCATGGCCCTCTTGTTTTATTTACCCGTAATCATACTCGCCTAGGCGCTTACCATTTTAATTCTTGTGTAATAATAGTAGTTTCAAGCGCTCAGCGATATTGATTTATTCATCACGGAAATTCATAAAATGTCTGCTCCAAAACGTGCAGCCAACGAATTTGGGTATTTTTTATCGAAAAAAGTTAGGAGAACACATATGTTCATCACTGATTACAGCGAGACATGGCCCCATTTGGTCCTGTCAAAGCGCGGTGATGAATTTGCGTCTTGCAAGCAGTGTAATTGTGATTTTTCAGTTAGTCATGGTGGCCGAGACGAGGGCCAAGGCTCTAAAAAATTTACCTTATGCATATAAGTGAGTACTGATTTGTGTTCCGGAAAACATATGTGGCGTTCCTGAAAATAGCCCCTTTTTCACTCCATGTTCCTCATGTGACCGACATGGGGTTGGCAGCTCTGAAACGGCCTCCGCGATAGAAACGGTCGAGCTCAGCGAGGTCCCTCGAGTAGCCACTGACGCTATTAACATGATGGAGACCACGTTCAGCGAAAACGAAATACTCAATGATGACCCCCGTTACCTCTTCGCGAACTCCGGGGCCTCGATAAGGTTATGCAAACGGTCCGGGGCGAACTGGTCCTTAACCTCGCCAAACTATCGCGCTAGAAGAAAGAAAACTGGAGGAAGCGGGTGACAATAGAGAATCTACCGAGCGGATCAACAAACTCCTGCGGTCGTTGCGGGACGAAAGAGAAGCTCGCTTGGAGGCTGCATCGACTAACCGTGAGGCTCTCCGCACCCAAATAAGTCGGATCCGCGAAACAATCTCGAGGGTCCTGCACGAGGAGACGACACTCGGTGAGCGTCTTCGCACTCTGTTCAGAGAGCAGGGTGTCACGATAGCAAGCATCCTCGTTGCTATCAGCATGACTATATCGACCATAGTTCTAGCTTTCACTGGTGGTGCGGCGCCACCACCCACGCCAGCACCCACACCACCACCCGCACCATCCGGCGGAGCCAAGGAGTGGGTAAAAAAACAACTAAGAGCCCTCGCCAGTCTCCTGGCTAAATTAGCCGAAAAGGCGGCTGCCGCACTACCTGGACTGATCGGAAGTATCGTTTCTTACTTGCTATCTATATTATCAAAAACGGCCGGATGGCTAGCCAAAAATACCTGGGCTTTAATCATGGCAATCGCCGGTCTCCTACTATTCTTCGCCAGAGAGTTCCTAAAACCAAAGCGTAAATAATCCGATCGCCACGAGGGCGACGACGAGCCCTAATTTCTCATCCTCGTGTGTTGTGCTTCCAATCTCGATTGGTGTTTCAAAATTGTTGATGATTGGATTTGGGGAACTCGATGGTGCATCCAATTTACGAATTGGGGGTACTGGGTTCGATTGTGTTGAGGGAGGTGTATCCATTTTGTGTTTTGGGCGTTTTATGAAATCGGTTCACTGTTGAACCCGATCATGTTGGGGGTGCGCTTGATGATATCCGTGTTCACGTTAGCGTTGTGGCCGATTTTTTGATTGGCGGTGGCGATTGCGATCTGATTATTGTAACCGTCAACCGGGTCGTCTCGTAGTATCATATTGCTCGGCGCCATATAAAGACCTATTCCAAATACATAGTCTACTGGAGTGCTGGCATTCTGCAAAACGTCTTGATAATTCTGGATCGCCTTCTCCAGGTCCACCCTAGCTGAGATGGCGTCCTCTACAAGTGCCAAGAATTGTTTTTGTGCATCAAACGCCGTTCCCGTGCCCAGTATAGAACTGCGAGTTTGCTTCTGTGCGCCGAGGATGGCCCAGACGTACGTGCGAATGGAGTCGTTGACGCGAGTAACCCCGGCCTGCGTGAACCCTAGACCCTTATCTAACATAAATGTACCCCACACGTTCTGAACCTCAGCAGCCTGCTGTATGTAATCGACGTGAGCCCGTTACGAAGGTAAAATTTTACAAGAAAACACGCCACAGTGCCGACCTCCAGACACTTCCGGCCCAAAAGTCATAGTCGCGTGGTCAAAATTCCCGGCGTTCCGACTGACGATGTGGTCACCGGAGTGATCGTGTCTAAAATCAGTCTGCGTCCAATTCCCTGACTGGCCCCGAATGAGAACGTCCCCGAGGCCGGTGCTGGTAGGAAATGCTTTCTGTCTCCAGTCCGCGTCTTTTGAAACGTTAAATTCGTTACACAGTCTTTCAAACGCCATACGGTCGTATGCGTTGGAAATGGGATCCCAGGCGTCGTCTTGAGGTAGTGAAATACCTAGTTCTTTGAGAATCCTCCTAATAGTATAATACGCGTGACACTTCGGAGCATGACATTCTTGGATGTCAGATGGTCTTTATGTGAAACTCCGCACCCGGCTGTTGCGCACCATACAGCGAAATTTATTTGGTTCTGCCAAAACTGCATCGGTGTTGCTTTCCACCAGTTTACCGCCTCCATCGTAGTAATCTTGGGCAGCCTATATTGTTCAAAGATGTTAGGGAAATTGGTGGCAAAGCCACTGTCCGGTCTAACCGTTACGGTTGGGTGTACAAGGCGGTTAACAACGTCTTTTTGCGTGTATTTACCTCCGACCGCGTACTTTGCATTAGAATTAAAGCTAAATGCTTTGGTATCCATTGAAAGATATTATTATGTTTGCTACTATCACTAATGTTCAAAAAGGGAGTTGTGAACTTCAAAAGTCAATCGATAACTGCTGCGGAAAACGCCGGGTAGGCCTCAGATCAATCACGAAAAACATTGAAACGCTCGAGATTTTCTTAGATGTTGAAGAAGAGTTGAAGAACGATTACCCGATTTCGGTCGTCCTAGAAATTTCAAAGTAATTAATTTTAAGAAAATTATTTAGAATTAAACGCATGTTCGTAATTTATATATATATATATTATCAACATTATTGAAAATGAGTATATACGGACCAGGTAGTTCTTCCGATTGGGTGACAAATTCAAAGAATTTGGAACCAACAGAAGGGGGATTCATCCCGACAGAGGGCGACTTTTTAACTACCCAAAAAACAAAGGCCTTGATCAATAGAACTATATTGGTGGCCACGGACGAGATTCACAAGAGTCTACTATCACAACTTAGAGAATATGCCCTGGCTGTGAATACACAAAGTCCGTGAAGAAACGCATACGGAACTAAACGAACTAGGTGAAAAAATAACCAAATTTCGAAAAGAGGCCCGGTTGGGGATTGATAAATAAAGTCCGAGAAGACCACCAGGCGGACCTTACGGATGCTTATGATGCGTTGCTCTTAAAGGACTCTCTCAGCAAAGAAGCGACACTTACCGAACTAGACGGAAAATAAACAAAAATTTCGAAAAGTGACCAGGTCGGATATTGATAAAGTCCGAGAAGACCACCAGGCGGACCTTATGGAGGGTTATGATACGTTGCGCTCAGAGGACTCTCTCATCAGAGAAGCGGCACTTACCGAACTAGACAAAAAAATAACCAAATTTCGAAAAGAGGCCACGTCGGGTATTGAGAAAGCCCGAGAAGACCACCAGGCGGACCTTACGGAGGCTTATGGTGTGTTGCGCTTAGAGGACTCTCATCAGAGAAGCGACTTGCTGAACTAGACGGGAAAATAACCAAATTTCGGTCGGGTATTGATAAAGTCCGAGAAGACCACCAGGTGAACCTTGCGGAGGCCATTGCGGAGGCTTATGATGCGTTGCGCTTAGAGGACTCTCTCAGCAAAGAAGCGACACTTACTGAACTAGACGGGAAAATAGCCGAATTTCTGAAAGAGACCAGGTCGGGGGTTGAGGGGGTCCGAGAAGACCACAAGGAGGCCATTGCGGAGGCTTATGGGGCGGTGCGCTCAGAGGACTCTCTCAACAGAGAAGCGGCACTTACTGAACTAGACGAAAAAATAACCGAATTTCGAAAGGAGGCCCGGTTGGGGGTTGAGGGGGTCCGAACGGGTATTGAGAAAGCCCGAAAGCCCGAGAAGACCACCAGGCGGACATTACGGAGGTTTATGGGGTGTTGCGCTCAGAGGACTCTCTCATCAGAGAAGCGGCGGTTGCTGAACTAGACGGAAAAATAACAGAATTTCGAAAAGAGGACGTCGGGTATTGAGAAAGCCCGAGAAGAACCACCACCATGGCAGCCCTTGCGAAGGCTTATGAGGTGTTGCGCTCAGAGGACTCTCTCATCAGAGAAGCGGCGGTTGCTGAACTAGACGGAAAAATAACTGAATTTCAAAAAGAGGCCCGGTCAGGTGTTGAGAAAGCTCTAGAAGGCCACCAGGCGACAATTACGGAGGCTTATGATGCGTTGCGCTTAGAGGACTCTCTCAGTAGAGAAGCGGCACTTACCGAACTAGACGGAAAGATAACCGAAGTTTCTGATAAACTGAAACATGATCGTATAGCCGCGACCAAAGCTCTTGAGGAGGCCTCTTATAAGATTCGTACTGAGACCCATATCGCTCTCGAGGGGCTTACCGGAATAGTGCAAACAATGAAAACGCTAAAACGTGCCATAACAGTTTGGGCTGAGAAGCGGGGCCCATTGGTTGAGGGGCACTATGTATATTGGTTCGGTGCCAAAGCGAGTAATAAATGTGGGGGATACGCTATGACAGCTGCAGGTGAAGTTATCCGAATGGCGGTCTGCTCGGTTAATGCTAGTGGTAAACCTGTGGGCACGGTCGCGATAAATCTTGTAGTAGATGGGGAAGAACGGGGGTTGGAGTCACTAAAATCGCTGGAGAATGTTCGACGGTGGTTTCGTTCTCCGGTTATGATCGAATTAGACTTTCCCAAGGTAGTGTTATTAACTTTGTTACGAAAATCGGTGACCTAGAGAGTTCTTCCACTATTGTCTCATTGTTAATTGAACTTATTTTGTAAATACTAATATATTGAAAATCATGAACGAATCACCGCTTCCAATTGTCAATATCACTCCATCAACACGGTATCCAATTGTCAATACCACTCCATCAACACTGTGTACAATTAACAAAAGAAGTTCAGATTTTAGGTTGAATAATATCGTCGCTATGCAGGATATTTTAGTTAGAGAATATACAAATAGAAAAAGAAACGCTACAAAATATAGACGCGCGGTGAACATGGCTGAAGCATCTACAGTTGTTTCTGTCAAAATGTTCCGGGTTTATACGTGTACAAAGTGTTGTGCGTTGCGTATCCGTGGAGTTTCCGTTAGTTGCGTTTCAAACCGTGCGTCGTCTACGTGTAATACGTTTTCGGCCATGCGTTGCGTTTCCCCACTATTGCGCATGCGCGAAAGTCGAACAAACCGTGTTCAACGCATTGAGTTTCAAAAGCGTGTAATCCGTGTACAACCGTTGTAAACGTATACAACGGTTGTAAACAACGCATTGAGTTTCAAAAGCGTGTAATCCGTGTACAACGGTTGTAAACGTATAAAACAATCGGTTGTAAACGTATACAACGATTGTAAACGTATACAACGCTAAGGTAAACCATTTAAACGAGTTAACGCTTTCTTTGACGAACGGTTACATGCTTCTACATGCACACAGTACCGTACAGATGAAACCGTGTTATACGTATAACACGTTTCCACGGGTTTTAACGCATTACACGTTTTGGTATGCCAACCGTGTATCGCGTAGAATGCGCATGCTCAGATCGTTCTTCGTGTGTGTATATATACTTTAGATAGGTCCCAAAATCCGCACCTGTGCACATAGATGTCCATTTGTAACCACTATATAGTAACCCTAACCCTAACCCAAAGGTGCGGATTTTGGGCCATATATGCTAGACTTTTTTAACTCTCAGACCGATTGAGATTTGAAAACTAGTCTTAAAAATCGGTCCGAGAAAAATTGCCAGTCGGCTGCTATTTCGCTATAAACCTTGTAAATTTACCGGTTTTGACCACCAAGTAATTTATGACACATATCCGCGGGCCATATCCGTGTTAAACCAGTGTGCAGCTCGCTGTGTATTCAGTTTCTCCAAATATCGATTAATCTTAACACGCGTGGGACAGGTGTATAGAGGATTAGTGACTGAAATAGACTGGCTTCAGCGTAAATTTACGAGAGTTCCTAGACTCGCCATTTCTGATGATGTTAAAATAAAATAAAGAAACCATGCACTGTGTTCATCTGTGTTCGTAATATTTAACCCCAAGTAACTGACACGGACTATCGGCCCGGGCTATTCCATATTAAGTTAGGAACTGTTACATTACGCTGTATTAGGGGTCATTTTTGTGTATACAAAATGTACATAGGAATGCCGCAGATCCTGATGAGCCGGCTCACGTGATCTACAATTCGCAAACTGTCGTGTTAAAAGCGTGACTCATTAGGCATCAGGGATTAGGGGTCAATTGAAGTGCTAAATCACACCGCCGATGTACTTTGAACTCGATCTGAGGGTATGTATTCGCGATATTTTAAAAGAGACGAAACAAGGACGCCTCGAAGCGATCGGGGCCGAACAGGTATTCGCGTTAAAACGTGTAACCGTTGTACACGTTTCAATGCTTTAATATAGCTACACGCTTCCAGGTAAAGCGTTGTACACGTTTCAACTCTTTCACCTCGCTACATATGTATACGTCAAAGTGTGTTATACGCCTTGAAGCTAAACGTATTACACGCTGTAAAACTAAACGGTTTGACAATGTGTATTACAAGTGTACGAACCGTATTATACGTTTAAACAACATATACAACGCTTTTAAACTAAACGGTTTGACAATGTGTATTACACGTGTACGAACCGTATTATACGTTTAAACAACGTATACAACGCACGTGTACGAACCGTATTATACGTTTAAACAACGTATACAACGCTTTTAAACTAAACGGTTTGACAATGTGTATTACACGTGTACGAACCGTATTATACGTTTAAACAACGTATACAACGCTACAGCAAACCGTTGCGTTCGCGTTGCGTTCGCGTTGCGTTCGCGTTGAGTTTGCAAGTGTTGTCTACGGTGTAACAAAAACGGAGAATGCACTGTAGCACGGCTCTGGCGAGTGTTTCTGTGTTGTGTGGGGCGGGGACAGATGCAACTATATCCACCATTATAACGGTTCCCGTAGCGGGGATTTTATGTGCGGTGTCGGCCGTTTCTGGGTTGTTGTGTATGGTAATTAGGGCGTCTGGTGGAAAACTCGAGAAAAAATGTAGAAAACATGATAGAATATCCGTTCTCGCTAGTTCTAAGAAAAATAGCATCGACGTTATGGTGTCCAAAGCGTTGGCCGATAAGAAAATATCAAATTTAGAGTTTGAATCCGTGGTGGAAGAAATGGGGAGATATGAAAAATTAAAAAATGATATAAGAATCAAAGCACGCGCCACCATGCCCAAAATTGAGTGTACTGATTGGGATAAATTTAGGGTAAAACTTGGAAAATTATTAACAATTTAAAAAGAAAAAAAAGAAAAAAAGTTTTAGGTTCCACCGAGGCTCGAACCCGCGCCAGCAAAACCCTTCTGGGTCCACCCCGCTAAGCCTTCGCTTAAATTTCTTCTATTTTTTTATTTTTTCGGCTTAGCGAGGTGTGTTACACTCACATCTCCTACACCCCATCATTGGACCGATACTGCGGACCCCACCTCATCGTTACCTCCATCCGCTATAATGTGCAGAGCGGCCAGAGTGAAGTACATGTGGCGAAACTTATCTCACTGTTGAGATATTAATGCCGGCGTCCCGACACCGAACTGTGTTTATTTCTCGTATATAAACTTAACTTTGCTGGTGAAATAAAAAAAATTGTTATTTATTATTAATTAATTATTTTATTATATTAATTAATATGTTTTCTATATAATAGGGGGTGTTCAGCTTATTATAAATAATTTTATAATTTTATTAAAATTAATTAAATAACGAACCATCCCGGAAATTTGTGAACTATATATCCCTCACTAAGTGTTTATAAACTGTGTACACCACCTGTGTAAACCACCTGTGTAAATCGATAGCCCGTTTACATACCATCGATAAGGCTATAAATAACCGTGTGTGTAATATATATTACAGTGTGTTTATTTTCCATCCCGGAAGACGTAATCGTGTAAACCTCTCTATAAATGGACACTTAATATACGTGTAAGGTGGGACACCTAATTTACATTTTCATAACGCGTGTAATTGGAACATTGTCGTCTGCTTGGTGTTGTGATTATTACATAAATTAATTAGTTCTGTTCAATAATATACATATCTTTATAAGTGATATCGTAGAAATGTACATTCGTAAACGAATCGTTGGGTTTTAATAATTTTATATAATACACCTTAGTTTCATATCCGATACGCATTATCCGTCTTAATATTTGTATTTGCCTCTTGTATAGTTGACATAATTGCCGGTATAATATTGTAAATGCAACGTTTTTATCGGAGCGTAATAAATTACGCTGGTATTTCATGTATTCGATATCGCCTAGTGTTCTCATTTTATAGAATTTATATATAGGACTATAACCCCCGTATTCTTCGTAAACTTCTTCAACACAGGCATTAAAAACTTTCAATTCCAATTGTATTGTATTATCCATTTTCTCTAATAATATTTTATTATAACCATTTTTTCAAAAGTCAATTACAAATATAATTGGGACTACAATACCACCACCAACTTTTGGTTGGAGGTGGTATCATTTTGACTCCCTCTTTTCAAAATTATTTTCTCAAAAAATTCATAAATTTGCTGTCGGGAGACAATTTTCCTCGTTAACCAATTTTTTGATTTTCAGGGGTGGTGGGCGTATTATAGAGGGTTATAAATGATATCACGGTAGGTGGTATCATTTTGACTCCCTTACTACTACTCCTACTATTCTATTTATCCCGTCCAAAAATAACCCAGCCGCATCCTGAAAATCTGAGAATCGAACTGCACATATTGATACGCAGTGATTGGGTCGTATTGACAGGATATCAAAAATGTTTCACGGCACATTCGCACTGTGTTGACGGGATAAAAACTATTTGAGGTACTGTCATGAAACCTTATAGGAATATTTGTCATCATGTGAAGTTGCGCACCTGGGGTTTTAGATGCGAATTCATCGAATATTCGCTGAGTTATAGCCCTTGACTTAGTGAAAAGTGGCGATTTTCAACTTGTGTCACACATACATGTACAGTGCAGTCTCCGTTTTTGTTCCACCGTAGACAACACTTGCAAACTCAACGCGAACGCAACGCGAATGCAACGGTTTGCTGTAGCGTTGTAGACGTTGTTTAAACGTATAATACGGTTCGTACACGTGTAATACACATTGTCAAACCGTTTAGTTTTAAAGCGTGTAATACGTTTAGCTTCAAGGCGTATAACACGCTTTGGCGTATACATATGTAGCGAGGTGAAAGAGTTGAAACGTGTACAATGCTTTACCTGGAAGCGTGTAGCTATATGAAAACGTTGAAACGTGTACAACGTTTTAACGCAAATACCTGTTCGGCCGGCTTCCTTGTTTCGTCCCTTTTAAAATATCGCGAATACATACCCTCAGATCGAGTTCAAAGTACATCGGCGGTGTGATTTAGCACTTCAATTGATCCCTAATCCCTGATGCCTAATGAGTCACGCTTTTAACGACGACGTGTCCTGTCGTTTATCAAAATGTTTATTTGCGATTGTAGATCACGTGAGCCGGCTCATCATGATCTGCGACATTCCTATGTACATTTTATATACACAAAAATGACCGCTAATACAGCGTAATGTAACAGTTCCTAACTTAATATGGAATAGCCCGGTCCGATAGTCCGTGTCAGTTACTTGGGGTTAAATATTACGAACACGGATAAACACAGTGCATGGTTTCTTTATTTTATTTTAACATCATCAGAAATGGCGAGTCTAGGAACTCTCGTATCTTTACGCTGAAGCCAGTCTATTTCAGTCACTAATCCGCTATACACCTGTCCCACGCGTGTGTTAAGATTAATCGATATTTGGAGAAACTGAATACACAGCGAGCTGCACACTGGTTTAACACGCATATGGCCCGCGGATATGTGTCATAAATTACTTGTTGGTAAAAACCGGTAAATTTACAAGGTTTATAGCGAAATAACAGCCGACTGGCAATTTTTCTCGGACCGATTTTTAACACTAGTTTTCAAATCTCAATCGGTCTGAGAGTTCAAAAATCGATCCAGAACCGGAAAACTGAAAATTTTAGAAGCCCTGCAATGAGTCTAGAAGTATATATACACACACGAAGAACGATCTGAGCATGAGCATTCTACGCGATACACGGTTGGCATACCAAAACGTGTAATGCGTTAAAACCGGAAACGTGTTATACGTATAACACGGTTTCATCTGTACGGTGCTGTGTACATGTAGAAGCGTGTAACCGTTCGTCAAAGAAAGCGTTAAATCGTTTAAACGGTTTACCTTAGCGTTGTATACGTTTACAACCGTTGTATACGTTTACAACCGTTGTACACGGATTACACGCTTTTGAAACTCAATGCGTTGTTTACAACCGTTGTATACGTTTACAACCGTTGTACACGGATTACACGCTTTTGAAACTCAATGCGTTGAACACGGTTTGTTCGACTTTCGCGCATGCGCAAGAGTGGGGAAACACAACGCATGGCCGAAAACGCATTACACGTAGACGACACACGGTTTGAAACGCAGCTAACGGAAACTCCACGGATACGCAACGCACAACACTTTGTACACGTATAAACCCGGAACATTTTGACAGAAACAACTGTAGCTGGAAAACTATTTGAGTTACAGTTGTGAAACCTTATAGGAATGATTATCAACATGTGGAGTTGTGCATCTGGGGCCCGTTTCACTAAACTTTTTACGATAAGAAATTATCGTACAAACTTCTTAGGCGCATTTTACCGTTTCAATAACGTCAACTTCGTGCGAAGTTCGTAACTTTCCTCGTAAGTCTACGATAGGTATTGGGCTGTCGCACAAAGGTTTTTAATCGCAAGTCGCCATACATATATTCCATGAATAACATCGCCGTCAAATCGGCGGTGCATGTGTCGTCCTATATGTTTCGCCCTATCCTTCCGTCTATCTGTCTGTCCATTGATTTTTGGCATTACTTAGTAACTATACATCATTCCGCATTAATACAATTACCCTCACTACTGATGATGATTGTACGTCCGTTTGTCTGTTTATTTTAATTTTTAGCTGACCTGAGCGAAGCTCATGTGAGGTATTGTTACCGCAATGTGTCCGTCGTCCGTCCGTCCTTCCGTGAACATTTTCAAACGTGTTCTCCTCGGTAACCATTGGACCTATAGTCACCAAACTTGATGGTCATGGTCCTTAGGTAGGGGGATTACACAATTATTAAAATGACGTCATTACGTAATCCAAGATGGCCGCCATCTAAAAATAGCACAATTCTTCAAAAATCTTCTTCTCAAGAACTGCCAACCGGATTTCGACAAATATTGATAGGAATGATCGATGTACAATGCTCTTTCAAAGGTGTTAAAATGGTGACCCCGGGGTCAAAAATGGGCGTGGCCCGTGGGGTCAAATTGGGGTCAAATTTTATTTTTGACCGAATATGGTCATGTCATATATCAAATCGAAGGTATCAACGAGGCGATTGCTCTGGTGCATTTTTTTGTCGAAATCGGATTGTTATGTCATCCAAGATGGCCGCCGAAAGGTCAAAAGGTCGTTCTTTTACTAGAGATTTCAAAATTCTTCTTCACATGAACCGCTTGGCCCATGGTAGCCAAACTTAAAAGTTATGGTCCATGGGTGAAGCCTTTTGAGATTTGTTAAAATGGAGGTCATCGCTAATCCAAGATGGCCGCCGTCGAAAAATATAATAAATTCTTAAAAAATGTTTTTCTCATGAACCGCTAGCCGTATTTCGACGAAACGTGGTAGGAATGATCGATGTACAATGCTCTTTCAAAGTTGTTAAAATGGTGACCCCAGTGTCAAAAATGGGCGTGGTCCATGGGAGTCAAATTGGGGTCAAATTTTATTTCTGACCGAATATGGTCATGTTATATACCAAATCAAAGGTATCAACAAGTCGATCGCTCCTGTACATTTATTGTCGAAGTTGGATGGCCGCCGAATGGTCTAAAGGTCGTTCTTTTATTACAGATTTCAAAATTCTTCTTCACATGAACCGCTTGGCCCATGGTAGCCAAATTTAAAAGTTATGGTCCATGGGTGAAGCCTTTTCAGATTTGTTCAAATGGAGGTCATCGCTAATCCAAGATGGCCGCCGTCTAAAAATATCATAAATTCTTAAAAAATATTTTTCTCATGAACCGCTAGCCGGATTTCGACGAAACGTGGTAGGAATGATCGATGTACAATGCTCTTTTGTTAAAATGGTGACCCCGGTGTCAAAAATGGGCGTGGTCCATGGGAGTCAAATTGGGGTCAAGTTTTATTTTTGACCGAATATGGTCATGTTATATACCAAATCGAAGGTATCAAAGAGGCGATCGCTCTGGTACATTTTATTATCGAAATTGGATGGTCATGTCATCCAAGATGGCCGCCGAAAGGTCAAAAGGTCGTTCTTTTATTAGAGATTTCAAAATTCTTCTTCACACGAACCGCTTGGCCCATGGTGGCCAAACTTCACAGTTATGGTCCATGAGTGAAGCCTTTTCAGATTTGTTAAAACGGAGGTCGTCGCTAATCCAAGATGGCCGCCGTCTAAAAATAGCACAAATTCTTCAAAAATCTTCTTCTCATGAACCGCTAGCCGGATTTCGACGAAACCTGGTAGGAATGATCGATGTAGAATACTCTTTCAAAGGTGACCCCGGGGTCAAAAATGGGCGTGGCCCGTGTGATCAAATTGGGGTAAAATTTAATTTTTGACCGAATATGTTCATGTCATATATCAAATTGAAGGTATCGATGAGACGATTGCTCTGGTGCAATATTTGTTGGAATCGGATGATTATGTCATCCATGATGGCCGCCAAAAGGTCCATTTATTCAAGATTTTGAACGTCTTTTTCTCGGGAACCACATGGCCGATGCTGGCCAAACTTGATAGTAAGTTAAGATCCTTGGGTGAAGCATTTTCAGATTTGGTAAAATGAGTCATTGCTTAATTCAAGATGACCGTCATCTAAAAATAGCAAATAATTTTTGAAACACATATGAACTCAATGTCACATTCTCCTCTGGTGTTCATGGAGTCAGGTGAGCAAATTAGGGCCATCATGGACCTCTTGTTTACTTTTTGTCTGTCCGTCTGTCTGTTCGTGTGTTTATTTTTTGGAAGTTTTTGTAAGTTTCTCAAATCACTTGTAGGGGCCCTAAGTGTGTAGACAGACCGGAGTTTCTAGCTTTAGCTGCATATCAGTTAGCCAGCAAATGCAACCCAGATATAACGTGGCTTATAGAGTAGCGACTCACTATACTTGTAGCTGTTGATCAGTTAGTCCAGCAAATGCAGCCCGATATAACGTGGCTTATAGAATAGTGACTCACTATACTTGTACCTGCTGATCAGTTAGCCAGCATATGCAGCCTGACATAACGTGGCTTATAGAGTAGTGACTCATTAAAATGTATCAAATGCAGCCTGATATAAAACGTGGCTTATGGAGTAGCTACTAACTATAATGTTACCTTCTGATCAGTTACCCAGCAAATGCAGCCTGATATAATGTGGATTATGGAGGTGTATTCACTATAATTTTAAAGTGGTATAGGGGTGAAATGGATGAAAACATAAATCAAATAACTTTCAAAAGTAATATATGTACTTTGTTGTCATATTAGAAATATTACCCATGTCCGTCAAATGTTCGCAACCATTTCCAGAACATTTTCAGATTTTTTTTTCTCTGTTACTGTATACTATATGGCACATCGAGTTGCCATCTCCGCCATCTTTGTATGTACAGCCATCTTACAGTTTCATCACTTCGACCGTTTGACACATACAGCAAATAATATGACAAGGTGGTGCAATACATTATAGACAGATATGACAACAGCGTGCTATAAATATTATGCCAGAAAGCTATACAACAGGTTACGGTCATGTAAGGCCTGGCCAACTGGTTCGATCCCGTATTCAACAAGCTGCATTGGGGTGAGGGGGAAATCCCAAAATCAGAACAGAATATTTACATCGAAAAATGTATATTCAGCCCTGAAATTAGAATAACCCGGCCTGGTTCCATACCACACCAAAGTCAGTCACTTGGCCCCTTCTCTTAAAAGTAATAGGAAATCAGACTTTGTATATAAGTGTGCTGAAAACAACCAATATGACATTGCACAAACTTGTATTTATGTGTATGTCAAATTATTTGTGGTATGTGTCAAACGCCACAATAGGTAAAATTACTGATGGATTGCATATACTAAGATGGCCAATATAGCAACTCCATGCCCCCGTATAGTATACAAATAAAAATCACATTTGAGATCATCAAAGATTCAAGCACTTGAAACTTTGCAGACACTGGTTACCCTGCGCTACCTGGCGAAGGGTGAGTTCTACTCCGAGGCCGTCGACATCCACGGTGTCTCTAGGAGTTCGGTTTCTCGATGTGTTAATGATGTTGTCTCAGCCATTAATAATCGACTGGACAACATCAGTTTTCCAACCGAGGAACAAGACATGGCCAACTGTAAAAAAGGCCTAGGATTCTGAACACCCTGGGCGCCGTGGATGGGACACTCAGTGTCAGTCCAATTCACTTTCCTGGTTGTCAACATGCTGGACTAAGAAAGTTGATTTGACAGCTGTCGTCTGGTTGTCAAAGTCGGGCCGGAAGTTTACATTCAAAGGGCTTGATGGATTTCCAATACTGAACAATTCTTAAGACGTTCGTAACTTAAGAAAGTTCGCACGAACATGTTAGTGAAATGCACGTAAGAAGTTTGCAAGAAGTTTTTACGAAAAGTATCATAGACATAAGAAAGTTTGTATCGTAAGAAGTTTAGTGAAACGGGCCCTTGGTGATTTAGATGCAGATTCATAGAGTATGGGCAGAGTTATGGCCCTTGACTTAGTGAAAATTGCTGATTCATTACGCAAACATTGTATTAGTGAGCGCACCGTAGTGTTAACGGCTGGAAGATGGTCATCATTAAAAGGAAGAAGCCACAGTCGTATTGATTAAAAATAAGATTTACCCGAAACCTCATTAAACCGCGGCCATTAATCCAGTGTAAACAATAGACCACGTGATCCCATATCTTGAGTAGCCGTGTCTGCGTAAGTTAGTGACATGGTGTGTTAATCATGATAATGTACCTCAACAGTAATTGGAAATGGTTTGAATTTCTCGTTAAAAAAAATTACGAAAATCATAAAAAAAAATAACGATGTACATGTCATTCTCGTTATCTCGAAGTTGACCAGACTGAGCAAAATATATTGACATATCCGAACTTCGAGATAAAAATTCGGCAAATTTTGCGACTATTCTCAAAAAAAATCCTAACAGAATCGCTTAAAAAATACTGACTTTACTTCCATGTTTTCATAAATCGCACACTTTCTTTTAATGAAACTCGCATGCGTTGTTTACTAAATATATCACATATGCATGACACAATTTCCAGTACACAACATTTGTTGAATCAAATGATTCAAAAACGCCGCCACTGAAATGTGTTAAAACGTTGCACAAACATGTTAAAAGAATTCACTTGAACAACACATTAACCAATTAATCAATGTAATATTGGATCACATTAACATGAAGATGAAATATACGGCGTGGCAATCAAGTCAATTGAACTTGACATTTTTTTTCGCCGATTGGATTCGAATTTGTTTGTTTAGGTCCGATTTTGTTTAGGGACGAAATGTGGGTCTTGCATTTTGCGATTGAATAATAACCTTGTCAGAATAGATGGGGAGCGATATTTAGATGTAACACTTATTCATTGATGTGTATTGGTTTTTGATTTCTATAGACGTGTGAAAACTTACCTGAGATAATCTCTCTGAATCCGTGCCAGGATCTTGTTTTTCACATCGAGTTATCAGAATACATCCTATCGGGACTCGATTTCCACCTCGACATAACCGAAAAATCAACATTTCCGATGTCGATTTATCAGGAGTAAAATACATGATCTCTATAGGGAATTCGGCCAGGACCTCGGACGTATATCAAGATAAGCAGGTATATCGAGATAAGCGATATCGATATAAAGAGAATCAGCTGTATATTGTTGGATACGCGTAACTCCTTATTGGATCGTCATTTGTCATCGATAGCGATTTAACATACTGATCTGCTCTGATTTATTTTTCAACGTCGTTTACAGAATATATATGACTGATTTTGGATATAACGGCAAAATACGATGACGTCTGCTCTGAAATAACTGTCAACTTGCAAACGTAATTTAAGAAAATTGATTAGGTAGGAATGATCGATGTACACTGCTCTTTCAAAGTTGTTAAAATGGGGACGCCGGGGTCAAAAATTGGCGTGGCCCGTGGGGTCAAATTTTATTTTTGACCGAATATGGTCATGTCTATATCATATCGAAGGTATCAAAGAGGTCATTGCTCTGGTACATTTTTTGTCGAAATTGGATGGTCATGTCATCCAAGATGGCCGCCGAAAGGTCAAAAGGTTGTTCTTTTATTAGAGATTTCAAAATTCTTCTTCACACGAACCGCTTGGCCCATGGTGGCCAAACTTCACAGTTATGGTCCATGGGTGAATCCTTTTCAGATTTGTTAAAATGGATGTCGTCGCTAATCCAAGATGGCCGCCATCTAAAAATAGCATTCTTAAAAAATCTTCTTCTCATGAACCGCCAGCCGGATTTCGACGAAATTTGGTAGGAATGATCGATGTACAATGCTCTTTCAACATTGTTAAAATGGTGACGCCGGGGTCAAAAATGGGCGTGGCCCGTGGGATCAAATTGGGGTCAAATTTTATTTTTGACCAAATATGGTCCTGTCTATAGCAAATCAAAGCTATCAAAGAGGCGATTGCTCTGGTACATTATTTGTCGAAATTGGATGGTCATGTCATCCAAGATGGCCACCGAAAGGTCAAAAGGTTGTTCTTTTATTAGAGATTGCAAAATTCTTCTTCACACGAACCGCTTGGCCCATGGTGGCCAAACTTCACAGTTATGGTCCATGGTTGAAGCCTTTTCTGATTTGTTAAAACGGAGGTCGTCGCTAATCCAAGATGGCTGCCATCTGAAAATAAATTGTTAAAAAATGGTGGTTGTCGGGCGAACGCGACGGCGTAAATTAACGATAGGGGTTCCTCCTTATTGGAATCACGGTTTGCCTGGTTTGGCCCTCAGGTACGTTTTAATCTTTGGCCCTTTTGTTACTTGGGAGTTGAATTGGGTTATTGCCCATTATAAAAGTAGTAAGATTATTACTGATCCTACTGCTTTTGGGAGGGGGCCAAGTGATTCTGGTGTGGCGAGGACCTGACATCAGGTCAGGATTATTCTGATTTCAGGGCTGAATATATACTTTTGTATTGTACATATTTAGTTATGATTTTGGGATTTTCCCCCCATTTGTACATGTACTGAACATGTACATTACAGGTAATATATGGGATTTAGTACTAATCCCATTGACCCGGCCTTAAATGACCTTAGCTGTTAATAGGCCATTAAACCCCAACAAACAAACAAACAAACAAAGAAACAGGCAATGTATACGTTATGTCCTCAATGTACATGTATAAAAAATGTAATTACGGTAAAAGGAAGATACTTCTGAAACATTATACACATACTATATTTGTTACTGATCAATATATTATACAAATTAGCAGGTTTTGTCAGCGATATTGGAGGTCACATTGAATTACATGGATCTTACATACTGTATTGCAACATGTTTTATTTTATAAATTTTATAGTTAATGTGATTTAATCCCAGAAGACAGACATATGCCAAGTAAGTGTTTGTGGAGCCCATCGTGGAAAGGGAGACATAGTGATAACAACGACATATGTCCATCCGTCCATGGGAGAGTCTGTCCGAAATGTACATCACTTGTACCTCTCCAATCATAATCAGATTGCATTTTACGAATTTTGAATTAAACGTTTTAAGTACCGTTATATCTAACCACATATATACACATATATACACCCTGATACGATCACTAAACATTTGGGACTATCAATACACCTTTGCAGCCATCTTGGACACCATATTATTTCAAATACAGACTTATTGAAGCTTTACTAATAGTAATTGTAAGTCCAAGACAATTACAAATCAATTCCTATATGTTTTGAAGAAAATGTAGCTTTTTCTTATTATGTTGGCAATCTTGGCAGCCATCTTGGATATTTTAAAGGTTAAGCGACTCATATTTATTGGAAAGGTTAATATATGCATTGTTCATTGATATGCTGCCACCCTATGTGTGAATATGTTCATTATAGTCACCTTTATGTGTTTACTCAATTAATTGCAGCCATCTTGGACGCCATCTTGAATTCTGGATTAAGCTCCAGTGTGATTCATGGGGAGTTTTGATATGTTTATCCTAAAGATATATCTGGACCTATACTGAAAAATTCAGCTTTGGCTTATTTTTCCCCCCGTTCTTTGGCGATTTTATGTCTAATACTATATATAATAATAGTATAGAAGTCTTATCAGTCTTCACGCAAACATTTGAACGTAATAATTATTAAATTAGTTGCAACTCTCTACAACAATACCGTTACAGCGATATGCTATTTAGACTACATGTATTTATAATAATAAGTACGGTATCATTATATATCACAGGAGATAGATGACGTAATAAACAAAACAATCCAATCATGACCAATTTGTTATAATTAACGCTTGGCTCTTCTGAAAATTGTTACTGTGGTAGTGGTATATATTGATTATATGCCTTGCAGAGAGTTGTTCACTGATGTGAAGTTGTGCATCTGGGATTTTTGATGCGGATTCATCTAGTATTGGCAGAGTTATGGCCCTTGACAAGTGAAAAATGCATATGTTGTCTCATTTTTGTCAGGCGTGCTTTAGCAGAAGTCGCAACTATAATCGGCGCTTTTTCCGTCGTCGGTGGCGTCGTCCGAAATGTCAAAAAGTTTGTACAAGCTTCGTCATCATGGTATAACTTTAATATTACTGGACGGATTGCTTCAATATTTGGACACTTGATATGTGTGAGAATTTGGAACACACTCATGCCGCCATTAACATGAACTTAACCTTTTTACCTCACATTTTTGCGTAAACACATAGCCATTTTTTTGCTTCAAAAAGTTTGTACAAGTTTTTTCATCATGATATAACATTAATATTACTTGACAGATTGCTTCAATATTTGGACACTTGATACATGTGAGCATTTGGAACACACTCATGCCCCCATTAACATGACCTTAACCATTTGTACCTTCACATGTTTGCTGAAACACTTAGCCATTGTTTGTGTCAAAAAGTTTGTACAAGTTTCTTCACCATCATATAACATTAATATTACTTGATGGACCTTCACATGGTTGTGGAAACACTTCGCCATTTTTTTTATGTCAAAAAGATTTTTTCGTATTTTAAACATGCACTTCTTGGACGGTTTTGAGATGCTTACTTTAGCAGATGCCCATGATCATTTTACGGTCAAATGCCTCGGCAGGCGCGACACTGCTTCCGTGGCAGTATTCTTCTATATTATTATCTCCGAATATACAGTTAACTAACGCACAAAAAACAAGGAGCTACATATATGCTGTTGTTGCTTTAAATTATAATTGTCTTAAGTCCCGATTACATGCAGTGGTTGTTTTGAGACACATATTGTTATTCCGTAGCTAACACATATGGCTCCCTTGATTTCCATCCCACTGATCTTTTGGATGATACTTGAGTTGTCAGCTTGACATGGTATAATTGGTCAATTCAAACACGGTTAAAAAAACAAATCCCTGAAAAATTTATAGTCATTACATTTCAGTAGTCCTTCATTTGACGATGATGATTCAGTTTCTTGACTGTATAATCAATAAATAGAAATACTGGTAAAAACCTTTGTATGTCATTTGTTGGTGTTACTTTTTAGCGGTCCTTCATTCGACGATGACAGTGATGATGAAGATGAGCGACCGGGGCCATCGGGCGCGGCGTCTAACAGTCACCACAAGGAGAAGACGGCACAGCAGCGGGCCGGCGAGGCCATGGTCCGGCACATTGTACAGGAGGTGGACGGGGAATGTTACTCATTCCAGTAAGCTTCCCTCCCTCACCAGGTTATGTATACCTATATATACCTCCATGGTCCGACACATTGCACATGAGGTGGATGGGGAATGTTACTCATTCCAGTAAGCTTCCATCCCCTTGCCAGGTTATATATACGGGAATGTTACTCATTCCAGTAAGCTTCCCTCCCCTTGCCAGGTTAAGTATACCTATATATACCTCAATGGTCTGACACATTGTACATGAGGTGGATGGGGAATGTTACTCATTATACCCCCCGCAACGAGTCAGGTTGTCCGTGCGTTCGTGCTTCCGTAAACTGAACATCAGATAAATATTGTTATAACTTCTATTTCCTTCATCTAAAATGCTTAATATTTCACACATGTATTCCTGTAAGGCTCTACTACAATGCTGTGCCAAATCCACGACTGTCCAACCCCCGCTGATCCCAAGGTCAAATACTTAGTCTCTTTACAAAACTTAACATCAGAGAAATATGTTATAACTTCTATTTCCTTCATCTAAAATGCTTAATATTTCACACATGCATTCCTGTAAGCCACCGCGAAACCCGCACATTTTTTGCTTTGCGGAGTTTTTCGCCAGCGCGGAATTTCCTACCTATTGCGCCAAATCGCTGGTTTGCCGCGAAATGCCGCAAAGCATCGCAAAGTTCTTGCGGTATTGCCGCAATTGTTAAAATAAATTGCCGCAATCGTGACCCAAGTCAATTGCGGCAAAACGCGGCGAAATCATAAAACGGATCACCGGCACATTTGCCACAATTTGCGGCGTTTTGATGGACAGAAAATGCGGCGTTTTGCGATGTTTTGCTTTATTATTTTATGCTTTATCAATTGCAAATCTAGGTTCCAATGATGTTTGCTAAATGCAAAAGATGTGTTTTGATTGACAAAAGGCACAAACAGATGCACATGTTTAACTTGATTTTGCACGACATATCATTGTAGAATAATAAAAATGGTTTCCTTAATTGGAGGTCGTTGTCGAATTGGGTTGTTAGTAAATAATTAACGTCAGGTGCATCCAATTATTGAATGCACATGCCAATTAATAATCCGTTAAATTCAGGTGCGCAAACTACAACACTTATGTTGCGGCCAACCCTCTGATATTGTATTTACTCGATCCTATACTCATTGGCGACAATTCCTTGTCATTAGCCGCGTAATTACTTAATTAGCATGCAATGTGTCAATTTTATTATGTTGAGTCAGATACCAAAGGCGAAAACAATCAAGCCAGGTGCATGGAACAAACGAATGAAAATTAAATGCAACTCATTTTCGTAATCGAGTGCCGTTTTTTTCTTACATTCACGTGCTTTAGTTTTTATTTACATTTACGGTAACCGATTCTTCGTCAAAACGACAGAATTATGAGATTAATGTCGCCGATACAATAAAAGGCAATAAAAGGCGTGTACCGCATTTGCTGCGGTATATATTTCATAAAAATATGTCATTCCATTAGATAGATATTAAAGGAAATCTACTGTAAACACATCTAAAAAAACATGACGTCACGTCGTTCGGAAACACGTGATCCCACACCTTGCATTCCATCTGTCCGAGATTTGCATTATGTTCGCCGAAGATAGTCTCAGGTACACAGTCGCCACACAGTTTGTCAATATGTCCGTCCTCGTGTCTGTCCGTGCGAGAAAACGCGAGAATGTAACTGGCCCTAACAGGACACTGTAGTATCATAATCGCCTTAGGAAACGATAATCATGTGCTGTAAAACATTATTTTAATTAAGAAATAGAAGAAATATGGATATTGGCGAATATGTCAGATACATATGAAAGGGTTTTCGCGATCTCGTGTAGAGGTCGAAATCGAGTAAATGCGAGTTACACGACACTAACAGAACACCATTATACACCATTATAATTCTCGTGTTTTAGGAGGCAATTCTCATGTTTTGTCAAAAAATAATATTATTTTTTCTAATAAACATATTTTGGCAGCATATAAGAATCGTCTCCTAAAACGATTTACGTGTCCTAACTGTTAGGGACATGTTACGATCTACTGGTGGTGAACACGTGTTATCTCTCTTATAGCATAGCGGTTTTCACCGCATTTGATAACAATATTTCTTCCATTTTATTGGTCGGAGAGAAGGTGTGGAATCTCAAAAAAAAGGTAACGGAATCCTTATTTACTCAATAAATATGTACTGGCAGCACATCAGAATCGTCTCATGTTTTGTCAAACCATGTTTTTATTGTCAGAAATATTGATGTTTGTCCACATTTGTTCTATTTCTTAATACAAACATGTTTTGGCAGCACATGAGAATCGTCTCCTAAGACGATTTGTACATATGTTACAATTTCGCGAAACGAAAATGAAACATATTCTCAACAAAACATGTTTCGCATTTTCGCGATCTTGCGCATAGGCCGAGATCGCGAAAACGCGAAGCTGATGGATCGCGAAATGAAAATTTAACATATTCACAAAAACATGTTTTGACAGTACTGTGCATATGAGAATCGTCTCCTTTCGCGATGTTGCGCGTAGATCGAGATCGCGAAAATGCGAATGTGATCGCGAGAGCTGAAACGAAAATGTAACGTATTCTCAACAAAACATGTTTTGACAGTACTGTGCATATGAGACGATTTTCAATTTTGTCAGCCATATATGCACTCCTCTCTGACCACATTACCTGTACGCTGGCACGGTGATGCGCCGTGGGCTAACACTGTGGGTCACGGGGGCGGTTGGCGGTTCTTGAGAAGAAGAGTTTTGAAGAATTTGTGGTATTTTTAGACGGCGGACATTTTGGATTACGTAATTACGTCATTTTAACAATTTTGTAATCCCCCTACCTAAGGACCATGACCATGAAGTTTGGTGACTATAGGCCCAATGGTTACCGAGGAGAAGACGTTTGAAAATGTTCACGGACGACGACGGACGATGACGGACAACGGACACATTGCGGTAACAATAGCTTCGCTCAGGTGAGCTAAAAAATATACCGCCATACCCACCCATCCACAACTACAGTGCATAATGTCTAGTATTAATGTTGGTACAAAAGCTAATTTATTAAAGGTATTAATACATATACATGTAATTACATTTTAAAAAAATTACCGCCGTACCCACCCATCCACAACTACATTGCAACCTCTCTAAACCGGACACCCCGGGGAACATCCCAGGGCGTCCGGTTTAGAGAGGCTCCACTGTGAACTGCTTCAAGACACGCGTGGGTGCTTTGTGTTCATGAACAGAAATTATAATCGGAGATAAATGGACACGAACTATGTCAAAATTAAGCACAACTAACTTGTCTCTGTGTTCGGTTTAGAGAGGTTCAACTGTAGCACATTTGCGACATATCATTTTCGGTCTAGCTGCACACCTGATGGTGTTTACAATCATCAGTCGGTAATCCATTTTCTCGTGCAAAGTGTAACTGACCTTTAGAACTCGGCGGAAACGAACATACCAAAACCACGCTATGTAGTCGCTCACGTCATCGAATTGACGCATGCAGCTTGTGCAGTTTCACATTTGTTTGATTTCTTGATAAAAGCAAGATTTTGCAGCACATGAGAATCGTCTCCCTAAGTAAGACGATTCTCATATTTTGTCAAAATATGTTTTTGTAAAGAAATACCAATATATTCAGGTTTTCTTTTCACATTTGTCCGATGACTTAATAAAACATGTTTTGGCAACACATAAGAATCGTCTCCTTAGACGAGTCTAATATTTTGTAAAAACAAAATTGTTTTCACATTTGTTTGATTTCTTAGACCGTGCAAACAATTGACAAATTCAGAAATAACAACTTAATTTGTGTTTCTCGAGTCGGGTTTTATATGGTGGCGAAGAAATACGATCGATTACACACCGTGAAAATCTGAATATGCCTGTTTGATATCTGCATCCTACATGATCAATATTCTGAATATGCCTGTTTGATATCTACATCTTACATGATCAATATCGGTATGGCCATGGATGTTCGAACATGGTTGACAGATATACCAAATCGATTCATGCGAAATGCATGTCTACAAGGGTAAAACTGACTTCATTCAATCAAACAATGTACACATTTTCAGAGTGAATTGCCGAGTTTTGCCGCATTTTACCGTGTCCATTTTGCCGCAAAACGCGGCGGTAAAGGTGCGATAACATGTACATGTACATGTACGTTGTACACACTGGAAATTTTTGCCGAATTTTGCCGAGGATTATGCCGCAAATGGCCACAGGACGTTTTGCGAGAGATTGCGGCAATATTCCGCGCTAAAGCTAAATTGGTTGCCGCAATTACAAAAAATGTGCGGGTTTCGCGGTGGCTGTACTGTAGTTTCTTTACGAAACTTACCATCAGAGAAATTGGTTATAACTTCTATTTCCTTGCTCGGATCTGCTTCACATTTCACACACGCATTGCTCCAATGGACCGCCCTGTGACAAATTCACGTTCATGACGCCCCGCTAAGCCCAGAGTCAAGGTCACAAGCCCACACACTTGGAAAATGTTTACATATTTAGGGGTACCTGGGCCCACGTGGGGTGTATTCCGTAAGCCTCACTTACTGACAAATCTAGTTCCAGTAAGCTTCCCTCCCCTTGCCAGGTTATGTATACCTATATATACCTCCATGGTCCGACACATTGTACATGAGGTGGACGGGGAATGTTACTAATTCCAGTAAGCTTCCCTCCCCTTGCCAGGTTATGTATACCTATATATACCTCCATGGTCCGACACATTGTACATGAGGTGGACGGGGAATGTTACTCATTCCAGTAAGCTTCCCCTCCCATTGCCAGGTTATGTATACCTATATATACCTCCATGGTCCGACACATTGTACAGGAGGTGGACGGGGTATGTTACTCATTCCAGTAAGCTTCCCATCCCATTGCCAGGATTATGTATACCTATATATACCTCCATGGTCCGACACATTGTACATGAGGTGGACGAGGAATGTTACTCATTCCAGTAAGCATCCCTCCCATTGCCAGGTTATGTATACCTATATATACCTCCATGGTCCGACACATTGTACCTGAGGTGGACGGGGAATGTTACTCATTCCAGTAAGCATCCCTCCCATTGCCAGGATTATGTATACCTATATATACCTCCATAGTCCGACACATTGTACATGAGGTGGACGGGGAATGTTACTCATTCCAGTAAGCGTCCCTCCCATTGCCAGGTTATGTATACCTATATATACCTCCATGGTCCGACACATTGTACATGAGGTGGACGGGGAATTTTACTCATTCCAGTAAGCTCCCCTCCCATTGCCAGGTTATGTATACCGATATAAACATTTAAACCCTAATAGCTACACACCTGAAACTTGGTATGTAGCTTCCTTATGATGAGTAGACATGCAAAGTTTATTTTGATTTTATATTTGACCCCCGGGTCATGGATTATCTCCCCCTTTTTATGCCCCACCACGATAGTAGTGGGGGCATTTAGTGTTAACCTTGTTCGTCCATCCCGTCTATCCTTCCGTCCATCCGTCCGTCACTAACCTTGTGACTCGTAAAACTTTTAAACCGTAATAGCTACAGACTTGAAACTCGGTATATATCTTCCTTATGATGAGTAGATGCACATTGTTTATTTCCGGTCATGGATTATCTCCCCCTTTTCGACTTAGAATTTGACAATTTTGCCTTGTGATTCGTAAAACTGTTAAACCGTAATAGCTACACACCTGAAATTCGGTATGTAGCTTCCTTATGATGAGTAGATGCGCAAAGTTTATTCTGATTTTTTATTCGACCCCCGGGTCATGGATTATCTCCCCCTTGTCAACTTAGAATTTGGCGATTTTGCATTGTATGTCGTAAAACTTTTAAACCATACTAGTTACAGACCTGAAACTTGGTATGTCACTTCCTTATGATGAGTAGATGCCCTAAGTTTATTTAGATTTTTGATTCGACCCCGGGGTCATGGATTATCTCCCCCTTTTTGACTTATAATTTTACAATTTTGGCTTATAAGTCGTAAAACATATAAACCCTAATAGCTACACACCTGAAACTTGGTATGTAGCTTCCATATGATGAGTAGACATGCAAAGTTTATTTTGATTTTTTATTTGACCCCCGGGTCATGGATTATCTCC
Source organism: Conchocele bisecta (assembly GCA_029237695.1). Classification (NCBI taxonomy): domain Eukaryota; kingdom Metazoa; phylum Mollusca; class Bivalvia; order Lucinida; family Thyasiridae; genus Conchocele; species Conchocele bisecta. The sequence goes on from CM055266.1 coordinate 24,331,689, forward strand.
CCCTTTTTTTGCCCCGCCACGATAGTAGAGGGGGATAGTGTTTGCTGTGTCCGTCCGTCCGTCCGTCCGTCCGTCACTAACCTTGTGACTAGTAAATCTTTTAAACCGTAATAGCTACTGACCTGAAACTGAAACTCGGTATGTAGCTTCCTTATGATGAATATATAGGTTTATTTCAATTTTTTTATTTTACACACCCCCCCCCCCCCCCCCCCCCCCCCAATTTTACCTTGTGATTGGTAAAACTTTTAAACCGTAATAGCTGCAGACCTGAAACTCGGTATGTAGCTTTTTGATTCAACTACTGGTCAAGGATTATCTCCCTCTTTTCGACTTAGAATTTGACAATTTTGTCTTGTGATTTGTAAACCTTTTAAACAGTAATAGCTACAGGCCTGAAGCTCGGTATGTAACTTCATTATGATGAGTAGATGTGCAAAGTTTATTTCAATTTTTGAGATTTGACCCCCGGTCATGGATTATCTCCCCCTTTTCGACTTAGAATTTTGCAATTTTGCCTTGTGATTTGTAAAACTTTTAAACAGTAATAGCTACAGACCTGACACTTGGTATGTAGCTTCCTTATGATGAGTAGATGCGCAAAGTTTATTTGATTGTTCATTTGACACCCAGGTCATGTATTATCTCCCCTTTTGGACTTGGAATTTTGCCTCGTTTATTATGAAAGCGTTATTTGGGGCATCTGTGTTATATGAACACATTTTCTAGTTGACTTTGAATTTTCCGATTTTGGCTTGTAAGTCATAATTTGTTTAAACCGTAACAGCTACAGCCCTGAAACTTGTTATATAGCTTCCTTAGGATGAGTAGATGCACACAGTTTCTTTTGATGTTTGATTCGGCTACTGGCACCACTGTGACCTGAATCTCAGTCTCAGTAAGTTATTTATTACATTATCATCGTTTATGATCATTCTTTGAGAAAGTAGCTCAACAATTTCCAAGTACTCATTCTGTGTGGTTACCATTTTAATTCCAGAACAAAAAAATACAAGTAGCCAGTTATTAATTTAACTTTTCCATCATGGTTGTTAATCATCTTAATGCTTCGCTAACTATTAACCAAATTGCTTATACCTCTGTAACAACACTATGTTCAGCATTTTCTTCAATAAAAAATTATAAATGTATACTAATACTGGCCATAATAGAGTGAGTGAGTGAGTGAATAGGGTTTAACGTCCGCTTTTCTGACATAGAGGTACAAGCCTCAGGGAGTCTACACGCAGACGGGTCAACGGGGTCGAGTCCCGTATCCACCTGTCCAAGGGGGGTAAATCCCAACTTCAGAATTCAATATTTACAATCAAAATATATATTCAGTCCTGAAATTAGAACAACCTGATCTGGTGCCAGGCCCTCGCCACACCAGCATCATTTATCCCATCCCCTAAAAGTAATAGGATTAGCGCTAATCTTACTTTTATATTGGGGTATGGGCATAGCCCGACTCAACTCTCACATACAAGAAAGCCAAAAATGCACATGAGGGCCAAATCCGGTATAGTGGGTTCCGGAAAGTATGAACCCAATCGTTAAGCCAGTTTAGTCGCCTTTTACGACAAGCAATGGCTACTGCAGCACTATTCTCAGGATCAGTTGATCCCGCCCCGGTGCCTGCACGGGGCATGGCCATAATAGAATAGAAAGAATTAAAAATTAAAAATTGCACTTAAACTTAACTGTATATTTTTGTTGGTCCATCCTTGTTTTGCTGAGGAAAATCAGTTCAGTCCGGGGGTATATTATTTTTTAGTTCGGGGAATTGGGATCTTAGGACCTTCCATGTCGTTATGCTGAGGAAAAATGATAAATTGACTTGGGTTTATAGAAACTGTAATGGCAAACCTAAAGCGCAATTGATACATGATTTAAGTTTTATTTTAAATATCTTGGAACTTGATTACAAATTTACTAAGTAAAAACAATAGTATTCATAGTTACGATACCATAACTATTTTTTTTCTGTTAAATGTACATGTATGTTGTTTTTTACCATTTGGATGCCCCATAGAATGGTAATGATATGGAACTTCCTGTTTTTCATTCTTCCACAATGTAGCCCAGCGATTGTTGTACTTGGTTTTCCACAAAATTAACAAAATGCATCCAAAAAGGTGGTTAGGGTTGGCTGAAGGGGATGATATGGAGGCCAACATTAATTTAGAGTTCACATGTTAAGGCTTGAAGCAATTAATACCACAAATTAATGTTAATGATGTCGCTCATTTTTTTCAGGGAAAAGGTATTTTTTCAGGGAAATGTCAGGATGAGAACCCTGTACCAGTTGGGCCTATTATATAACATGTATACATGATTGCCGTTTATCCTTATTTGCAAATATATGGACATATAAGTAGAGTTTTAAAGATTCAAGTACAACACTGATTGGAACTGTCGAGCAACCAACCAATGGTAATTTTATTTTTGTCAGCCATCTTTAGCTTCATATTTACATAATGCAAAATATTACGAGAAACTTTTATAAACTGCATACCATACAGAATGGTTTGGCATATCATGGTCATTGATGATATAAATACATTACCATTTAAATTGCACGACAAATACCTTGCACCACCAGTGCATGAATATATTAGTGGGTGGGATATTGGAGGTTAATAAGTGATACATGCATATATATTTATGTTGCTTCTTATTAGAAATACATGTTTTGCATATTACAAATTAGTGTGTGTGTTTACTAACAACTTATAAACGCATTATATGTTGTAAACATGAATGCGACTTAAAATACTACTATTATTTCTCTACACGTATTTAAAATTGATAAAATTTTAGTATATCATTCTATTTTTGCTACATGAAAATTACATAATCGTTTATACAATGATGTAGTCTTCACCTGGAGTTGTTTTTGTTCCGCCTGCTTTAGCAGAAGTGGGACATAGGCATAGCTTTTCCGTCGGCGTCGACGTATGCGGCGGTGTCAACATTTCACGTTAAGTTTTTGCATTTAGCTCAGTTTTCATGGTTTATTGACCTACATTTCACCTGCATTAAATGTTAAGTTTTTGCATTTAGCTCAATTTCCGGAAAAATATAAGTCGTACTACCTCCAAACTTGGTATACCTCAACTCTGTGGTGTAACCATCTCACACAGAGGGAGCCCATGTGACCTTGGCCTAGTTTTCATGGTTCATTGACCTACTTTTCACATGAATTCCAGGGCTTAAAAATTCACTCACCCCGCTCGCCATGGCGAGTCAATTTTCATGTTGGGGAGAGGATTTTCTTGTCACTGGTCCGATTTGGCGAGTGACACATCGGGAAAGGCCATTCTGTATTTTCAGAAAACTAAGAAAATTTGATTAATTTCCAGCTATTTCAAATTATTTTCTTTAATTCACTGGTTTTAAGCTGTTTATGAAGTATTTCTGTAACTTTCATACACCCTATATATTTCTGTTGTGAACCATCATGTGTCCCCATTCTTGTAGACAGCATGACTTTGCATAAAAAAAACATATCGCTGGTTTAACATTAGCCCAGCACAGATTACTGTCTTATATACTGTGTCATTCCTATAAATTGTTTGATTTTGTCTTCCTCTGGTGCTACACACCAAACAAGGAGTTCGAAGTTATACAAATTTGCACTAAAAACGAATTTTCTAGACCAAAATGTGATACATGACAGAAGTCTTGTTCTGACTTAGGGGAGATAATTCTTGTTTACTAATAAACTTATTATAGTGAACATTTATTTTTCAAAATAACTTTATAATAAACAGATAAAGAAGGAATAATACTATATAATCTTCATAATATGTATATTAATACTCGTTTAAAAGCTGTAGCAATATAATTGTTAACAAATTTAAATTATTTGGTGTTTATATTAATACTCCTTTTTAGGCACCATCTCGTTATTACATTCATACACATTGGCACCATTTTCTTGTCCAACATGAAAACGCCAGTAGCAAAATAATTCGAACAACTTGAGTGAAGGAAAGTTTGTACTTTCATTGTTGAATATACAAGGGAGCCCTCACCCACCCCACACATTTTGCTGTTGAACATGCATGTAACACCATTGGCAATCCATCAGTCAGTACACTGCAGCTCCATTATAACGCGGTCGCGTATAGCGCGATCTCCATTATAACGCGGGTCTCATGGATCCCCAATTTTTTTTTTTAAAAATCAAGAAAAAAAAAAAAATAAAAAATCGTCGGACGTCGTAGTCATCGTGTAATTAGTTGATTCGTGATTTCTGCAAGTTTATTCAAACACAGAAGTTCAAAGTCCATGAAAGGATTATTATTAGTATGTTAGCAAATGTAATACATGTACCTTTAATCAGGTAATCATGTTAATAGGCATATTTATTAATCAATTCAATTACACATAATGGTCGCTAATAAATGGTTGCGTGTTCGATCGCCTTTCTTTTTCTTTACTCCCAGGTGTAATATTTAGCGTTCTATAAATAGACTGGTGTTTCAGCATTATCTGGGTATGGGATCACGTGGTCTATTGTTTACACTGCAGCCCACGGCAATAATTCATCAATATGACTTGCAGCGTAAACAATAGATCACGTGACCCCACATCCTGAGATTATGCACGTATCAACCGCATGAATATGCAGGACACGTGACCATAGGCATTATTTATTATCAATTAATCCGTTTAAGCGTCTGTTGACCGCGAGTAGTATACATTGTAATAAGCGTCTGTCTATCGCGAGCACTATACAACGTAATAAGCATGATTTTATAAATAACTCATATGTTTAATACATTAATACATACAAGTTTGTATGTCATAGGCATTATTAATAATTACTTTAACTTCTGTTCAAATGACATGATTTTATATGGGTCCGTTGCTAATGGAATTCCCGCAATAGTTGGTAACCGAAATGCGAATGATACCAGTAACCTGTGCAGTACCAGTACCCGTGCATGTCCCGAAATTTTATAACGAGGTCGGATTCGATCGCGGTTTGAAATCTTGGACCCCGACCACCGCGTTATAATGGAGCTGCAGTGTATTATGTTCTCATGCTTCATATTTTGAACAAGTATAATACCAATCTAAGGAACTGGTCATTATTTATCACCAAGGGGGTTGGGGTGTGAATGGGGCTGGATAAATTGTGTTAACTCATCTTAGAAAAGTACAAGCCCCCACCCCTTCCCACAGCTTTTCATTAAGTTTGCAAGGCCCCCCCCCCCCCCCCCCCACCCCCCCTCCCCCCCCCCCCATTGAACAATTCATAATGTTCAAACGAGACGGTTCAAATGAGTGATAACAACACCCCCACCCCATTGAACAATTAATAATGTTCATGCCCAAAACGAGATGGTTCAAATGAGTGATATCATATTTTTTTAATAAACATATATTGCATCTACTGATTGCCTGGGTTAATCATGCCCATATGTGATAGCCAGGGGGACATATTGCTTTGCTCTTGAGGTTCCGTATGTCCGTCCGTCTGTGTACATTTACATCAACAAGTTTGTAAGAGTTTCTCCAGTGAGAGTCCAGTATTCCAGAGGGGCACATCCATGTTTTACAAACATAATGTCTAGTATTAATGTTGGTACAAAAGCTAATTTATTAAAGGTATTAATACATGTACTTACAGTTTCCTAAAATGTTGGGCAAGTAGCTTTTTTGTCTGGGCGAGTAGATTATAATTGTACTTGCCAGGCCTGCAAGTGTGAAAAGTGAATATTTTAAGCCCTGCATTCAACATTAAGTTTTTGCGTTTGGCTATGTTTCTAAAACTTAACGCTCAGGTTAATTCGTTGTAACTTCTGTTTCCTTCAATGGAATGCTTTAATATTCCATACATGCATTTGAAACAACATCCCGCATCATTCTACAGAAAGCCCATGGTGCCCGCTAACCCAAAAAGTCAAGGTCACGAGCTTAGAAAATTCCGGGTTTGGAAAATTTCCCTTGATGAAATACTTTAATACTTCTTAGGTGTAAACTATAGCAACATCCGGCATGATTTTACCGAAAGCCCATGGTGCCCGCTAACCCCAAGGTCAAGGTCACGGGCTTAGAAAATGCTCAGTTTTGAAAACTTAACGCTTGCTAGTCCCATGGAAAGTAGGGTCAGTCGCATTTGTAACTTCGCGGTTCCCAAACGTGAGGGTCCACATGGAATTTCACTTGGATGCAATAATACAAGGGTAAGTGGAAACCGGAATTTATCAGAATTGGATTACCCAATGAATTATCTCGGTATTGACATATCGGACAACTTATAAAAGGTATTAACATGGCTGTGGTGGACAGTTTCTCAGGTCACGTGATCTCAGAATGGAAGAACTGCGGAAACCCATGACACTGAGATCACATGATCAGAGATAGAGCTCATCCCAGCCCTGTCACAGCAGTTTATCACCACTGGTTACTGGGCTTACAAAACTTTTAAGATTTTTACAATAAACAGTATTGTATCCATAGACTTCAATGGGTTACCTGATATAGAGATAGAGCTCATCCCAGCCCTGTCACAGCAGTTTATCACCACTGGGCTTACAAAACTACCGGTATTAAGATTTTTACAATAAAAAGTATTGTATCCATAGACTTCAATGGGTTAAATAGAGTGTAAAGCCAAATTCCATCAACAATCTATTGTTTCCAGTGAAGCCCTGCCAGCGCTGGCATATTTCCAGACTCGACAGGTTCGACCCACCGCCTGGAAATGCTCCCTCGAATTGGGACCAGAACTCAAAATCCCCATCTGTGGCTATGTCAAGGTAAGTGAATAGACAGCATCAGGTGGTAACAATCATGATGTTACCAAATGACGTCAGTGTCATGTGTTTGAAATATACCCCACATCGGATGCCATGGTATTGGGAGACGAAAACTATGTGCGTACCGGCTAAATTTTGTTGATATGTCACTATTGCTTCACATGTTACTGGTTACTCATGTGGGATTTCATTTCAGAAAGAAATCCATGCAAATAGCATCTAATTGAAATATACAATTGTGGGTATACCCACTTGAGGCACCACCTAAGGAACCGAGTCGTGTCATACATAGCGATGATTGCAACTTTCTGTTACGCTGATAAGTGCAAAACTTTTTTTTTCATGAATTACATATTCTGATGAAATTCTTTGTCGCATACTACACCAATACCCAGGGTCAAGGACTTTGAATTTCAATGAATTTCAATCCAGGTGTCATCGGGGAGCATTTGTCGGATTTACCGACTATCTAGTTTATAAGGCTTTGTAAGGCAAATGCTTTACAGTTTTTAGCTCACCTGAGCAAAGCTCATGTGAGCTATTGTTATGGCAAAGTGTCCGTCGTCCGTCCGTGAACATTTTCAATCATCTTCTTCTCCCGAACTGCTGAGCCGATATTGGTTAAACTTCACAGGGATGATATATGGGTGATGCCATTTCAGATTTGTTAAAATGGAGGTCATCGACAATCCAAGATGGCCGCCATGGAAAAGTAGGTCAAATTCTTAAAAAATCTTCTTCTCACGAACCGCCAGGCCGATTTCGACGATACTTGGTATGAATGATCGATAGTTAGCGCTGTTTCAGATTTGTTCATATGGTGGCCCGTGGGTCAAAAATGGGCGTCGCCCGAGGGGTCAAATAGGGGTCAAATTTTATTTTTAACCAAATATAGTCATGTAATATATCAAATCGAAGGTATTGATGAGACAATCACTCTGGAACATTTTTTGTCTAAATCATATGATTACGTCATCCAAGATGGCCACCGATAGTTCAAATGGTCATTCTTTTACTAAAGATTTCAAACGATTTTTTTTTTTTATTTTTCTTGTAAACTGCTTGGCCGATATTGGCCAAACTTAACTGTAATGGTCTGTGGTTGAAGCCTGTTCATTTTTGTTAAAATGGAGGTCATCACCAAATCCAAGATGGCCGCCGTTGAGAAGTAGGTCAAATTCTTAAAAATCCCCCTCTTCTTCTCACGAACCGCCAGGCCGATTTCGACGATACTGGTATGAATGATCGATAGTTAGCGCTGTTTACGATTTGTTCATATGGTGGCCCCTGGGTCAAAAATGGGCGTCGCCCGAGGGATCAAATAGGGGTAAATTTTATTTTTAACCGAATATAGTCATATAATATATCAAATCGAAGGTATTGACGAGACGATCACTCTGGAGAATTTTTTGTCTAAATCAGATGATTTACGTCATCCAAGATGGCCACTGATAGTTCAAAAGGTCATTCTTTACTGAAGATTTCAAACGTCTTTTTCTTGTGAACTGCTTGGCCGATATTGGCCAAACTTAACTGTAATGGTCTGTGGGTGAAGCCTGTTCATTTTTGTTAAAATGGAGGTCATCACCAAATCCAAGATGGCCGCCGTTGAGAAGTAGGTCAAATTGTCAAAAAATCTTCTTCTCACAAACCTCCAGGCCGATATCGACGAAACTTGGTAAGAATGATTGATAGTTACCGCTGTTTCAGATTTGTTCATATGGTGGCCCCTGGGTCAAAAATTGGCGTGGCCCGAGGGGTCAAATAGGGGTCAAATTTTATTTTTGACCGAATATGGTCATTTTATATATCAAATCGAAGGTATAGCAGTAAATCACATGCACATTCGCAATATATGTTAGATCAGAAGGTACCAACAAATTCTGTGGAACATTTGAAGTTGTAAGTGAAGAGTTTTTGTGAAATCAAGATGACTACTATGGAGGCTTTTAGGTGAGCGTTGTTTTTTATCTCACCCACGATTGGAAATTGAGACATAGCGTTCACAATTCCGGCGGCGTCGTCAACAATTTGGGACGTAAAGTTTGGACGTAGCTAGTGATGGGAATCGGACGGGAAAATCCCTATCGATAATCGGAAGGGTCAATTCGATTGATTATCAATAGCTATCGATTATTTATTATTAAATGCAATACGTAACAGTAACACTGTAACACACTAGTTGCGAAAACGTAACTGCTGCATACAACCGTATAAAGCAGGGTTACGATTCCTATGTCTGCAGAATAGCGAATCAGATTCTGATTTACACTTTAGCAGTCTATTTTAGTATTTTGACATATTTTTTTTATAATTTCTAACTGCAACGAGTGTCAGTATTATGATACTAGCACAGGGCTGTACAAATTGATTTTTTAGCCACTTGTCCCGGACAAGTGACTTGAAAAAAGTGACTTGCCCTGACTTGTCCTGGAAAATATAATTTTCAGGGCAAGTAATTTTGAAAAAGTGACTTGTCCTCGTAAGATTTCTTATACGAAACTGTCCCAAAACAAAAACTATTATCATAGTTGTTAAATATAATACAATTGAGCACTTGGCACATATACATATTATATTAAATATCTATAATAATAAACATTGTATAGTACATATTTATTCTTGTGGTCTTTTGTCACTGTGCCACCGCGGACATAACGTTGCGATGGGTGCATACTCAAAACACATTTATCGACAATAATAAAACATAACAAGAGTGCTGCAAGTCACAAAATACGCCCATCGAATATGGGCCAGACAGCGAAGATGCAGAAATGTGAAGCTGTCACCAAGGCAAGAAACATTAATGAGAATTTGAAAGTCTATAGCATTATTTCTTCATCTCGTTGTGCTAAACATGTATACTAATTTAGGCAGAGATAGAAAAGTAGAGTGTAAAGTAGAAATGATAGGGAATTTGATACAATAATGTTGAAAAAATAAGTTAAAAAGGTGGTATTTTTGTTAAAATATATGTTTTCGGCATAAAAACACCAACGTGCACATCTTCAATATGTGTAGAAGACGCGTGTATAGTTTCAGAACGATCGACTGAACGGTTTCGGAGGAGTTGTGTACACAAACTATGTACCCTATATAGAGATTGTATAGAAAAATGTAGAAAAAATGGCTAAGTTAAAAAGGTCATATTTTTGTTAAAAAATATTTTTTCCGCATAAAAACACCAAGGTGCACATCTTCAATATGTGTAGAAGATGTGTGTATAGTTTCAGAACGATCGACTGAACAGTTTCAGAGGAGTTATGTACACAAACTCCGTACCGTATATAGAATTGTATAAAAAAATGGTTAAAAAATATTTTTTCTGCATAAAAACACCAAGGTGCACATCTTCAATATGTGTAAAAGACGTGTGTATAGTTTCAGAACGATCTACTGAACGGTTTCGGAGGAGTTGTGTACACAAACTCTGTACCGTATATAGAATTGTATAGAAAAATGTAGAAAAAATGGCTAAGTTAAAAAGGTGATATTTTTGTTAAAAAATATTTTTTCGTCATAAAAACACAAAGGTGCACATCTTCAATATGTGTAGAAGACGTGTGCATAGTTTCAGATCGATCGACTTAACGGTTTCGGAGGAGTTGTGTACACAATCTCTACCGTATATAGAACTGTATGTTTCTGTAATGTAGAAAAATGGCTAGTTAAAAAGGTGATAGTTTTGTTAAAAAATATTTTTTCGGCATAAAAACACCAAGGTGCACAACTTCAATATGTGTAGAAGACGTGTGTATAGTTTCAGATCGATCGACTGAACGGTTTCGGAGGAGTTGTGTACACGATCTATGCGCTCTTTCTTCAGCCGCCCGTGTGTAAAAACGGTCGTATAAAAATCGTTAAAAATGTAGAAAAATAATAAGAATCGTCTCGCGTTTTCGCGATCTCGCCTTCCGCTTTTTAAAAAAATGATACTCGTCTTAGGAGACGATTCTAATGTGCTGCCAATACACGTTTATTGAGCAAAAAAATTTATTTTGATGCGTGTTATTGGTTAGGCTACTGCATCGCATCGTCGTATACACAAGATCGTGAAAACTTGAGACCAAATCGCGAGGCGAAAACGTGAGATTATATTGTATTCATTCTCGCGTTTTCGCCTGGCTATCTCGCGTTTTCGAGACCGCGATGTCGCGTTTTCGTCTCGGCCTTTTCACGATGTCGCCTTCTGCTTTTGGAAATACGTTTGTTCATGTCATTATGTGTGTGTAGAATGCATGCGTGTTGAAATTGAGTTTTGCGCATACATTACATGTACGTACGTACGTAGAATGCAATTCAAACTAGCATGCTGTCTACACATGCATGGGCAAATCGTATTTCCAAAAGCGGAAGGCGAGATCGAGATCACAAAAACGCGAGATTGTAACATAAACAAAAATATGGCCGTACCCACCCATCCACAATTAACACATTTGCGACATATCATTTTCGGTCTAGCTGCACACCTGATGGTGTTTACAATCATCAGTTTCCAGTTTCCAGTTTCACGTGCAAAGTGTGACTGACCTTTAGAATTCAGTGGAATGATGTAGTCGCTCACGTCATCGCATCGCCGATGAATTGATAATTACGCATTAGCTTGTGCATTTTCACATTTGTTTGATTTTTGATAAAGCCAAGATTTGGCAGCACATGACGATTCTCAAATTTTGTCAAAATATGTTTTTGTAAAGAAATATCAATGTATTCGGGTTTTCTTTTCACATTTGTCCGATATCTTAATAAAACATGTTTTGGTAACACATGAGAATTGTTTCCTTAGACGATTCTAATTTTTGTAAAAAGAATTGTCACATTTGTTTGATTTCTTAGACCGTACAAACAATTGACAAATTCAGAAATCCACAACTTAATTTGTGTTTCTCGAGTCGGGTTTCATATGGTGGCGAGGAAATACGATCGATTACACACTGTGAAAATCTTGTTGGAACGTAAATGTCAATTGTCACGTAGGCCATTTCAGTTTACCGCGCGTTACGTCGGCTGTTATTCTAAGTACGTATGGTCGCTCGTTAGGAGCATTTCTTTCCTTCGTTTATAAGGTATGGGTTGTGGCCTAGGGCTTAGAACATCGACTTCCAATCTGGAGGTTGTGGGTTCAAACATCGCCTTGGGAATCAAACATACCTTCATAGTATGACCATCCCATTCAGTTTCACTTTTTCCTTCGTTTATATGCCGCGTAGAAACGATAATTAAGAACCTTAAATTCCATTTCCACCCCATGAAGGAACATGCATTTATTTCTTTAAAGTTAGCCTAGGTGTCTTGGCCTGTCGACGCAGTGAGACGAAAACGTTAACATACATAAAATAAATCAATAACCATCGATCGCCGCAGAATATTTTTGCTAATTCGCTAATTACTTTCAAATTTGATTAAATTAATATAATCAGGGTCGCTGTAGATGGCTATATCACTTTCTTGCGATACACAGGTACTGTGTAACACAGTAGCTGCGAATCGCCATGACGCCCGCGGCGTTATCGATCGATGAAGTGGTCAGTTTTGGGATTAAGTTTATGACAGTCCGGTTCCAAAAAACGGGCTTGTGGCGGGACGTTCTAACAGAAAATAGTGACTTGCCCGGGACTAAATTCTAGCATAGAGGCACTTGCCCGAGATTAAAATCGACTTGTCCCGGGCGTCGGGCGTTCCAATTTGTACAGCCCTGATAGCATATTCCATTAATTATGTCATGCATTTGCATATCTATATGACATAAAAAGCAAGATTATGCTAGAATAGTTAGTGGCAGCCATAATCTTTTCACATGAAAAATATATAAAATATGTCACAATAGACTGCTAAAGTGCGAATCACAGATCTAATTCACTATTCTGCGGACATAGCCTATGGAAGGAATTGTAACTGCTTACGGTAGAATGCAGCAGTTACGTTTTCGCAACTATGTAACACACATAATCACATACTGCCTATGCTTTCATGAAATAAAGTTATGCGTAACAAGATTGTTTTCAATTTCTATACCACTAGGCATTAGAGGCTTAGAGCACTAAGACCAGACTAATCTGATGAAATGTTCCAGTAGCATTCCATATTCCTATTGAGGAATGAATACCAGCATTCCCAGATTTTGTGGGCTCAGACGTGATCGCTTTTTGGACATAAGTGTCCCACACAGACTGAAAATCCTTTCCGAGGGAATGGAGGATGCGGGTACTGCCAAGTATTTTTTGGCAAGAACACTCAAACGTGGGTAGAACTGTTTGTTTAATTTCCACCAGTCCAGAATGGGCAGCTGCCTGTCCTCCGCCGACAGAGAAGAACCAATATATCTGGACACTTCTTGCTTAACTGCATCACCTAATGGCTGAACACTACTGCCAACATATATCACATCGGTCAACCATTCGTCCATATCCTCGTGTGACGATTCAGTTTTCGCCTTCTTTGGACTGGATGGCAGTGTCACCACATCAACATCTTCTGCAGGACGATCGTCAGTGTTCACAGATGGCAACTCGGACATGAATTCAGGCGCAACTGGAAGTTCCGGTTCATCTAGCTCATGTGTCTCGTAAGTTCAGTTTTTATCCCCCACTCTACAGTTACCATTTTGTCACTGCTGATTTCAAGAGCCTTCGTTTCAAGTAGTCCAACTGCCCTGGTCCTGTCTTGTGGCGTTAAGAAGTTCAGTTGCTTCGTAAATGGGTTCAGAACACAAGCCAGCAAGGCGAGGTCAGTATCGGTTGTTGTTTTCTGCAGCTCGTCAACCATTCTTGTTTTCACCGTCACAATCGCTGGAGGGTCATCAGCAGTTATAGATGTACACTTTTCAAGGGCCAGTAGAATTGGCATGACTTTGTGCATCGTCGGTACCTTCTCCGATGACACACTTTCGGTGGCCTTTACGTACGCCAAAGTGCCGACTATATCGCGCTTTCCGTAAGCGGGCGCGACAAAAATTGTGCATATTCCTTTGAGGAACAAAGTATGTCCGGTTAAAGTTTTTGGTTAAGTTGTTTGGTTAAGTTTTTTGGTTAAAGTTTTTGGTTAAGTTCTTTGGTTAAAGTTTTTGGTTAAGTTTTTTCGTTAAAGTTTTTCGTTAAAGTTTTTCGTTATACTATATCTCTGCAACTGCTTTGCCCATTACCTTGAAACTTCACATGGGTGTTTATCATCATCTATATATTCATTCTACCCCCCTCCCGTGCGGCCCCTGTGCCCAATGTCAAGGTCAAATTACTTTGAAGTTTTTGGTTCAGTATTTTGGTTAACGTTTTTGGTTAAGTTTTTTGGTTAAGTTTTTTGGTTAAAGTTTTTCGTTATACTATATCTCTGCAACTGCTTTGCCCATTACCTTGAAACTTCATATGGGTGTTTATCATCATCTATATTTTCATTCTATTCCCCTCCCGTGCGGTCCCTGTGCCCAATGTCAAGGTCAAATTACTTTGAAGTTTTTGGTTAAGTTTTTTGGTTAAAGTTTTTGGTTAAGTTTTTTGGTTAAGTTTTTTGGTTAAAGTTTTTCGTTATACTATATCTCTGCAACTGCTTTGCCCATTACCTAGAAACTTCACATGGGTGTTTATCATCATCTATATTTTCATTCTACCCCCCTTCCGTGCAGCCCCTGTGCCCAATGTCAAGGTCAAAAAGGTCAAATTACTTTGAAGTTTTTGGTTAAGTTTTTTGGTTAAAGTTTTTGGTTAAGTTTTTTGGGTAAAGTTTTTCGTTATACTACATCTCTGCAACTGCTTTGCCCAGTACCTTGAAACTTCACATGTGTGTTTATCATCATCTATATTTTCATTCTACACCCCCCCACAGTGCGGCCCTGTGCCCAATGTCAAGGTCAAATTACTTTGAAGTTTTTGGTTAAGTTTTTTCTTTAAAGTTTTTGATTAGGTTTTTTGGTTCAAGTTTTTTGGTTAAAGTTTTTGGTTAAGTTTTTTGGTTAAAGTTTTTCGTTATACTACATGTTTTTTTAGTGTCCATGCCTCGCCACAAGGCGCGACATGCAGGCCGCGGCCATCTAGTTTATTGTGTTCGCTGCATCTTTTGTTATTGAAGTGTCATTAGCCACTGCAATAATGGCAGGTGTTAGCTCCGTTATTCTACGTAATATGGTATGGGTGCTGTTCCATCTTGTTGCCACATCGCAGATTGGTTTATGTGGAATACGATCACTCTGGAGAGGAAGCTGCTTAGACATGAGGAGATCATTGGCCGATGACGATTGGTGAAAAAACGTAACAAGTTTCCTTCCCTTAGCAACAATTCTGGACACCACCGGATCAGATAGGGATTTTCGAACTACTAGGTTTATGCGATAGCCATAACGGGTCCATTTCAGAATCTCAAATGCCTTTTTCTCATTTGCAGCATTGTCTGTGACAGCTGTCGGCACTGGTAGTTTCCATTTTGCCTTGACTCCTTCGAGCTGCTTCACAATGTTTTCTCCAGTATGTGACCCTTGGACTTTAGAGGTCTGTAGACTGACTGCCTTCAGATTCCAATTTTTGTCTATAAAATGTTCTGTCACAGTGCTATACGATTCGGTGTTACAGCTAGTCCACCTGTCATGTGTAATGGCCACATCCCGGCATTCACTCAAGTCAGCCGCTAGGTTTGTTTCCATGGTCTTCATCGTTTTAGCTCACCTGAGCGAAGCTCATGTAAGCTATTGTTACCGCAATGTGTCCGTCGTCCGTCGTCGTCCGTGAACATGTTCAAACGTCTTCTCCTCGTTAACCATTGGGCCTATAGTCACCAAACTTCATGGTCATAGTCCTTAGGTTGGGGGATTACAAAATTTGTTAAAATCAAGTCATTACGTAATCCAAGATGGCCGCCGTCTAAAAATAGCACAAATTCTTCAAAAATCTTCTTCTCAAGAACCGCCAACCGGATTTCGACAAAACTTGGTAGGAATGATCGATGTACAATGCTCTTTCAAAGTTGTTAAAATGGTGACCCCGGGGTCAAAAATTGGCGTGGCCCGTGGGGTCAAATTAAGGTCAAATTTTATCTTTGATCGAATATGGTCATGTTATATACCAAATCGAAGGTATCAACGAGGCGATCACTCTGGTGCATTTTTTGCTGCCGAAAGGTCAAAAGGTCGTTCTTTTATTAGAGATTTCAAAATTCTTCTTCACATGAACCGCTTGGCCCATGGTAGCCAAACTTAAAAGTTATGGTCCATGGGTGAAGCCTTTTCAGATTTGTTAAAATGGAGGTCATTGCTAATCAAAGATGGCCGCCATCTAAAAATAGCATAAATTCTTAAAAAATGTTCTCATGAACCGCTAGCCGGATTTCGACGAAACTTGGTAGGAATGATCGATGTACAATGCTCTTTCAAAGTTGTTAAAATGGTGACCCCGGGGTCAAAAATGGGTGGGTCAAATTTTTTTATTTTTGACTGAATATGGTCATGTCTATATCAAATCGAAGGTATCAAAGAGGCGATCGCTCTGGTACATTTTTTGTCGAAATTGGATGGTCATGTCATCCATAATGGCCGCCGAAAGGTCAAAAGGTCGTTCTTTTATTAGAGATTTCAAAATTCTTCTTCACACGAACCGCTTGGCCCATGGTGGCCAAACTTCACAGTTATGGTCCATGGGTGAAGTAGTCGAGTAGAAACAGGAACGAACCTTGCAGTAGGGTACTACTAATGTTTTTTGATTGTTTTTGATCACTTGTGGTATTGTGAATCCAAAACCGCCGAGTGCCACTTTGTCACTCTTGAGCATTTTCTAAAATCCAAGATGGCGCCCAAAAAAGCTGCCAAAATATCATAAAATAATAAAAGCAGTACATATGCCGAAACTACTCACTATATAATTACCAAAACATAGCATTAGGTCCAGTGCAATTATAAAAAAATAACGAAAAAATTAATTCAAAATGGCTGCCAAGATGGAGGCCAAATTTGGTAGAATTAGGTAAAATTTTGTGTAATAATAGACAGTAATCATATCCTTACAGAGAGGATGTACAACAGTCAGGGTTCCCACAAGCCTTGAAAAGTCCTTGAATTTTGGTTGAGTCCTTGAAAACTCCTTGAATTTGATTTTGGTGGGTTTTGTCCTTAAAAAGTCCTTAAATTTTGAGAAAAACTCCTTGATTTGTCCAAGATTGCGCTTGAATTGTCCAAAATTGATAGTGCAAGCACATATTTTGTAAATGATATATTTGGCTGGCTGTTTCATGTTTTTTACCATTTTTTATCCATTTTTACCATTTCAAAGCTATTCCACAATGCTGAATACAATTAGAGGGGGATATGGTTACCATAACTCCGCACCGTTGAGTCAAAACTTAGTGTAACTTGGTATAATTTCACTCCTTGAACATGAATAAATACTCCTTGAAAACTCCTTGAAAAGTCCTTGAATTTCATTTTGACATGGCTGTATGAACCCTGACAGTATTGCAAATAAAGTACGGTACTGTAACATCGTGTAGTATGTGTTCTTCATCTCAACAATTCAAGATGGCTCGTAAAATGGCCGCAATAAGTTGTAACAAGAAAAAGAGATACTACTGAAACTAATATATTTTCTGGATTGTCGTCATGCTCAATTGCTCAGCGTTTGGCGATTGTGCTGGACTCGTGGTAAATATTTCATGGCCGGGCTTAGTTCCGACGTGGCAAATAGCAATCTATCTGGTACATTAGGCCACATCACCAAAATAAGTGGTTCCAGTAATCATTAAAATGGTACGGGGGTCGTTTATGAAATTATTTAGTTAGTCATTTTGTAAATGTTATTGCTATGCAAATATAATTACAGATAACGCTAAACATTGAGTAGTGCATTTAAAGACTGTATATTATGTACTCCTTGTCCTGCTAAAATAATGGCAATGATCCAACGTGTATGCATATTACTATATGAACAAACCTTTCCAAACTGGGTGGGGGTGGGGACGACTACTTTATGGTAGAAACCCAGCCCCTCACAAAACATACAGTCGATTTTATTACCGAAACAAAACTACTGTTTTCTGTCTTCTGTCTTAGTGTTATTTTATATCACGACCTGTGTCATTCTTGACGCCCGTCTTGATTTTCATCATCCGAATCAGTTTCCTCCTGTCGTGTGTGTGGGTTATTACAGCTGCCCACTGCGATGCATTTACAGAAAGAGGTACACGATAATGCTGCTCCATGACAGGAACACGTATGTCTGGAGCAGGCAGTCTGAGTACTGCATCCACATGCCACAACTTTCATAAGTTGCGGCGGGGCCACATCAGACACACCAGTACGGGGAGTGGGTATATTGGCAACAACATCCCACCCAAAGTCGGCAATGTCCACATCAGGAGGTGATAACTTATCAGACGCTTTCCACAGCAGTGTTTGTAAGTCGGCACGTTTAATGTGTTCATCCAATGCAGGGTCAGTTGGTGGAAGACTCTTGATTTTTGGAGTGGCCCTCTTACTGACGAAGAGAGAGTGGCGTAGCTCATTCATCGATGCATATGTTGGTTTCGCCTTGTACTATAGAACCCGAACGTAACTTACGCCCTTAACAGCCCAGTACATCTTCTGGAGAAGAATCTTCTTCACCAAGCTTCTCCAAGCCAACTTCAGTCTTCAACATTGTTGCGATAGCAGATGACTTTCCCTTTCCAAACAAGAAACTGACAGTGTCGCAACCGCTTAATGCATGTGCAGCAAGAAGTTGGGTGGACTTCGGTCCAAACTTTGTAGATGTGGCATTGATATCAATGACTCGACCGTCAGACTTCTTCATGGATATCTGCGAAGTTGTCTTCCACTTCCAGCAGAAAAACACGAGCTATGCAAATATGTCCGTGTCATCAGACACAATTTGAATGCGTTTATGTTTTTGGTGAATGAGGGACATCACATAGCTGATTATAATACAGTCTGCCTCTTCGTGTTTATAAACACAGGCTTCTTCACCTACCATAGTCACCTTTGTGGAATCGTGTTCAGAACAGAACACGTTGATCAACTCTCTTTTGTTGTGTGAACTCTTCATTATTGTGTCTCTGGTAGGTAAACTGGTCTCAAGGGTGAGATTGAATGTACGGCATATAGTAGATCCAGTTCGCCGAATACGTTCATGGGTTTTTATTGACCTATCTATATATTTATCAAATACCACTATAACCGTGTGGTCCTTTTCGACTGCCCTTGAAAAGTTCTGGAGAAGATGTCTGACTGTCCCTGTTTTCGGCCATGTTATGTGGTACAGCATTTCATTTCCATCTACGACTTCAACCTCTGGAACAATGATTTTGTCGCACCAGACTGCAAGTTTGTGCAGCAGTTGTGACTTTGAGCTCTTTCGCATGCTTCCATACTCATCAAACAATGACGGTGGGAGGGGTGCAAGTTCAAAACACAACAAATTCTCAAGAGACACATCTCGTCTCTGAGACAGTACCAGCAATCGTGCATACAACTTCTCCATGTCATATACTGTTTTATCACCACCTTTACTTTACACCTTTTTTCATGGTCTCCATGGTTACTACTTTGGAGGAGATGGTGTTATAGAACCCAGCCGGTAACTGTCTCTTGAAGTCTGATGCCATGCACTCGCCAATGCCTAGAGCATTATTCACGTTTACCTTTTCATCTGCAACATGTCCATTTACGATGTTGAACAGTACTTCGTTGTCGTTTTGTTCCAATGGATGGGGATACTTCTCTAGTTCCTGTTGTATTTTCTTTCGATCCATTGCATCCAGTTTCCTCCTGTTCTTACCCTCTTCCTTATGTTTATCTGTTCTTCTGTCATACTCGTCATCCTCGTGATCACGAAACATATCGTCCATGGCCAGGGACACAGCGTTGCAGATGTGATATGACAGAATCCATCGCGCAACCTGGTCAGGAGATAGCGTCAAGCCAACCAGGCCACCCTTTGCTTTCCCATGACGAATATATGTTTGCTCACCGAACTGGTCAGCGAACACACCATTCCATGTCCCATCCATATGCCTACACACATGGTGCCCTGTGTAGAACACAGTTAGTGCCTCCTCATCCAACTGAGTCTGGAACTCGATCAGATGCCAGGTGATATACCTCGCATAGTTCCAATGCCCGGCTGCGAACAATTAGGGCAACATCCTGGTTAAACAATACATGTGCAAACCATACTTGCCTTCTCGCTCGGCCCTGATGAACATGTGCGCTAAAATTACGGGATGTATAAAACAATCCACCCACAATCGACTTGTCTTGGATGAGCGTGTAGATTCTAAAATGTCGCCTATTTCGTCAAGTGTCCTTTTCCCAGAGTCAATAGTGTTTTTCAGAAGCGCTGTTACTACCATGCGAAACCCCCTAAGTGCTTTGGGCCAAGCTTTCCCATTCAGCATGGAGTTCACACCCTTGTATGCAGCACTTAATAGTTAATCTAGTCCCGAACCCTTCATTAGGGTACCGATACAACCAAGGAAGAACATTAATGTGTGCATACAGGTCTCACTAACAGGTACTTCCACCGTGTCGGATCGGACCACTTGATTTGAATAGCCACTTTGAATAATTGAAGGTCAGCCACTAAATGAACATATTGTTGACCATGCGACATTATGAACTCTTCTATGTACAACATACTGGTCAGAACTGTGTCTGGGTGGCTAGGCGTCGAATCTATGAGGGGACCATACAAGTACCTGGTGGCTTTAGATACGAACCCGTCCTCTCTTGCCAAATAGTTAATGTAGCCTGACCACTCGGACGGTGGTTCATCATCATCAGAGGTTACTACTTTTGTAAGCCATTCTAAATCTGCCTTCAGTGATTTTGAGATATCATCCATTCCATGTTCTACCACCACGCATACGGTACACCAGTGTGAACATCGACACTAGGCGGTAGTGGATTTTTCGGACCATCATAATGTTGGATGGTAATGGGTGATAGTTCACTAAGTTTCGTAGTGTCCATTTCTGTTTTACTGACCCTGGGTATAATAGGATGGGGTGTACTGCAGTCATCGGACTCGGCATCCTCATCAGTCGGCTGTTGTGTTACCTCTACCACCAAAGCATGGGTTTTTCTACAGCCATTTGGTGTGAAAATGTTCAGGTCATAGTTGTCAATCCACGACCCTAATTCCACTCCATTTCGTTTCAACCCCCTAAGTGTGTATGGCTGTGATCCCGTGTATATGGCTGCTGACGTTCGAAACCTGAGAACCTCATCATATGTCACTGTTATTCCCGATTCGTGTAGCAATGATACCAGTTCTTTCGAACCAAAGCGGTGGTGCAGCTTCAAAGCAAGACCTAGCGTTGTTTGATTGTAAGATTTCGTTACGTGCCCCTGGATCGACTGTGCTAGGGTTATCGATGCTTTGGTGGTATTTCCATTGGAAACCAAGCTTGATATCAAAGATAAAAGAGTTGGACTGGTATTTTCTATTGTTTTAGACTTTCTGAATTGACTAACGTCATAGTCACGTGTTTTAGGTAATGCACGACACTCTGTTGTTATTATATCTGTTAGTTTTCCCAGATTGCTTTCTCTTCCGTGTCGTCTACCTTTTCCAGTCGTATGAAGACTGGCAGGTGAGATTTGAGACAAATAAGACTAGCGCATCCAGAAATGTCGATTTTTACAATAACGTATCCAAAATAATTCTGTAATTTTGGTATGAGCTCCCTACGACTTAACGTGTTGGTTGCATCCGAGTCCTCATTACTCAGCTCAATATACCTTTGGTGCAATTCGACTGAGGTCCATATGCGACTGCGGTCATTGTTCATTATCTCTGTCAGGCTAAGTAAAAGTTCATCAACGCTAACAGAGTCTGAATATCCCTTGGACTGTGCTGCATGTACATTTCGATCTTGCATAAATGACAAATAACAGTCTCGGTGATATTGGGCGTCTGCAGCATGAAGGTCAGATCGTGCCCCGAGGATCCAGATCCTTACATCAGCTGCCTGAGAATCGCCTCTTGCGTCACAAATATTTAAAATCTTAGTCTTCAGATTCTCGTCTCCAGGTACATCTGCCGTACGGCATTGAATTATCTCCCTCCACGTAGATGGGTTTTTCTTGTCACGTGATAAACAAGGATCGCGACAGAATATGCATTGTTTCTTAAAC
This sequence comes from Conchocele bisecta, assembly GCA_029237695.1. Classification (NCBI taxonomy): domain Eukaryota; kingdom Metazoa; phylum Mollusca; class Bivalvia; order Lucinida; family Thyasiridae; genus Conchocele; species Conchocele bisecta. The sequence goes on from CM055266.1 coordinate 24,353,571, forward strand.
TCGAATATCTGTAGATCTGACCTTCTACGTCTAGCTGGTGGTGCGCTGTGAGATCTTTCATAATCTGTTCCACGTCGTTCCAATGACCTACTAATGTGATATTTAGAAGTGTAAGTAGCTACACATTCCTTGTGGCACTGTACTGTCATGTTAGGATTTTTTTCAATTTCATCTTCCAATAGCAGGTGAATAGTGTCACCCCTGGTCTTACTTGCTTCTATTATTGATCGTATTCTCTGCGGTCCTGACGACATGAGGGTTTTGCCATCGTGTGTACAATTTGGTAATATGCACACTGTACTGGACATTGTTCTATACTTATACCAACGTATAATATATCACGAATACGACAGTTTGCTCTTAACAAGTGACGCAGAAACAATATATATACAGCTAAATTATAACCAGGCCGAGGGGCTACCCCTTTACCACCTGGATACAATAATGCGCTGAAAATATATAGATACACGACAATATGTGCTTATCAGTTGTATACGACAATATGAACTTTACGCAATGGCAGTCTAAGAGAGACTACGATGATTAGGCGCCACGACCGGTAGATGTGCGTCAATACTAACTACGCATTGGTTGGAGACACATTAACAACTCTACCATTGAAATGTGAATCACAAAAGCGAGTGCACCTGTTTAGCCGTATTGCTTCTTCAACTTATCAACTTAATTACAGTATTTTCCCTATATACGGGCTGTGCTGTGCCAAACTAATGAAATTATAGCACATATAATTAGAATATTACGTTTTTAATCGCGCAAGCAAAATTTGGAGAAAAAAGCATGGCGTTGTTAAAATATATTCTGCCTATTACGGCTGTTGACGTGTGGTTGAACATGTGTTGTTGAACTCTCGCATTCCGGAATATAGAATAAGTAATACTTACGAAAGTATAGCTATCCCATTCGGAACACACATTGTGTTGTTATTAATGGTGTTCAGCAATCTCCATTGATCGATTGTATTTGGTTTGTCGTGTTATTAGGACTTATATAATGGGGGTCAAATTGGGGTCAAATTTTATTTTTGCCCGAATATGGTCATGTCTATATCAAATCGAAGGTATCAAAAAGGCGATCACTCTGGTACATTATTTTATCGAAATTGGATGGTCATGTCATCCAAGAATGCCGCCGAAAGGTCAAAAGGTCGTTCTTTAAATATTAGAGATTTCAAAATTCTTCTTCACACGAACCGCTTGGCCCATGTTGGCCAAACTTCACAGTTATGGTCCATGGGTGAAACCTTTTCAGATTTGTTAAAACGGAGGTCGTCGCTAATCCAAGATGGCCGCCATCTAAAAATAGCACAAATTCTTAAAAAATCTTCTCTTGAACTGCCAGCCGAATTTCGACGAAACTTGGTAGGAATGATCAACGTAGAATGCTCTTTCAAAGGTGTTAAAATGGTGACCCCGGGGTCAAAAATGGGCGTGGCCCGTGGGGTCAAATTTTATTTTTGACCAAATATGCTCATGTCATATATCAAATTGAAGGTATCGATGAGCCGATTGCTCTGGTGAAATATTTGTCGGAATCGGATGATTATGTCATCCATAATGGCCTCCAAAAGGTCCATTTATTCAAGATTTTGTACGTCTTTTTCTCAGGATCTACATGGCCGATGCTGGCCAAACTTCATAGTAAGTTAAGATCCTTGGGTGAAGCATTTGCAGATTTGGTAAATGAGATTCATCGCTTAATCCAAGATGACCGCCATCTAAAAATAGCACAATTTTTTTACAACACATGAACTCAATGTCATATTCTCCTCTGGTGTTCATGGAGTCAGGTGAGCGAATTAGGGCCATCATGGCCCTCTTATTTTCAAGATCCTTCTGCACCTTTTTTCTGCTTGGAATATTGTAGCTGAAAATAAATAGCCACAATACATTTACATTATTTCTGGAAGAACTAGAAAAAGTGAGCAGGGGCTCACGTATACCCCCGGCCGCCGCCTGGACCGACAAATAAAAACTTTGATGCAAATGATACGGACGGACGGACACACGGACGGAATTACGAAAATTGTATACCCCTCGACATACTTTGTATGCCAGGGGGCAGGGGTATAATAACTTGATAAGGAATAAATAAATAGGCTCATCTGGATCTGCATTGTTTGTAAACATTGCTTATATAGCAGTCTAGTGTTACAAGGGTTAATAACTTAATATCATTTCAAACAAATTATTACCGGGAATCGAGCTGGCCGACAAACTTGGTGAATTTGTCATTCTCTACCAGACTTAATGGCAGCACCTTTCCCACCAACATCTGCTCCAGAGCATCGTCTAGTTCTCCCTGTTTGGTTTTTGTTAGGCGCACTGAGCCCCCTGATCTGAACTGTTCATCTATCTTCGGCTGACCATGTTGCTGCGCAGGTCCAACCTTAACACCTGAAGTAATACACCCACAGTAATTTAGTTCATGCTCTGGAACAACAGATGCAGAGCTCCAGTTAACTCATTATGCCCTATACTACACATCACTGGTAATGCCCTACAGCTGCAGAGGTAAACCATGCCCTGCAGCAGCTATCTCTGCAGCAGTACCTGTCTCCCTGAGACAATTTCAGGAATTCCACATAAACTGAGAAATGTTTGTGTGTATCTTTATATAATTTGTCATAACTTCAAATGTAACTGCATAATCCATCTGAAATTTTGCAGAAATAATAAGAATTGAATTATGTGAATAACAGTATAAAATTTAATAGTCTAGGTTGGTGCCATGACTAAAAATTTAGTAGCCAAATTTAGAAAATAATGGAAAATACATTTACAAACATTTAAAACATTTGCTTTTCAAATAACAAAACAGATATATGTTTTCAAATAATTAATTAAATATTATTTTATTATTTGTTAATGGCAATCTTAGTGATCAATAGTGATCAATAGTGATCAATAGCCAACCTAGAATATGTTACTACATGTACATGTAAACAAGTACAGTAAATAAAAACTCACCACTGTAAAATAGTCCATTGTTTTCTAATCAAATAAGATCCGTTTATAATCATAATAAGTATACAATGTACCACAGATTAGCTTGTACTTTTGCAGTCTGACCAGGGCCTACACTGTTCGCCAATCACAAAAATAATGTTTTGTATAACCTTCCTTTTTTTTTTCACTGTAAAATCCATGTGTATATATACATGTATGTCATTGTATTTACAAACTTTTTTCTACACTGACACATTGCAATTTATTTATTTCTCACCATATCTTGGTGATATGGCCGAAAAACAATCCGGGCACAGGTGGACATTACACTGCTCACACATGTACTTCACTTCACGTCGCCGCTTGTGTTTTGAACACTGGCGACATCGGCCCCTCCTGTCTGAAGACTTTACATAATGGCCAGCACTAATTGTCGCAGTGCCGCTCGCTCATTGCCAGAGTAATCGCCAATCAGCAACTTGGCCAAATTGGTCCGGAAGTCGACCATCGTCCTGTCTTTCACAGCGACCATTTTTTGTCCGCTGCTGGTGATTTTCGGACTCCCTCATCAAAATGAACCCATTTGTGACGGCGACGTCAAACAGGAACCAGAACAGGTAGCACCACCACTTCTTTGAGGTGCGATAGGTGCTGTATTCTGTTCTCAGCTGGTCTGCGACGTCCACCCCGTTCATGTTGTTGTTGTAGTTGCCGATTACAGATGGAGTGGGCACGTCCTTCGGCTCGCCACCCCGCGTTTTTCTTTTCACTGATGACGCCATGGTGGATGGGTCCTCGGCTGTGGACAGCATAAACGTGGGTTTTTTGTCCATCCACACACACGCAGTCATTTCACCTTTCTGGGCCATCTTGTATTGCCCCTGTTCCTTTACATCTTTCTTCCTGAGAAGATTCTGAGGGTACCCCCTGTTGGAACGCACAGTTCCTCTGGCATATGTGCGGTTTGCCAACAGTTTTTGGCACAAGTCTGGGCTCGTGAAGAAGTTGTCGGTGTTGACAATATGGTCGGCCAAACAACTTCTGTGTCAAGTCGAGTACCACCCTTGTGGCCAGCCCGACTTCTCTGGTGTTTCTGTCGCGTCCAGTATAAACTTGGAATTCTTCGGTGTAGCCATTTTCTGGACTCGCACGTACCCAGACCTTTATTCCGTATTTGGATGGTTTGGCAGGTAAGTATTGCCGAAATGACAGACGCCCCCTGAACTTCACCATGGCTTCGTCGACGCTAACATTCCTGATGATGGATTTGTAGTTCGCTAAGCATTGCTCGAGAACCTGAAAGCAATGAAAACAAAATGCAACCGTTATAATTTTGAAACATTTGTCGTTTATTTGTTTTCCCTTTCCCACCACGAATAATTTTATTTAGTTTGTTTTTCATGTTTATTGTTAGTGTTATATTTTGAAATTATAAAATATTCTGCAATATTTCTTTGTAATAATTATAATTCTGACAGTGATACCAACAAAAGATGTATTTTCTTATTTTTTTATTGCATCTGGGCTGACATTCTAAGCACATACTCGTGCTCAAATGTGAATTGATCTGGGCCTGTGTTATAAAACATTCTAAGCATACATGTTGTGCTTGAAATCGGGCAGTTTTGTCAAAGACTGAGCCAGCTATGACCTAAACTCCCTGATTTTGAGCAAGAGTAACTGAGTACATGCTCAGAAAGTTTTATTACAGGAAAAAAATTCCAAATAAAAGCACATGTCATTTGACATGCCTACCTCATTCAAAACCGGACGAACAAGATGTAATTTGTCGTGTCCCCGGTGACCTCGTTGTGGATGGCCCCTGTCTGTTGTTGGCTGCAGATACTGTGCGATTTTGTCGTACCGGTCTCTCTTCATGACGCGCCGAAATATTTAGGTTGCCGAACAGCGCATCTTTCGACCAATACATCTTTGTCTGTGGTAGCCGCAAAATGCTCATGTACACGCGTATGCCAAACCATGCCACCATCTCCCTTGCAGTCACCTCAAACCAGATTGGATCTGGTTTCACTGCAGTCTTTTGTGTTGCATATAGATTTGTTTGAGTCACTACATGTTCAACTAAAGTCGTGGGGAAAAATAACTCAAAGAAGTCCATCTCGTTTGTGTCTGGATCCAAAATCGTAGTAGGCCCAGGCTCTGGACCAGAGAATGGCTGCTTCACAAGTCTATGTCGATCATTGACACGCCAAACTTCTGCTCTCGGTTCATCATCGCTATCCCAGTCCGACAAATCTGTCGTATTTACGCTTGAAATGTCACTTTCTAGCGATATATCGCTGCCAGAAAACCCGAGAACTCGGAGTCTGATCCGCCACTGTCGTAATTTGCACCTGTCGATTGCCGATTTTCATTCATTTCGCTCATTTTCACCAGTTTTCAACTTCAAATTGCAAGATTTTGGCTCCACACTTTCTGTTCAAACTTTCGACTTCCGTTTTTGGAATGAATCAATTTCGTTTGTAAGCTACATTTTCATTGGTTTAAAATAAGTAGAGCTAGCATTTACAACATTTTCCGACCAATGGTAAACGACGTAATAATGCGGCTTTCGGGAAGAGAACGTAAATAAACCGCACCGCATTTTTGCGGCTTCCGGCGTATCGATACAGGTAAATGCGACTCGTATTTGCGGCATGCGCGTTACAGAGCAGTTCAAGTCTGCCACGTATATGGGGCGCTAGGGCATAATGAGTTAAGGTTCGTAATTTGGGAGGATTTTTTTTCACCAAAAAATGGCAAGTTGGGAGCGCTTTAGAATCGTCTCATTGAGATGATTCTAAAGCACCCCCAACTTGCCATTTTTGGTAAAGAAATTAGAAAAGTACCCGGAAAAGTTTGTCAAACTACGCACCTTAACTGGAGCTCTGAACAGATGTCTGACTTAATCATAATATAACTACCGTAGTATTAACTATTTACCAAGTGTCTCAGAAAACATCACCATGATAACATTATGACCGGCTAAAACTTTGTTACAACTTACAGATAATTAAATATACCAACATAAATAAAAGAAAATATATAATCTGAAAGTAGATATCAAAGTTTTTTTACGTATATTGTAAGAAACTTAATTTTTAGTTAAATGGCAGTCATTTCAAAATTAATGTAAAATTTGTGAACTTGATCAAAATGACGACTGTATTTTAATAACTCCGAAATAAGCGTTGTGTAAGAGACTGAGAGTTGTCGTTCTTATGCATGTCTGCACGACACACATTTAACACAATATTTGAAGTTTCAGTAACCCATTTCATGCCGAGGATACGCTTCTGTTTGCGGAAAATCCTAAATATTTTCCTTCTATGCACTCAGAAGTATATGCCGCGACCACCATTTACACCATCTCGTCGAGACGGTTCAAATGAGTCATCACAACATATACTTTCATTGAGAAAGTCACCGTCACCGTCACTCCTTGGTTGAGGTTTTTAGTCAACCTTGTATATGGAATACTACTGGCCCTACACCCACCATACTTGCACAACTTCATCTCCTAGTGATGTACATCAATAACCCCTGATCTATATTTGACCTTGACCTACATTTCCTCTTGAATTACTTAGTTAATTCCCCTTGGTTAAGGTTTTTAGTCAACCTTGGTTAAGGTTTTTAGTCAAGCTTGTACATGGAATACTATTGTGCATACAGACACCATACTTGGACAACCTTTTCTCATAGCGATGCACATCAATAACCCCTGATCTATATTTGACCTTGACCTACATTTCCTCTTGAATTACTTACTTAATTCCCCTTGGTTAAGGTTTTTAGTCAACCTTGGTTAAGGTTTGTAGTCAAGCTTGTACATGGAATATATTGTCATACAGACACCATACTTGGACAACCTTTTCTTTTTCATACGGATGTCCAATCAATAACCCCTGATCTATATTTGACCTTGACCTACATTTCCTCTTGAATTACTTAGTTAATTCCCCTTGGTTAAGGTTTTTAGTCAAGCTTGTATATGGAATACTCCTGGCCCTACACCCACCATACTTGAACAACTTCATCTCCTAGTGATATACATCAACAACCCCTGACCTATATTTGACCTTGACCTACGTTTAACCTTGAATTACATAGTTAATTCCCCTTGGTTAAGGTTTTTAGTCAACCTTGGTTAAGGTTTTTAGTCAAGCTTGTACATGGAATACTAGTGTGCATACAGACACCATACTTGAACAACCTTTTCTCATAGGGATGTACATCAATAACCCCTGTTCTATATTTTGCATTGACCTACATTTCCTCTTGAATTACTTAGTTAATTCCCCTTGTTTAAGGTTTTTAGTCTAGCTTGTATATGGAATATTCCTGGCCATACACCCACCATACTTGGACAACTTCATCTCCTAGTGATGTACATCAACAACCACTGACCTATATTTGACCTTGACCTACATTTAACTTTGAATTACTTACTTAATTCCCTTTGGTTAAGGTTTTTTGTCAAGCTTGTACATGGAATACTATTGTGCATACTAACACCATACTTGGACAACCTTTTCTCATAGCGATGTACATCAACAACCACTGACCTATATTTGACCTTGACCTACATGTAACCTTGAATTACTTAGTTAATTCCCCTTGGTTAAGGTTTTTAGTCAAGCTTGTACATGGAATACTAGTGTGCATACAGACACCATACTTTGACAACCTTTTCTGATAGGGATGTACATCAATAACCCCTGATCTATTTTTGACCTTGACCTACATTTCTTCTTGAATTACTTAGTTAATTCTCCTTGGTTAAGGTTTTTAGTCTAGCTTGTAGATGCAATACTCCTGGCCCTACACCAACCATACTTGGACAACTTCATCTCCTAGTGATGTACATCAATAATCCCTGACCTATATTTAACCTTGACCTACTTTTATCCTTGGATTACTTTCTTATTTCCCCTTGGTTAAGGTTTTTAGTCAAGCTTGTATATGGAATATTCCTGGGCCTACAGCAACCATCCTTGGAAAACTTCATCTCCTAGTGATGTACATCAATAACCCCTGACCTATATCTGACATTGACCTACATTTAACCTTGAATTACTTACTTAATTTCCCTTCGTTAAGGTTTTTAGTCAACCTTGTTAAGGTTTTTATGCAGGCCGCGGCCACATTGACCTACATTTAACCTTGAATTACTTACTTAATTTCCCTTGGTTAAGGTTTTTAGTCAACCTTGGTTAAGGTTTTTATGCAGGCCGCGGCCACCGTGTTTGTCAAGCTATGTGTACATCGACAACCCTCGTAGTCGAGCTATGCTGTTCTCCTACAGCTCTTGTTTTAAAAATTTTGTTTCATTTTGTTAGGAAAATTGGGTGCGTCTTATATTCTCATGTAGACATTTTTACCCCGATTTTGGACTGAAATAGGAATGCGTCTTATACACTCCAGGGGTTGAAATTTCACTCGCCCAGCTCGCCATGGCGAGTGCTTTTTGTGGCGGTCGAGTACTTTCTACAGGCACTCGCCCAGTTTGGCGAGTGAAAGATTTGGTCAGGATTTTTTTTTCTGAAGAAATTGCCAATTAATTCCATCGATAATGGCCAACAAATGGTATTAATTCAGCGACCATTTGTTGTTTACAGTTTACGTCAATTTGCGAGAAGTAAGATTCAAGCAGTGTCTATGTACACGGTTACGGGTAGAATCGCTAGCAATTTTGAACACAGTCCATATCGGGCAAGTTTAATTCACGGATTATTTGTCGGCTGTACGCGGCCAGGCTAACAAATAATATGACTGCGAGTATAGACTAGTGTATACGCGGCCACATATATCGTCTCGTATACAGTTGGGTTAACGCGCATTTTAGACTCCGAACATAACGGCTTGGGACGAAACGGTCGGCACCGGGTCCGAAACCATTGAATTTCGTAATTAAGGCAGCGCATGCAAACATAGCCACTATAAATTAAAACAAAATCTATGTCACTCAACGCTTATAGAAAATAAGAAGCATGCAAGCCTCTGAGCAAATTCGCTGCTAAAAAACGTTGTAGAAGAAAAAACTCGACGAAGTTTATCTCCCGATAAATAATATTTATTTGTTTGTTTATGTTCATTTAATACTTAAAATATAAATAACAATAATAGTGAATATGTTTCATACGTTTTGGTAATGATCATATATATGTAAAAGCTTCTTTTTTTTAAATAAGATGCAACATTACAAATACTGGAAATAGCATTTTATTTTTAAAACTTTTTGAGCTGGGCCCAGCTGGGCGAGTGGAAAAAAAGGATTTTTTCAACCCCTGCTCTCTTGCGACATATAACCGGCAAAATACGGTAGTACCGTATTATATCAGCGACCGCTATGTCTATTTTTAAACCTAATCAATAAAAAGTGAATACACACTATCTGTACCTACGTATATCGACTGTGTGTCCACAGTGTCAATATTTGGCTGGAGGAATTGTTTATGGCCCATTTCTCATGTGCAGCTCATTAGTAGTGTTATTTTAATATCGCCTTGGGGAAGCAGTTTGACACACAGGCTGCTGTGTGTTGGCGAATGGCAAATATGGTGGAATTATATACAATATATACAATATAATTTTAGACAATATAAAGTCTAATGTATGCCTCGATTAGTAAAGCTGACCTTTGGCGATCTTTTTGTCACCGATTAGCAGCTTCGAGAGAGCCTGGCAGCATTTGTTCAGCATTGTGGATGTGAACTCGGAAAGCAATTTTCTTACACTCGGGACGGAATTTCCGGCGATTTTTTGTTGAAAATTTGCTGCGCGCTATTGACGCAAACTATTTTTTTCCCGATTTTTTTTCCCCAAAATATAGATGCGCGTTGTACACCAGTGAGAAATACGGTAGTCGAATCTTTTACAAAATTTCATCAATAGCTTCCTCACATTGATGGCTATCCACCCAGTGTCTCATTCGGGTGGCTATGGTGACCTTGACTTTCATGTCAATATTTTTGGATGTACATCCAAACATTTAATAGCTTTTGATCCATTAGATGGATCATCTCCAAACTTTACCAATATATTCTTCACATTGATGGATATCTACCAGTGTAATTTGGCTGGCCTTGATCTTGGTGACCTTCACCTTGGTGTCAACAATTTTAGACGTACATGTACCTCAAATGTCGTATCATTACCAAGTTTCATAAATAGCTTCCTCACAATCACATTGATAGCTATCCATACAATGTCATTCCAGTGGCATTGACCATCACCTTGGTGACCTTTACATTTGTGTCAATAACTTTTGACCTTTGTGACCGTGACCTTCGTATCAATAATTTTGAACTTCCTCATATTGTGACCTTGACCTTGGTGTCCTTGCGATCACCTCAATTAATGGACGAGACATTCCCTGGCGCTCGCCTTGTTTTATTAATAATTATCAAGGCTGCCAGCGAGGGGATTAGCTTCGTAATGACAATGCCCTTGTTGATATATATATGCAGCCAGTGGGACATTTGTGTCCCATGGACACATTTCTAGTTTCTTTAATATACCATGTGGGGCATCATGTTTCTAGTCTAGCCTACCAAATATGTTGTTTAATGTTGAACGTTTTGGTGCATTTACTTTTGCTGAGAGCTCCATTATTGGACAATTGTGTCGGCAACATGTTGAACAATGGATATGTTACACAATACAGTTTCAGGGCGAGAATATTGCACTCAGTAAGATTAAATAATCCAGCATTAAAGCACACTTTCTGTTGGCGATATCAGATAATATATTTCATCAGATATTAGCAGTTACTTTAAACTCACCGCCATGATTGGCCACATTGTTGCAGGTTAAAGATTTCAAGCTGAAGCAGTCGTGGAAGCGAGTGTACGCGCGAGACCCGGACATGCAGGTCGGCACGCTGCGCACATACCACAAAAATGACGAGGAGGAAACTGAGGTGGAGAAGGAGGACATGGTCGAAGGTGAGGTGTCAAGGTCACAGAAATATTTTAGCTTTCTCACATTGATGGCTACCCACCCACTGTCATTCGGATGACCTTGACCTTCACTTTGGTGACCTTAAACTTTGTGGGACGTAAATTTTGGACGTAGCCAAATTTCTCATACAGGGCTAGAAATTAACAGTTTTGATTTAATAGCCCATCGGACTCGTGCCATTTGAAATATACAGCTGATTCTCTTTATCTCGATATGCGTCCGCGGTCCCGGCCAAATTTACTATATAGATCATGTATTTTACTCCTGATAACTCGATATCGGAAACATGCACAAACATGTTAAATTAATTCACTTAAACAATAATTAACCAATTAATCAATGTGATATCGGATCACTTTAACATGAAGATGAAATAAACGGCGTGGAAATCAAGTCCATTGAACTTGACATTTCTTGACGCCGATTTTATTCAACTTGGGCCTAATTTGTTTGTGGCCGACGAGTCTAGGTCCGTCATGGTTTGGGGACGAAATGTGGTTCTTGGACTTTGCGATTGAATAATAACATCGTCAGAAAAGACGGCGAGCGTTGACATTTAGATGTAACACTTATTCATTGATGTGTATTGGGTATGATTTGCAAAACAAATGTTGTGTACCGGAAATTGTGTCGTGCATATGCGATATATTTAGTAACAACGCATGCGCATTTCGTTATTAGAAAATGTGTGATTTATGAAAACCCAGAAGTAAAGTAAAGTCGGTATTTTTGAAGCGATTCTGTTTGTATTTTTTCGAGAATGGTCGCAAAATTTGGAGAATTGTTATCTCGAAGTTCGGATATGTCGATATATTTTGCTCAGTCCAGTCAACTTCGAGATAACGAGAATTACCTGTACTAGCCCACATATAAAAAAAATAGATAAATCACAACACTTTTGGTTTGCAAAGCGATCCGAGTCATTGGACGATTTCATTGACTTACCTTATCGTCTTCTGGGGCCGTTTTGGTCAACACTGGGGTCGTTTTGGACAAAGTGGGCCGTTTTAGACTGGGGCCGTTTTTTGAGAGGGCTATCCACCCACTGTCATTCGGATGATCTTGACCTTCACATTGGTGACCTTAATCTTTGTGGGAAGTAAATTTTGGACATAGCCAAATTTCCCACATTTCTTGATCCATTAGTTGGATCATTACCAAATTTCATCAATGGCTTCCTCACATTGATGGCTATCCATCCAGTGTCATTCCGGTGACCTTGACCTTCAACTTTTGTGTAAATAATGTTGTACATACGTCCAATTGTTGAATCCCTCCTGATCCGTTAGTCGGATCCTTTAAGTGCATCAATAGCTTCCTCATTTTGATGGCTATCCACACAGTGTCTCATTTGGATGACCATGACCATGACTATGGTGACCTTGACCTTATAATTCGTGTCAATAATTTTGGACGTATATCCAAACGTTGAATATCTCTTGATCCATTAGTCGGATCATCTCCAAACTGCATCAATAGCTTCTTCACATTGATGCATACCAATGTCCACATGTTGAATATCTGCTGATCCGTTAGTCATATCATTATCAAATTTAATAAATACCTTCCTCACATTGATAGCTATCCATCCAGTGTCATTCCGGTGACCTTGACCATCACTTTGGTGATCTTGACTTTTGTGTCAATAATTTTAAGTTTATCCTCATGTTAATGGCTAACCACACAGTGTCTCATTTGGGTGACCAATGACCATGATGACATTGACCTTCATGTCAATAATTTTGGATGCCATTAGTCGGATCATCTCCAAACTGCATCAATGGCTTCTTCACATTGATGTATATATACCAGTGTAATACGTCAGACTTTGACCTGTGTGACCTTCACCTTACTGTCTACAGTCGTGGACATATTATTATGTCCACATGTTGAATATCTGCTGATCCGTTAATCGTATCATTATCAAATTTAATAAATAGCTTCCTCACATTGATAGCTATCCATCCAGTGACATTCCGGTGACCTTGACCGTCACCTATTGAATACCTCTTGATCCGTTAGTCGGATCATTTCCAAACTTCACCAATAGCTTCCTTCCTCACTTTGATGGCTATTCACCCAGTGTCATTTGTGTGACCTTGACCTTGGTGACCATGTTCATGAAACGTCACACATACATAGATCACGGGCCAAAGGTATGTCGTGCGCAAGAATGACAACTCCTGCTTCACTAATTTTAGAGTTATCTCCCTTTGTTTATTTGCACACTGGTTTCTTGTCCGGAGCATATCTCGATCACCCTTTGGAATAATTTCATGAACATCGAATACTACCCAAAGGTATTTCGCGTGCAAGAATGCCTCAATAATTTTCGAGTTATCTGGGGAGCATATAATTACCGCTTTTTCCGACGTCTGCCGTCCGAGTTTTACATTAAAGTTTTTTAAATTGCTATAGCACAGATTCTTAGCAATATGATTGTTCACTTTGTGATACACGCATGAAATTTGGTGGAGTTGTACAGAACGTCAAACTAATTTTTAGCTCACCTGAGCGAAGCTCATGTGAGCTATTGTTACCGCAATGTGTCCGTCGTCGTCGTCCGTCGTCCGTCGTCGTCCGTGAACATTTTCAATCGTCTTCTCCTCGGTAACCATTGGGTCTATAGTCACCAAACTTCATGGTCATGGTCCTTAGGTAGGGGGATTACAAAATTGTTAAAATACGTCATTATGTTATCCAAGATGGCCGCCGTCTAAAAATAGCACAAATTCTTAAAAAATGTTCTTCTCAAGAACCGCCAACCGGATTTCGACAAAACTTGGTAGGAATGATCGATGTACATTGCTCTTTCAAAGTTGTTAAAATGGTGACCCTGGGGTTAAAAATAAAAAATGGGCGTGGCCCGTGGGGTAAAATTGGGTCAAATTTATTTTTGACTGAATATTGGTCATTTCATATATCAAATTGAAGGTATCAATGAGGCGATCACTCTGGTGCATTTTTTGTCGAAAATCGAATGTTAAAATTGTATTTTCATAGATGGGCCGCCGAAAGGATGCCCCGCGAAAATAAGGTCAAGGACGTTCTTTTATCAGAGATTTCAAAATTCTTCTTCACATGAACGCTTGGCCCATGGTAGCCAAAACTTAAAAGTTATGGTCCATGGGTGAAGCCTTTTCAGATTTGTTAAAATGGAGGTCATCGCTAATCCAAGATGGCCGCCGTCTAAAAAATAGCATAAATTCTTAAAAAATCTTTTTCTTCTCATGAACCGCATTGCCGGATTTCGACGAAACTTGGTAGGAAATGATCGATGTACATTGCTCTTTCAAAGTTGTTAAAATGGTGACCCCGGGGTCAAAAATGGGCGGTGGCCCGTGGGTCAAATTGGGGTCAAATTTTATTTTTTGACTGAATATGGTCATGTCATATATCAATTTGAATTTTTGGAAGGATCAATGAGGCGATCACTCTGGGTGCATTTTCTGTCGAAATCGGATTATTATGTCATCCAAGATGGCCGCCGAAAGGTCTAAAGGTCGTTCTTTTATTAGAGATTTCAAAATTCTTCTTCACATGAACCGCTTGGCCCATGGTAGCCAAACTAAAAAGTTATGGTCCATGGGTAAAGCCTTTTCAGATTTTGTTAAAATAGAGGTCATCGCTAATCCAAGATGGCCACCGTCTAAAAATATCATAAATTCTTAAAAAATCTTCTTCTCATGAACCACTTGCCGGATTTCGACGAAAACTTGGTAGGAATGATCGATGTACATTGCTCTTTCAAAGTTGTTAAAATGGTGACCCCAGGGTCAAAAATGGGCGTGGTCCCGTGGGGTCAAATTGGGTCAAATTTTATTTTTGACCTGAATATGGTCATGTCATATATCAAATTGAAGGTATCAATGGGATTTGGGCGATCACCCTGGAATGAAAAGCGATCACCTGGTGCTCATCTGACGAAATCGGATTGTTATGTCATCCAAGATGGCCGCCGAAATGTCAAAAGATTCTTTATTAGAGATTTCAAAATTCTTCTTCACATGAACCGCTTGGCCCATGGTAGCCAAACTTAAAAGTTATGGTCCATGGGTGAAGCCTTTTCAGATTTGTTAAAATGGAGGTCATCGCTAATCCAAGATGGCCGCCGCCTAAAAATAGCATAAATTCTTAAAAAATCTTATTTCTCATGAACCGCTAGCCGATTTCGACGAAACTTGGTAGGAATGATCGATGTACATTGCTCTTTGAAAGTTGTTAAAATGGTGACCCCTGGGGTCAAAAATGGGCGTGGCCCGTGGGGTCAAATTGGGGTCAAATTTTATTTTTAACTGAATATGGTCATGTCATATATCAAATTGAAGGTATCAATGAGGCGATCACTCTGGTGCAATATTTGTCGGAATCGGATGATTATGTCATCCATGATGGCCACCAAAAGGTCCATTTATTCAAGATTTTTAACGTCTTTTTCTCAGGAACCACATGGCCGATGCTGGGTGAAGCATTTTCAGATTTTGTAAAATGAGAGTCATCGCTTAATCCAAGATGACCGCCATCTAAAAATAGCACAATTTTTTAAAAACACATGAACTCAATGTCACATTCTCCTCTGGTGTTCATGGAATTAGGGCCATCATGGCCCTCTTGTTTTCAGTTATGGAGTCATCTCTGATTTTTCATATGACGACCCAGAAATCCAAAATGTTCGCCGTTTCCATGTTCAGCAAAGCTGAAACTTTGTGGAGTTATAGGGAAAGACATATCAATTCATATAACATTATAATAAGATTTAGCTCGCAGCTGTCCAGAAATCCAAGATGGCCGCCCCCAAAAACATAAAATTTCAATTACCTGATCAGATTATTTTTTAAAAATATTTCCATATGACATAAAAAGCTGAAATTTAACATATGTAGAGAATTACATATACCGTATTCTGCCGAGTATAAGTCGCATTTTTTTTACTCAGATTTGTATCCCAGAAAGACCCTGCGTCTTATAAATACATTTAGATACATGAGCATTTTTTTCCACCATGAAATATTGACATAAAAAAAATAAAATGCGTTCCTATATTTGTTGTTGTTGTTAGTCCGGTATTGGAAAAATGGATTCGTATTCTAAACAGTTCGCGCCTTACTCACGCCTTACTTACTCGTTCCGGCCCTGTGTCACATTCGGTACACATTTTCTATACCGAAGGCCAACAGTGTATACCAAAATCAGATCCAGTATACCAAATTTGCTGATTTAGCCTATTTTTAAAATGGCATGTTCGTACCCTAACCAGTTCGCCCCATATTCGTTACGGCCCTGTATCGGGAACACGTAATTGACTGAATTTCCAAGTTAATGGTCTATACATTTATTATTGGGAATGCACATTGATTTACAAGCTGATCTGTGTCTACAATATGTACAGTGGGCTTTGATTATAGACAAGAAGGGTTTCCCATGTGTTGACAATGTGTAATTTGCGGTGTTTGCCAGTTATTTTGAAAGGTGAGAAACTGAGAACTGCCTAATTGCCATCTTTAATCTCAGTCGTGTCAAACGTCAATTACTAAATTTTCGGCACAAGCCATTTCTCGTGTGAAGTGGTCAGATTTGTTTTCTTAGTGAGAACCTGTCGCGATAATTGAGTCATATTCTGATTAGGTGTTGACATTGAGATGTTCTCACTCACAGTAGGGTTAAATGCCACCTAAAATTATTGCCATATTGTTTGTATTACTTGATTACATGAATTGGTCCGAAACTTCCAGGGTACGAAAAAAAAAAAAAAAAAAAAAAAAAAAAAAAAAAAAAAAACAGCACGGGGAATTATTATTAAATAACAACAACAACAACTTGGCGATTAATTGTATTGGTCCGAAATGTCCAGGTTACGAAGCTTGTGACTGACCAAAAAACAGCGGCTGGTAGTATTTATAAACAACAAGTACAACTCTGCGATTTTTAGCTCGACTATTCGAAGAATAGTTAGAGCTTATGTAGTCGCCCCGCGTCGGCGTCA
>CM055266.1:24370984-24616622 GCA_029237695.1 Conchocele bisecta
GCTTCACATTTCACACACTCATTGCTCCAATGGACCTCTACCACCCTGTGACAAATTCACGTTCATGCCGCTGGCGCTAATCCCAGAGTCAAGGTCACAAGCCCACACACTTGGAAATTTGTACATATTTTAGGGGTACCTGGGCCCACGCGGGGGGTATTCCGTAAGTCTCGCTTACTGACCAATCTAGTTATATCAGCGGTCTAATAAACTGGAGTTCAAAGTAGTCTGTTGAACTATTACGTGTAATAATCGCATTATGCATACATTTCGGAAGTACTACTGATACGTCATATACCCACGTGACCGCAAAGGGAAATAACTGTGGTAAGCAAAATAAGGGGAAGTTAGTCATGCAGTGACGGCTGGAAAAACTGGCTGTCCGGAATATGAAATCCGTAAAACAACGGCACATACTGGTCGGATTACTGTAGAATTTGTTTTATTTGACCGAAATTGGCGAGTTAGACTGCACCGGAGAAAGTTAATGCCCATCGTACGGAAAATCGCGAAGTCACATCCGGAGACATACGGCGGTATGACTGAAGTACAAAATGGGTGAAAATGGCGAAATGGAGATTGTCGGGCGAAATGGAGTTTTATATCGCCTATAACTTGCTAATTAATG
Organism: Conchocele bisecta; assembly: GCA_029237695.1. Taxonomy (NCBI): domain Eukaryota; kingdom Metazoa; phylum Mollusca; class Bivalvia; order Lucinida; family Thyasiridae; genus Conchocele; species Conchocele bisecta. Next base: position 24,371,613 of record CM055266.1, read on the forward strand.
CATGAAATTCTGTAAGAAAATACCCAATTTTTTCAGCTATATATTATACATATACAACTGTATAACAGATATAATAAGAAAACAAATAATTTCATGCATTAATTGGCAAGTTATATGCGATATAAAACTCCATTTCTCTCGACAATCTCCATTTCGCCCTTTTCGCCCATTTCATACTTCAGTCATACCCGACATACGGAACGTGAATTATTGCGGTGCGGTATTTCTCTATAGTATTTCTCAACAATAACAACAAATATTGCATGGTCCAAGGTTAGCTATGGTACACTGCTTTCACTATCCTAGCGAGTTGTGGGGGGGGGGGGGGTATACTGGAGTCAGGTTGTTTATGCCCCCCGCAATGAGTTGTGGGGGGGTATACTGGAGTCAGGTTGTCCGTCCGTCCGCACGACCGTCCAACCCCCGCTGATCCCAAGGTCAAGGTCAAATACTTAGTCTTTTTACAAAACTTAACATCAGAGAAAGTCTTTTTACAAAACTTAACATCAGAGAAATATGTTATAACTTCTATTTCCTTCATCTAAAATGCTTAATATTTCACACATGCATTCCGTAAGGCTCTACTATCTACTACCATGCTGTGCCAAATCCACGACCGTCCAACCCCCGCTGATCCCAAGGTCAAATACTTAAGTCTCTTTACAAAACTTAACATCAGAGAAATGAGTTATAACTTCTATTTCCTTCATTGAAAATATTTTAGGGGTACCTGGGCCCACGCGGGGGGTGGGGGGGTGGGGTATTCCGTAAACCTTGCTTACTGACCAATCTAGTTTTAAATTGAAATGGATTATGTTGCAAATTTTTCCTAATTATAGCATATTTTTTCAGGGGAAAATGTGATCTATTTAATGCCAAAGATAGCTCAGAATGAAGCACAGAGCACCTAGAATTGAAACAATTTCTGGGGGGGGGGGGAGGGGGGCATGCCCCCAGACCCACCTAGCAAATCGCAGCGCTATGCTCTGCTCAAATAAATTTTCAGGATTGGGGATAGTGTTCCACTCCCATGCCTGATAACATATAGAAAAAATCCGAGTTGGCTCCCAGTGACCAAGAAATCCAATATGGCCACCAAAATAATACAATTTCAATGTCCAGATCAGAATATATTTTAAAAATATTTTCAAATGAGATAATAACTTGAAATTCAGCATAGTTGTAGATAATTACATATACAATGTGTTTACATTATTTTAAAAATGATTTGCCATCTCATATTTCACCAGTGGAGACTAAATCCAAGACGGCTGCCTTCAAATATTGGTGTTTTGTCTTGCAATGTTATGTTTTGCTCAAATAGTAGGTGTTCATTTCAAATGTTATTCTTGGTGAAGTTATTTATGCTAATAGAGTATTGGATGTTAGTAAAATCTAACTGTCAAATTAGATCATGTGCATCAATTCAAAATGGCCGCAAAAATCAGTATTTACATTAAATATCAGTATTTATTGTCAAATGATAGACACTTTTTATACGACCGTTTTTAAAAAACGGTACGTATTATGTTTTAAAGCACGGCGGGCGGGCGGGCGGCTGAAGAAAAAGCGCATAGTTCGTGTACACAACTCCTCCGAAACCATTTTTTCTTCATTTTGCTATACATTTCTATATACGGTACAGAGTTTGTGTACACAACTCCTCCGAAACCTTTCAGTCGATTGATCTGAAACTATGCACACGTCTTCTACACATATTGAAGATGTGCACCTTGGTGTTTTTATGGCGAAAAAATATTTTTTAACAAAAATATCACCTTTTTAACTTAGCCATTTTTTTCTACATTTTTCTCTGCAATTCTATATACGGTACAGAGTTTGTGTACACAACACCTCCGAAACCGTTCAGTAGATCGTTCTGAAACTATAAACACGTCTTCTACAGATATTGAAGATGTGCACCTTGATGTTTTTATGCCGAAAACATACTTTTTTTTAGCCATTTTTTCGACATTTTTCTATACAATTCTATATATGGTACAGAGTTTGTGTACACAATTCCTCTGAAACCGTTCAGTCGATCGTTCTGAAATTATACACACGTCTTCTACACATATTGAAGATGTGCACCTTGGTGTTTTTATGCCGAAAAAATATTTTTTAACAAAACTATCACCTTTTTAACTTAGCCATTTTTTCTACATTTTTCTATACAGTTCTATATATGGTACAGAGTTTGTGTACACAACTCCTCCGAAACCGTTCAGTCGATCGATCTGAAACTATGCACACGTCTTCTACACATATTGAAGATGTGCACCTTGGTGTTTTTATGCCGAAAAAATATTTTGTAACAAAAATATCAAATTTTTAACTGAGCCATTTTTTCTACATTATTGTATCCAATTCTCTATCATTTCTACTTTACACTACTTTTCTATCTCTGCCTAAATTAGTATACATGTTTAGCACAACGAGATGAAGAAACAATGCTATAGACTTTCAAATTCTCATTAATGTTTCTTGCCTTGGTGACAGCTTCACATTTCTGCATCTTCGCTGTCTGGCCCATATTCGACGGGCGTATTTTGTGACTAGCGGCACTCTTGTTAAGTACATGTAATTGAAACAAACCTAACAAGGAAAGAGCGCATGGGTAGCGCTAATACAAACAGTGAATATATGTCATATCAGCATAGTTATAAGATGGCCACCACAGTACAAGATGGCCATTGGCCTTTAATTAAAAGATGTACGTCTGCTTAGGAAATGACAACTGCATCTACATATATTGTACATGATTTATTATCACTAAACTTTTCCACCCTAAATGATATTAGAAGAACTGTTTGATCATACCCTGGTAGTGTGTGTCACTTTACTTAAATTAAGAGAATTGTTAATAATACATAATTGGGCCGCCGGCTGACACAACATATATTGCAACATTTGTAATTCATGGGTCTCTTGCACATTTTGATTTACAGTCATATTATGATCAATTCCATTTGGTGATGTCAGTAAGCATGTTGTAGGGATGACACTGCATGCAATAACGTGCTGATCTGTGATTATGCTGGTCACACATATTGTAACGTCCGTTTTCTCAGCTGTGGACCCATATAGTATATACACATACATATCCATCATTGATATTGCTTTGTCTGTGCAAGCAGCAATTGTTTGATCAAATATAATTATTGATGTAGCAATAATACACCATGGGTTAACAAAATAAATTCCTGACGTTTTCAACCAGTATAGCTGCCGATAAATAATACCGTTCATACTTCTTTTTCATCAACATCAAATGAGACAAGTTAATGTATCATTACCTGAATGGCAAACAGTGATGTCTCTGGTCATGTGCAGTCTGTCATGCGTGTTGTTCTTTAGACAACCAGGGGCCCATTTGTTAAATTATGACTGGACAGACGCTCATTGCGTTATTCTTTCCAAAATTGAGGATATATATAACATATATAACACTACCTACACCGTAGGTGCTCATTCTAGAATGTGCTTTTATTCTGTTGAGCCAGTCTCACCACAAACACATAATATAGTGCACGATAAGCTGGCCTTAGTGCACTTACATCTTTCACTACATGCCTTCTTGCAAGAACAACATATCAGTTCATAACATGATTCAGTTGCATAAGTGACTGTCGTCCATAATAGCTGCCAGCTAGCTGTGCTCATCTACCAGTCCCAAATGGCGGGATCTGGAGGTTCTTGATTGGCCACCAGTGCTTGCCCCCAGCAGTGTACTGTCTGGTAGAGGGTCCATCATGGAAAGAGTATAAGAAATGCCGGAGTTGGCGGTATGTGTTCAATAGATCTTGAACCCTTTGAAAACGGTATGTTCATAAGTGTCAATTTTCCATGCATCTCTTGTCATATTCCATCAAAACAGACGCTGTATTGCACCATGTTAATGCATGGAACAACGGCATTGTTTGACATCTCTCTGGCCCTAATGCATGACATCTTGGTTGGGAGATAACAAAAATATCTTTCCAGCGCCATATGCAACCCAAAGCTTTGATAATTTGGTTTGTTCTGGCATGAGCTGTCTTAATGTAGCTACAAAATACAAATGCATGGTCTACATATTCCTGATATGTTTCAGCAGTGCCTGCATATAGCATTGGCACAACTACTGAACCGCCGCAAATCAACATGTTTACCTGATTCTAGCTCCACCAAACCTTTAAAACAATTATAAATGTCAGGGATATTAGTTCATAAGGACGGTTGTTTTTACAGCCTCTAAGCAAACAAACTGGCCATACATTGTTTTGCACGACAATCTTTGATAAATTACACACAGAACCTAAGCCACCTGATCAGCACCTTTGGCAGGGATGAAACAGTTCTAGCCTTTCTTATTCAAGCTACATGTAATAGTAAATAACCATTAATGTCCTTAAATATATTTTATAGTTTAAATTAGCCAGAAAATTGTGAAGAAAACATGACAAAAATTATGTAAAAACATATTTCCAGGGGAACATCATATCAGGAAATACTGACCCTGTGATCATGTATTCATTAAAAAATCTCACATGAACAACATATTTCCATACAGTGAAAAATGTACTGGATATGTTATAAATTGAACCAACTCGTTTTTTTGTCAGTACACATAGGCTTGGATTGTTTTGAGTTGTTGCTGGCACAGTAAACATTGTGTATGACTTGGGGTTGATAAGTATTTATTATTATATTAGCTTTTGGGGGCCATCTTGAATATATATGCCGCCTGTGGTTAAATTTGAGATAATTCCACATTTGAAAAACAAAATGTGTTACTCTACATCACTTTCATGTTGTTACTGCAAAATCATGATTTTAAAAGTTTAATATCTATAAATACTGATTTCTGGTGGCCATCTTGGATTTGTTGTTGTCATATATGAGATTTCTCAAGTCTCTAAGCAACAATGTATGGTTCTCCACAATTACACAACACAGTTCAAGCCTTTATCAGAAAAGGAACATTTTTTAATAGTATTGTCTCGCCCGCGAAAGCGCAAAGCGAGACTAAGGTTTTGCTTTTCCGGAGTGAGTCGTCGTCATCATTCAATGTTAAGTTTTCGTGTTACGGTCATTACTTCAAGACCATATCAGCTACAGTCATCAAACTTTATACTTACCTTTACTATGATATGTAGATGAATATAGGACTATTCTCGGGGCCCCAGGGTCAAGGTCAAGGCCCCAGGGTCAAGGTCAAGGCGGAACAAGGCGAGACATTTGATTCCGCGGAATTCTTGTTTTATCCTTAATTTGTATAATTACCAGTGGTCATCTTGTATTTTTGGTTGCCATTGGTGCAATCTGAGATTGTACAATATTTTTTAGCCAGGTTTTTTGAAAAAAAATCCAGGCTATTGGATTGGTGAAAGCCGGGCGGGCGGGTGGGCGGGCGGGCGGCGGGCGGCGTCCACAATCAATGTTAAGTTTTCGTGTTTGAGTCCATTTCTTTGTTACTGTACCACCTAGGACCACCAAACTTTCACAGCTTCATAATCAAGGGGTGCCCACCACATATCACTATCCAACATGTTACTATTTTTTTATCTTCACCCATTTTTTCCACGTAGTCGACTTAGCCATTTTCAATGTTAAGTTTTCGCGTTTACAATGTTAAGTTTTCGTGTTTAAGTCCATTTCTTTGGTACTGTACCACCTAGGACCACCAAACTTTCACAGCTTCACAATCAAGGGGTGCCCACCACATATCACTATCCAACATGTTACTTTTTTTTTAACTTGACCCATTTTTTCCGCGCAGTCGACTTAGCCATTTTCAATGTTAAGTTTTCGCGTTTACAATGTTAAGTTTTCGTGTTTAAGTCCATTTCTTTGGTACTGTACCACCTAGGACCACCAAACTTTCACAACTTCATAACCAAGAGGTGCCTACCACATACAACTATCCAACATGTGACCATTTTTTTACCTTCACCTATTATTTCTACGTACAGTCAAACTTGTGTTAAGAGACCACTCAAGGGAACTGCCAAAAGTGGTCTCTTAACAGAGGTGGTCTCTTAATAGGGACAGCCATGTGGAGTGGGTACACAGATGATATATAAAAAACAACACAGTGACAACTCAGTCAAGTAATAACATGTATACACATATATGTATGTTTATTAAAGTAATAACATGTACAATGGAAAACATAAGTTTGAATACACTGCAGCTCCATTATAACGCGGTGGTCGGGGTCCAAGATTTCAAACCGCGATCGAATCCGACCGCATTATAAAATTTCGGGACATGCACGGGTACTGGTACTGCACGGGTTACTGGTATCATTCGCATTTCGGTTACCAACTATTGCGGGAATTCCATTAGCAACGGACCCATATAAAATCATGTCATTTGAACAGAAGTTAAAGTAATTATTAACTAGAGCAGCTTGAGCTGCATCAACGGTTTGAGCCTCAAACATTGATTTCATGTGTAACTAAGCTTTAGCCCAAGGTGTAAACTATCGGTTACAAAAAGAATTTCTGAAGTTTTAGAATGAACAGTCCAACATTATTGTGTTCGCATCATCACACCGATGTGGGGCCGGTTGGCTTAGAGGTAGAGCGATGGACTCGGAGCGAGGGATACCTGGTTCGATCCTCAGCCAAAGTTTTAGCTAAAGGACTGAAATATCGACTACAGCAAAAACAATTGAAATCGAATGATAAATAACGAAGCTGACGTCACATCCGTTTGCTCTATTTTGAAAACCTGAAAAAATACGTTCATCTTTGACATCGAATAGAGCCGTAAGTAGTCAAGATATAGCTCTGAAAATTATCATCTTTCATGCGGCTGACACTCCCCTATCACCCTGGCAAGAAATTATGTTGCCGACAGTACTGTACAAATTGGAAAACGTTTGTAAAGACCACTCGTTATCAGCCGAAATTCGGCAAAATCGTTGAAAAGTATGTACATTTTTCAAATTCAAATGCACATAGATCTTTTATTTGAGCAGATAGCCGAAAACTGTCAGCGAATCTGAGATAGAGAATTTTGTCAGCTTTCCAATGCAAAAAGAATTCTTGAAATCGGTTGGAAAATAAGGAAGTTATAGGAAGTATGACGTCACTTCCGTTTTCGTGGAAAGTAGCATTAAAAGATATCTGAAAATCTCTGAGTCTCTGCTCACACTTGATCCGAATCGGCATGCAAAATTTGAAGTCGATCCGACCAGCGGTTTGGTGTAGATGGAGGGAGCCCGTAAGTCAGCGGATGATTATTTTTCGATAGTTATCGCCCTTAAATTGCAGTTTACGCCATTTGTAAATACACCTAATAAAACGGAAATATGCAATATTCCGCAAGTGAAGTTTTCGTTTGTTTTTCACCATAGGCCGGGCACAAAGCGGGAAAGTTTTAGCTAAAGGACTGAAATATCGACCGCAACAAGAAATTTTGAAATCTATTGATAAATAACGAAGCTGACGTCACATCCGTTTGCTCTATTTTGAAAACTTGAAAAAAAGACGTTCATCTTTGACATCCAATAGAACCGGAAGTAGTCAAGATAGAGCTCTGAAAATTATCATCTTTTATGCGCCTGACACTCCCCTATCACACTGGCAAGAAATTATGTTGCTGACATTACTGTACAAATTGGAAAACGTTTGTAAAGACCACCCGTTATCAGCCGAAATTCGGCAAAAATTCGGCAAAATCGTTGAAAAGTATGTACATTTTTCAACTTCAAATGCCTATAGCTCTCTTATTTGACCAGATAGCCGAGAACTGTCAGCGAGGCCAAGATAGAGAATGTTGTCAGCTTTCCAATTCAAAAAGAATTTTTGAAATCGGTTGGAAAATAAGGAAGTTATAGAAAGTTATAGAAAATATGACGTCACTTCCGGTTTCGTGGAAAGTGGCATTAAGATATTTCTGAAAATCTCTGAGTCTCTGCTCACACTTGATTCGAATCGGCATGCAAAATTTGAAGTCGATCCGACCAGCGGTTTGGGCTGTAGACTGAACGGCTGAAAAAAAAACAACAAAAAAAACAAAAAAAACAAATACAATAGATTTTCGGCGCAGCAGAAAGCCGCCTCAAACCTAATAATGCCTATGACATACAAACTTGTATGTATTAATGTATTAAACATACAAGTTATTTATAAAATCATGCTTATTACGTTGTATAGTGCTCGCGATAGACAGACGCTTATTACAACGTATACTACTCACGATCAACAGACGCTTAAACGGATTAATTGATAATAAATAATGCCTATGGTCACGTGTCCTGCCTATTCATGCGGTTGATGCGTGCATAATCTCAGCATGTGGGGTCACGTGATATATTGTTTATGCTGCAAGTCATATTGATGAATGAAATTTACGATTTAAGCGAGATTGCCTTGGGCTGCAGTGTAAACAATAGACCACGTGATCCCATACCCTGACCCAGATAATGCTGAAACACCAGTCTATTTATAGAACGATAAATACACGTTTTATGGATTATAGCCACCGCTTATAGCCGTGTTTCGAGCCGTGTTTTCATGGGCGCTGACAGTCGCCGACGGTCGTTAAACGCGTCGTATTTTGACGGAATGGGCCGTATTTATACGGTCGCTGGTCGCAGACAACAGGTGGTCGTACATTGCAAGTACGTTATTATGGGAAATTCGTCGGGCGGGATTCAAACCGGTCGCTTACAGCAGGTGGTCGTTTATTACAAGTGGTCGTTAGCACAAGTTCGACTGTAGTTGACTTCGCCATTTTCAACGTTAACTTTTTAACGTACGTCTGGTTAAAGTGTTTTGGTTAAACCTTTTTCGTTATACTATATCTCTGCAACTGCTTCGCCCATTACCTTGAAACTTCACATGGGTGTTTATCATCATCCATATTTTCATTCTAACCCCCAACCGTGCGGCCCCTGTGCACAATGTCAAGGTCAAATTTTTTTGTTAAAGTTTTTTTCGTGTACTATATCTCCCCCCCCCCTGCAACTGCTTCACCCATTACCTTGATACTTCACATGGGTGTTTATCATCATTGTCGCACCCGCTTGCGGAAAGCGCATTTTATGCATTTTGGCATACGTCCGTCCTTCCGTCCGTACGTCCGTGTCCGGTTAAAGTTTTTTCGTTAAAAGTTTTTCCATCTACTATATCTATTTTTTTAGTGTCCATGCCTCGCCCCAAGGCGCGACATGCAGGCCACGGCCATCTAGTCTACAAAAAGTGGGTATAATTATGTTATCCAAGTGTCTATGCTTGGAAAAAACCTGGCCTTCGTGGCTTTGCCTCGTTTCTTGTATAGTAATGTATCTGTCATTCTCAACAACTCTACTCAATGTCATGTTGTTATCCCATTTGAAACTATTTTTTAAAAACATTCTGCTTACGACATTGTGATGTTTTTGGCAGCCATCTTGGATTTTTGAGTGGCCATGAGCCATATCTTATTTTTTGTATATTTTATGAACATCAATGTGTGTTTCCCGACAACTCCATCAAGTTTCATGTTTATATCACAATCACAATTTTTTATATTTTTTTATGAAAATTGTGATTTTGGTGGCCATTTTGGATTTCTGGGTCGTCATGGGCAAAATCTGAGATGGCTCCATATCTGAAAAAAATCAGTTTGTGGTTATCTACAACTCCACCAAATGTCATGCTTGTATCACAAAGTGAACAATTCGGCCTATATATGGAGCTAACAACAACCTGGGCTACTATATTAGACTGGTAACAAGAAACTGAAAAATAACATCAGGGGTAAGGAAGGTCGTGTCAATGGTTGTCACCCAGGCTAATCTTTACTTGTGACCTCCTCCTCCCATAATTTTTGTTGAATTAGAAACTACAGATTCATCGGTGTAACCTATCATAATTAGAGAGGTAAATGCCTATTTTGGTATGAAAGTGTCTGACATAGTATGGCAAATAGTTCTAGATACACACATCATCAATGTTCAAGCTATATGTCACAGACAGGGCTTCTAAAATTTTCCGTTTGTCGGTTCTGGACCGATTTTTGATTTTCTCACGAACCACCAGACAGAAATGATCGATGTACAATGCTTTTTCAAATTTGTTAAAATGGTGACCCCTGGGTCAAAAATGGGGTCAAATTTCATTTTTGACGGAATATGGTCCTATAATATATCAAATCAATGATATTGATGAGGCGATCACTGTGGTGCTGTTTTCATTGAATCGGATGATTACATCATCCAAGATGGCCGCCGAAAGGTCAAAAGGTCGCTCTTTTATTAGAGATTTCAAATTGTCTTCTTCATACAAACCGCTTGGCCATTGGTGGCCAAACTGCGCAGTTATGGTTCATTGGTAAAGCCTTTTCAGTTTTTAGCTCACCTGAGCGATGCTCATGTGAGCTATTGTTATCGCAATTTATCCGTCGTCATCCGTCCGTGAACATTTTCAAACGTCTTCTCCTCGGTAACCATTGGGCCTATAGTCACCAAACTTCATGGTCATGGTCCTTAGGTAGGGGGATTACAAAATTGTTAAAATGACGTCATTATGTAATACAAGATGGCCGCCATCTAAAAATAGCACAAATTCTTCAAAAATCTTCTCAAGAACCGCCAACCGGATTTCGACAAAACTTGGTAGGAATGATCGATGTACAATGCTCTTTCAATGTGGTCATGTCATATATCAAATCGAAGGTATCAACGAGGCGATTACTCTGGTGCATTTTTTGTCGAAATCGGATGGTTATGTCATCCAAGATGGCCGCCAAAATATCAAAAGGTAGTTCTTTTATTAGAGATTTCAAAATTCTTCTTCACATGAATCGCTTGGCACATGGTAGCCAAACTTAAAAGTTATGGTCCATGGGTGAAGCCTTTTCAGATTTGTTAAAATGGAGGTCATCGCTAATCCAAGTTGGCCGCCATCTAAATATAGCATACATTCTTAAAAAATCTTCTTCTCATGAACCGCTAGCCGGATTTCGACGAAACTTGCTAGGAATGATCGATGTACAATACTCTTTCAAAGTTGTTGAAATGGTGACCCCGGGGTCAAAAATGGGCGTGGCCCGTGGGGTCAAATTTTATTTTTGACCGAATATGGTCATGTTATATATCAAAGGGGGGGGGGGGGGAGGGGGGGGGGGGGGGAGGGTGGCAATGGGCCGACAGTGTTACATCTGGACTCTGGACAGATTGGTATTCTGAAATTTTAGAAGCCCTGGTCACAGATATAAATAATCAGTTCAGAAAATCAGTTCCGTGAATAAACCCCTATAATTAAATATAAAGTAGATATGTTTATGTAATATGCTAAATATGTTCAGCCGAAATGTATCATTTCTAAATACTTTAAATAGAATAGTTTGAATAATAGTCAAAATGTACGCCAATCCGATGAAAACCGATAAATTACCCCACCCACTTTATTTCTATTGTGAAATGCCATTGGTCCCAATCTGATCACATGGCATCGCTGATGGAGTTCTATGACATTCTTACTGAAAGTACACCCGTATCTAGCTATGTTGTTAAGTACTGGTGACATTATAGATACCATATTTCGCTGTGTATTGCGCGCACTGGTGTACAACGCGCATTTATATTTTGGGGAAAAAAGCGGGGAAAAAATAAAAAAAATTGCTTTCCGAGTTCACATCCACAATGCTGAACGTGTGCTGTTAGGCTCTCTCGAAGCTGCTAATCGGTGACAAAAAGATCGCCAAAGGTCAGCTTTACTAATCGAGGTATAAATTAGACTTTATATTGTCTAAAATTATTAGGTTTGAGGCGGCTTTCCGCTGCGCCGAAAACCTATTGTATTCGTTGGTTTTTTTTTTATTATTCAGCCGTTCAGTCTACAGCCCAAACCGCTGGTCGGATCGACTTCAAATTTTGCATGCCGATTCGGATCAAGTGTGTGCAGACTTAGAGATTTTGAGAAATCTCTTAATGCCACTTTCCACGAAACCGGAAGTGACGTCATACTTTCTATAACTTCCTTATTTTCCAACCGATTTCAAAAATTCTTTCTGCATTGGAAAGCTGACAAAATTCTCTATCTCGAACTCGCTGACAGTTCTCGGCTATCTGGTCAAATAAGAGAGCTATAGGCATTTGAAGTTGAAGAATGTACATACTTTTCAACGATTTTGCCGATTTTCCAATTGTATATTAATGTCAGCAACATAATTTCTTGCCAGTGTGATAGGGGAGTGTCAGGCGCATAAAAGATGATAATTTTCAGAGCTCTATCTTGACTACTTCCGGTTCTATTGGCTGTCAAAGATGAACGTCTTTTTTTCAAGTTTTCAAAATAGAGCAAACGGATGTGACGTCAGCTTCGTTATTTATCAATAGATTTCAAAATTTCTTGCTGCGGTCGATATTTCAGTCCTTTAGCTAAAACTTTCCCACTTTGTGCCAGGCCTATGGTGAAAAACAAATGAAAACTTCACTGGCGGAATATTGCACATATTTAATTTTATTAGGTGTAGGGGCAATCCGGGTAATTTCGGACGGTTTTTACGCCCACCGACTTCTAGCAGTCACAAAAGCGTTCAACCTATCATATCCGTTTAACATTTTCTTGTGGCAAATTGGGTATCCATTGCCACGGCCATTGCCGTCGTGTTTCTATTGTTTCACGCCTTCGAGGTTGTGCGAATGAGTCACAAAGTGGTGACTCTGAAGTCGGCATAATTCGGACGTTGGAAGTATTAATTCGGACGGGGGTAGGAAAAATTCGGACAAATGGGGATAATTCGGAACAAGGTAGTTTTTTTAAAAATACATGCATTAACACCACTTATATTGATATACATTGTCGTATGTGCGTGTAAATTGTGATGATGATGATGATGATTGAACGTGACGGACGCATGAACAGACAGTGCAAACACTGTAGCATATCAACACCACCACCAAATGTCCACACCCTCATATCAGATATGTAACCCCAGCCAACCTCTTCATTTACAACATCTTTGTTTACCCTAGACTAGGGATTAAGGAAAGATACAAACATGCAGATGATATAAAAATGTTCTTTATTCACATTGCTTCAAAGAGGACACTGGTAGGCTAGATCTAGAAAGAATTTGGGCGTAATATTCCATGTCCGAATTTTCCCGATGTGGAAAATTAGGTGGTTTAATTCGGACGATTCTTATTTTCTACCACAAAGATGTTATTTGTATAACAAACGTTAAACACGATAGTCGAACAGCTAAATGGATGCTTTATATCCATCATAAATTAGTTTTCAAGTAACTAAGTTTGAATAATATACCTTAACGAAACCGGTTTTCCCGAGCTTTTAAAACGCCCCGCGTTTGGAAGTCGTGTTGTTGTGGAAAGGAATTCAAGGTCGCACCCAGAATGCATCTTGGCATGGCATCGGTTTAATAACTACGTCATCTCTTATTTATAGATGTGGCGTGTGACATGTAAGGGGAGGTAATGCGCCATCAACAAAGTGGCACACACCTATTGACTACACATGATAGGCATAAACATCGACGTGTCCGAATTTATACCCTCGTCCGAAATTACCCGGATTGCCCCTATTTACAAATGGCGTAAACTGCAATTTAAGGGCGATAACTATCGAAAAATAATCATCCGCTGACTTACGGGCTCCCTCCATCTACACCAAACCGCTGGTCGGATCGACTTCAAATTTTGCATGTCGATTTGGATCAAGTGTGAGCAGAGACTCAGAGATTTTCAGATATCTTTTAATGCTACTTTCCACGAAAACGGAAGTGACGTCATACTTCCTATAACTTCCTTATTTTCCAACCGATTTCAAGAATTCTTTTTGCATTGGAAAGCTGACAAAATTCTCTATCTCAGACTCGCTGACAGTTTTCGGCTATCTGCTCAAATAAAAGAGCTATATGCATTTGAAGTTGAAAAATGTACATACTTTTCAACGATTTTGCCGAATTTCGGCTGATAACGGGTGGTCTTTACAAACGTTTTCCAATTTGTACAGTACTGTCAGCAAATAGTTTACACCTTGACTTAGTTACACATGAAATCAATGTTTGAGGCTCAAACCGTTGATGCAGCTCAAGCTGCTCTAGTGTTGTATTTATTGTTATTTACTGATTATTATGCTTATTAAAAATTCATGATGCATGTAATAAATTTATTGAAACTATTTACCAAGAAGTTTGTTGTATATAATTCCACCATATTTGCCATTCGTGTATAACATAACAGACCGCAACAGGGCTTCTAAAATTTTCAGTTTGTCGGTTCTGGCCAGAATTTTGAAATCTCTGACCGATTGAGATTTGCAAACTATCCTTTATAGTATGTGGGCTTATGTAAAAAAAGCAAAATTTTGGGTAGATTCTTGGCACCAATGTTTAAACACACCTAGAAACATCACTGACTAAGAAAAAAATGGGTGCCAGTTTTTCCATTAACATTTAGAGCCTCCATTTTGAATTTCAAAATGGCCGCCTTTTTTAACCAATCGGTATGATTGTTTTGGTATTCAACATTATTCTAAACCTATAATCGAAAGAGTTTGGGTACCAAATGCATTACAGTTGAGACAACTGGTCATCTGAACTCATTTGAATGGATATCAACCGGTTTTCGAAATTATTTTCAAGAACAATTGGTATGCATTACGCAAACACGTCTTATTTGGAATTAATAAATCACTGAACTACTTTCGGCAAGGGAGATAATCAATATCACGCGAACTATTTTCATACGAGCCAAGCGGATTGTTCTGTTTATGATTAGGATATATAGTTTTAAGCTATCTCCTGTGATATATAATGATACATTACTTTGTTATGTTATGGGTACTAATACATGTTGTTTCAATAGCGTATCTCTGTAATGGTATTGTTGTAGATGGAGTTGCAAATAATTTAATAATTATTACGTTCAAATGGTGGCGTAATACTGATAGCACTTCTGTATAACTGTGATTGTCATAAATGGCGCAACAGTCGTGAGGTTAAGGTCGCCGACTTCAATGATTTAATTACCGATTCCCGAAAGGGTCGGGGGTTCAAACCTCGACGTGGTATAAAAAAATTTTCTCCATATATATTATTTTTGTGATTTTAATATTTTTTAATATTTTCACAATTTTACGATTTTAATAAAAATACCTATAAATTGATAGAAACTTACCAACAATTAAAGTGTCTGTCTTTAAGTAATATATACACAGACAGTTTGTTACTGATGTTTTAAGTTGAAGTAATATATACACAGACAGTTTGTTACTGTTTTTTTAAGGTACTGTCTATACTGTCTATACCATATAATGTTTTACTGTCCCAAAATCTTTTTTTTTGGCTGTCACAATTAATTAATTTTCGGACAGCAAACATTTTTTTATGAATTTGAAATAATTATTGTCCTCCATCTGCTCACAACACTGTTCGAACTGCGCCTGTGGCTACCACGACCAGAATTCACTGGCCGCAAACACAGTAGCCATCGGCGTCTATTTATTAAATTATTATTTTGTATTTTATTTGAATTCCGCGTGAACGCTGCATTTTGTGTCAACACCATTTACAGAAAATATTGGTGATTTTCTAAACGAATATCGGAGAAATGCGGCTATATATTTTGTCAATTTTCAACACCATTTACGGAAAAAAATTACTGATTTTTTTAAAACAATATCGGCACAACTAAATACGGTGATAGAATTTTTGTCAACTTTTCAACACCATTTACGGAAAATATTACTGATTTTCTAAAAATAATATCGGCGAAGGTGTACTGAACTACTCTTTATTTTAAATAACCAGCCGTCTAATAGATCTGTGTATAATCGAGAGTATATCGTTAATTGTCATGTTGTCTTCGACAGTGAGGTGTTGCGGCACACATCAAAACGACACATCGATTTCAAAACATTGCCTAAGGGTCACAGCTGTGTGGTGTCATCAGATCAACACCTCGTCACACACAACTACGCATTATCGATTTTTTCCCCACACAAAGCGACGTGTATTTACAACTAGATCTGTGTAATGTGTCGGGTGTAGCCAAAGACCATACATAAATTCGTAATTAGTCACAGATGTAGCCTTAAAATATAATCGATTTCCTTAAATTACGTCCGCATGTTGACAGATATTTCAGAGCAGACGTCATCGTAATTTGCCGTTATTTATTTCCAAAATTAACCATATATTCTGTAAATGGCGTTGAAAGTTGACAATAAATTAAGACCAGATCAGTACGTTAAATCGCTATCAATGACAACTGACGATCCGATGAGAGAGTAATACCGTTTAAGCGTATCCAATGTTAAATATACATCGTTATTTTTTTATGACTTTCGTAGTTTTTACCGAGAAATTAAAACCGTTTCCAATTATTGGGGAACATAATATCATGATTAGCACATCGTTTCACTAAGCGGGGGCTACTCAGGAAATGGGATCACAAGGTCTATTGTTTACACTGGATTAATGGCGGCCTCCATGAGGTCTCAGGTAAATCTTATTTTTCAATAATCGACTGTGGTTTCTTCCTTTTAGTGTATAACCATGTTCCAGCCGTTAACACTTATTTAGCAACATTACTTAATATGTAGTTAGTCTGAACATTCTGCAGAGAAATCTGAATTGGACGGAATCGAGCGTTGTTTAAACTTAGTCCGGTTCATATGCACAGGTCAAAATATGAACTGAAAATGGCGCTTTGTGTGACAGAAATCCGTACGCGACGAATAAAAAAAATATTTTGTTATAAATATCACATACAGCGAAACAGCGGTAGCATCTACTGTTTTAATAATATGCATACATATTGTAATTAATGTTTAATAGTGATATACTTATGAATAATATACGATACTATGGTTTATACTCCAGCACTATGTTTTTAGGCTGTGTGATTTGCCTCAATATAAACTGGATTAATTGATACTTATATTCATGCGCGTCATGACAACATCATTACATTTAAAATATACAAATATTACTTAAAGGGGTACCGATATGATACATTTTAATAATATAAATATTGAAAATACACATTACAATCGCTTACAACATAAGTTATTGATTGAAAATAGTCACTGCATCGTGACCTATTTGACCGCATTACCTATTGCGCGGCAACCTCACCAAACCCGCTGTTTACATAGGTAACCGTGGGTTTGGTGAGGTAGGCTCGCTAATACAATGTTTGCGTAATGAATGCGACACTTCTTTTTGACAAAAAATGCTGAAAAATGAATTCCACATTTTTGAGAATACATGACACTTATATAATGCAAACAGGGTAATACCATGTATACCTGACATATAGCAAGTACCTTACAACCTTCTGTAACATATAAGCCATAATTGGCAACTGACCGTTCCAAGATAGCACAAATTTTTAGAGAGCAATAATTTACATTTTAATACAGTTGGTTAGAAGAATTAAGACACATGTAATGACCAGATGAAAGCTCCACGTTGTTAACAGAGGAAACTCATCAACATGTCTGGCGTTGACTCTGAAGCTCTAGATTTGTCTGACGCAAGTACATCACAGCCTGGTGAATCAGCAGACACCACCGAAGAACCCGAGGGATTGGTAAACAAGCAGAGCATTGTAAACAACAAGTGCATTTCTGGTCGGCTTATAACTCGCTCTTGCATACCACAGATGATCAGGATGCCTTACCAGTAATCGACAAACCGTTCAGTCTGCCTATCACCAATGCTGCTGCTACTGGCCCACATTAGTTACTGCTTTTGGATCAGCTAACTTAGATTGAACGCAGCTGTGGCTGCAAACAGTACTCTCGTTGTGACTTTAGATATGGACTTGTACAAGAGATTTGTGAAACTCGAGTATCTACTTCCAGAGTCCAAGACCAAGTTGGTGTTCGGCCCAGGATAATTCCACACAGTGATCTGTGCACTAGGCGTCTGGGACGGACAATTGAAGGCAGTGGTCTTGACGATGCATGGCAAGAAGCATATCTGTACAGTAGCACGACTGTATCACACATTTTAAATGACAATCATTATAGCAGTGCGATGGAAGCGCACTAGTTAACTCTTCAGGCACTCTTCGAACTCTGGTTTAAGAAATTCCTTGAGGATCACCCGTTGTATGTGACACCTTAGTAGCTAGCGTAAAGCAGTGGACTGAAGCATGCATGTATAAAACAGGCGTTGCAGAAGCACACCAGGCATTCTTAATGGATATAGGATCCATTGAAATCTTGGTGATTACACAGCTACGAGAGTTTGACGTTAGTCGTAAGACCGATGTGCATGTGGCAGGTGATGACACTGTTACAGTTCCAGAGGGCTATAAGGGAAGGTAACTGGCACCTCTACTTGGCATCTTTGGAAGTATTTCTTAGCATATGCCATGCTAGATTACGCTCAAAACATTCAAGTTCATCGCACAAATGGATACCATAAGCACTTCTGATCCAGAACTATGGCAGAAATTCACCAATGGTGAGTTTGTAGTGAATACCAGCAAGCGTATTTCATTCACACAAATATGTTTGATCAGGCGAAAAGCCAAGGCCAAGGAGGGCTCTCTGGAATAGCATCTTATCCAGCAGCGCTCTTGAGGTTTTGTCTCGCTGCTCCGGAGCTGGCACGACTTGCTGATGAGTCAGAACAACTTGTAGCTACTACTAGCACAACTGTACCACCACAGCATCATTACATCTATCAGTCAAACATTGCTCGCCAATAACGTTTCACAGCTGAAGTCAGTGTTAGCACTCTGCAACTTATTCCAAATGGAGGCTGGTAGCGATAAATCGGACTGTAAAGGCCGCATGTTCAGACTCATGCCAAAGGAGATCATCTCCGATGAAGTCAAACAAACTATCCTAGCAACAGAGGAGACTGGCACGGAAGGTTACTAAACGTTTGTAATGGAACGCATCATCGGGAGTCGCAAATTGTGGGACACAATGATGACCAAAGTCAAGCAGAAGACATGGATGTCTGCAGCAAAAGACATTAAATTGACTTGGTGGCCAACGACACAGCTCAAACCTTTGTACAGCCTACCGAGTTTGAAGAGGGATCGGAGACGTGTCTGCTAGTATATATAATGGGAGTGGAACAGGAGTTGATGGCAGTCAAGAATTTCAAGACTTGCAAAGAGCTTGCAAAGTCCTTCGTCACACTCATCGATGCAAAGGCATCGATGATATGGTCAAGTGCGAGTTATATTTGATAACTACACCAAGAAAGCATCAATGAAGGAACAGACTAGAGAGCGGCGGAAAGGCAAGGTGAAGGAAACTAAATCCTACATAGGTTAAGAATCAACGGGCATCAAAGACAAACAAATAAGTTTCTTACCAGCAGCACAAAGGATTCACTAACTCTCTACCTTTCCTATTAGCTCATCCACTACAGTACTGTCAAGGTTATGACTTCCATACGGCAGGAGGTCATCGATGAATTATGAATGTGAAACAATGACCGGTGTCTGCACACAGGAAGAGGTGGACACTCTTATGATTTATCATGCTGTATAATTTGCGAGCAACGGGATGACTGTCCACATATATTCACAGGACACTGATGTGCTGCTTTTGGGTCTACGAAGATCACAACTACTTGGCAACCATTCTGCGCTAATCATGGAAACAAGCGACATACGACGCATAATCTTCCTATAGCCTATATATGAAAAGGTTGGCCCGGAGAAATCAGCAGCTTTGATCATCTGGCATGCTATCACAGGCTGTGATACTACAAGACATATCCAAGGAAAGGGAAAGAAGTCAAGCCCCGCCATTCTGATAGCATTGCATTGTAGCTGGTCTTGGCGAAGGAGATGAACCGTTTAAGAAGTACCGCGTGGCTGTGAATAGTTTCTTTGCTCTCTTTTCTGTCCAGGAGGAGTCCATATTGGGCAAGCAAAGATGCTCAGACAGCTTTTGTTCAAGCAGTTCAATGATGAACAAGGAGTTGACAAACTCCCACTGACTCAGAGAGCATGGATTGAGCATATACGCCGTGACCATGTCCAGGCTATTATCTGGTGCCAGATATGGTAGTGAACCCAACTTGTCCGAACCTCTATCATTGGAGTGATGACACCTAGACAAAAAGCTACTGTCAGTTCTTTCTCGGGTTGCACCAGCTCAGGACTCAGTGCTGCAGCCCTTCAGGTGTAATGGTGAAAATTCAAATTGTTCGAGAAGGTGCTCATGTAGAGGAAACACTGTTGTCTGTACTGAGCTTTGCAAATGCGCTGGGGAAGGTAACAGCTGTACGAACATAAAATCACCAATGATTGGTGAATATCTAGAAGATGATTGAATCAATGACAACTATGAACATTTAATCAGTAATGTTCACACTCCCGATTCATACATGTAGAATTGTCGTACCTTTAAAAAACAAATCCATCTTCAAGTTTTATAACTGCCAACATATTCTTCTACATTATTTATAGTAACTTACATGCATACGTTTTTATACCACCGGTCTCGAAGAGCCGGGTGGCATATTGTTTTTATGCCACCGGTCTCGAAGAGCCGGGTGGCATGTTGTTTTTATGCCACCGGTCTCGAAGAGCCGGGTGGCATATTGTTTTTTTTATGCCACCGGTCTCGAAGAGCCGGGTGGCATATTGTTTTTGGACCGTCCGTCTGTCCGTCCATCTGTCCATCTGTCCGTCTGTCCGGGCCAACATCGGGGGTTTAGGAGCTTAGGGTAAGGGTTAGTAACAAAGGATTCCTTTGTTATAGTCGGTAAGCTCCTAATTCCATTGATCTTTAGGAGCTAATCCTTTGATCTTTTAAAGAACAAATAGCTCATAACTCTCAAATGTTTGAACGTCCGGGCACACATTAGGGTACTTATGTGGCTAGCCCCACAGGGTTATGGACTTAGTAAAGGATAGGGTTGGTTACAATTAACCACCTAAAAAATCCTTTTATATGGCTAAACATCGTTTTATGTGGCTAATATTTAACATGTGATAAGCCACATAAGTATAGTACTGTAAGAACGTCCGTCCGTCTGTCTGTCTGTCCGGGCAGACATTCAGGTACTTATGTGGCTAGCCCCACAGGGTTATGGACTTGTTAAAGGATAGGGTTGGTTACAATTAGCCACCTAAGATATCGTTTTATGTGGCTAAAAGTGGTTTTATGTGGCTAATATTTAACATGCGATAAGCCACATAGTTACCTGAAAGTAAGAACGTCCGTCCGTCCGTCCGTCACACTTTTCGGTTAACCACTTTGTCACAGTTTCTCAAACTGGCCATATCATCTACATAAGTTGCTTAATCGCTTCAATACTTCAACACTTCATTCATTGGTATGTGTGCCACACCTGCCTTTTCATAATTTATATGATCTTCGCCTTTTGACCTTCACCAGGTTACTTAAATGACTTAACAATTTTGGTTAACCAGTTCGTCACAGTTTCTCAAAATGGCCATATCATCTACATAAGTTGCTTAATCGCTTCAATACTTCAACACTTCATTCATTGGTATGTGTGCCACACCTGCCTTTTCATAATTTATATGACCTTCGCCTTTTGACCTTCACCAGGTTACTTAAATGACGTCCGTCGCGATTTCTACACGTCTCGGGCATCGGGCACCCGGCTAATTTCGCAGACTGTTTATATTGTCACATAATATGCTCATTGGTCAATAAAACACACACATATTTCCAGGTAATGCATTACTGGTCAGCCTGCATCCCTGAAAATACAGTCGACTTTATCCCTGAACCATTTTCATATGACAACACCATACATACTAATGTCCTTGAAACATTCTTGTCTTTGTCACATAACATATTTTCAGTTCCGGAAACACATTAATATGATGGCACAATACATTACTTTGTCCCGGATAGACTTCATATGGTCACTGTATGTGTACAAAAATCTCGGAAACATGCCCATAGGATGATACAGTAAGTTCATTTTGTAAATAAATGTAAATGCTTGGCTTTAAAGACGGCACTGGCTCGATGACCTTGCATGTCGTCTCCAGGGAGAAAGGAAAGAGGTTGATACAGAGGAAACTGGCCCCAGGGGGCCGAGATCTTATTTCAATAGTCGCCTCTGGTTCTTTAACATGCCCAGACTCTCCTTCAAATCTGATACACGTGACCACCTTTTAAAGTCCCCATCCGAAACGACTAGTAGAGCAGGAAATACAAAGTATCTCAGAAATACTGACACCTGGCCGAGAATCGAACCCGGGTCGCCAACGTGGCTGTCCGACGGTGTTCCTCATCGGTCACGATCTGCTCTAAGTTCATTTTATCCATTGCATGCGTTTATAAGACTACACAAAACGGTATGTTGTCGCCGGAACACTTTTATATCACCATATTCCATGCCCAGTTGCCTCTGAAATGCATACATGGGACCACACAGTACAACCTTCTGTTCCAGAGAAACTCCATGTCACCATGTAATATGTTTTATGTATACGGAACACATCCATATGGCATCACAATGTATTCATTTCTCCAGAAAACATTTGTCATATTGCCGCATTATATTTGCTTATTTGTCCATAAAATATATTCCTACGACCATTACAGCATGAAACGGCCGTGAAACACATTTGTGTTGCCAGTAACTATACTTGCGGACTTTAAAACACCTCACACTGGTGGATATGCAAGATGTACTACTATTTTACAATTGAAACATTTATTCTGTGTAGCATACACATTATATGCATAATGAACAATTTCATAAAGTCTCGGGTCTGAATACGCTCACATGACGTCACTGCCAGACCATTGTATATCACATGAAATTGTGGAATGGCGAGTCTTTAGTAACGTGTATGGCGCACTACGGTTGATCTGGACACGTTGAATCGCCTTGCAACCACGGTCTGCGCAACACCCACTTCTAAAAATCCTCAAAATTCTGTGTCTGATAATTACAGTAAGTCTTGTCAGTGTAACACGGTTATGAGCCTTTAACTTTCATGTAGATATTATGGTAGCACAACGTGCTGCGTGTTCACTGACCAACTTTACTGTCAGATTTAGCACGTGCATTTCGAGTAAACGTTTTCAAGAGGAAAGGTGACTCATTGAGTGCACAGAGCGTCGCGGTTGACTGGATAAACCCTGTATAATCTAGCATGGTCATGAGGGAAGTCATATTTATGTGCATGTGGTCTCTAATGTAAGTAATGAATGTATAATGGCATATATACAGTACATTCTCTGCTCCAGGGTGATACAACCTTTTTGTGAGTCCATGAAACACTGTAATATATATATGGATACACAACATATTTTGTCCAAGAAGAACCTTCATGTGACTAAATTAGTTCTTTCATCCATGAAACATATTTCTACAACCACGCCGCCTAAGCCACAGTTGTGACCACTATGTCACACTTTCCACTAATGTGGGTGAGACAGAAATTGATGCAGGGTGATGTTAGTAAGAATTCAGCCAAATATGAAAGCATTCCATGAAGGGAAACAGACATTAAAACGGTACAGACTTACAGATGGAATAACGGATGAATGGACAGACGGACAACCAAAAGGAAAGGTGAAATATTAACATCCCTCAATATATTTTGTATGCAGGCGGTATAATTTACAAGAACACAATGTATCCAACAAATTGGACATAACTAAAGGTAACTGTCACAATATTTCACTGCAAATTGGGGTGGGTGGGGTAATTTTGCATCTTCATTTGTAATACCATATGAAATGTCATATGAAATGTCATATGGTAAATTATATAGTGTGATATGTTTGCATATACAATGTAGTATGAACTAGACTTGATATATCCTTCTATGAAAGATATTATCGGTAGGTGCACATTTACAGAGGTCATACCAGTTATCCGGACAATCAGTTTATCGGACAAATGAAAATACCTGTTAATTAAACGCATTAATTTGATCCGATTTTGCAACGAACACATCTAAGTCACTCAGGTGCTTGCTGTTTCCATGCCAGTGTGAAGAATATATCGCCAAGGTAAACATTTTAGTAAAATTTGCTGAAAACATTCCTCAACTCTGTCCACAAGTTGTTTACAACGTCAATAGTCGTGTGGGTGCTTCCAATCAAGTGTGCCCATTACGTCATTTCAGAGTTGTTCTATAAATACACTAAATTCTATAAATACGATGTTTTCCAAGAAGCGACGTTAAACTCTATTACTACTCATCTATAAAAGACGATGTTTTCCAAGAAGCGAATGGTGATTATTTTTTCTGCAGAACTACATAATGCTGTTTACACTGGTTTTCAGGTGATGAAATTATGATTTTAAGGTGAGAATACAAGTTATAAGACGATTATACATTTGTCCGGACAACTGATTGTCGATGTTAATTTTGGGGCAATCTTACGACTGATGATCTGACCCAATTTTAAGTGAGAAAGATGGCACATTTTGCTAAATAGTTTACATGTGTTGAGAAAGCAAGAACCGACGATTGTTCTGTGAAAATTTTATGCCCGTAGCTCCTATTTTAAGAAAAATATCGTAAAAAAACTGTCATTTTTGTCCGATAACCTAGAGGATCCCTGTATACCCATTTGTATCCAGTTCATCATTAAATTGAAGAAAATAATTCATTAATTTCACTTTTTTGCAGTTCTATCCCATATACAGTGCAGTCTGCGTTTTTGTTCCACCGTAGACAACACTTGCAAACTCAACGCGAACGCAACAATTTGCTGTAGCGTTGTATACGTTAAATTATACGTTTCGTACACGTGTAATACACATTGTCAAACCGTTTAGTTTAAAAGCGTTGTATACGTTATTTAAACTTATAATACGGTTCGTACACGTGTAATACACATTGTCAAACCGTTTTAAAGCGTGTAATACGTTTAGCTTCAAGGCGTATAACAAGCTTTGGCGTATACATATGTAGCGAGGTGAAAGCGTTAAAACGTGTACAACGCTTTACCTGGAAGCGTGTAGCTATATGGAAGCGTTGAAACGTGTACAACGGTTACACGTTTTAACGCGAATACCTGTTCGGCCCCGATCGCTTCGAGGCGGCCTTGTTTCGTCCCTTTTAAAATATCGCGAATACATGTACCTGTTCGGCCCGGATCGTTTACAGGCGGATCGTTTCGCACCTACATGTACCACCATTCCGCACATGCGAATTATTGTAAGGCAGACTCATTTTGCCCCTGATATGGAAAAGGAATTATACGGGTGTAAACAACAATACATTGCAGCTCCATTATAACGCGATGGTCGGGGTACGTTGTATAGTGCTCGCGATAGACAGACGCTTATTACAATGTATAATGCTCGCGATCAACAGGCGCTTAAAAGGATTAATTGATAATAAATAATGGTCACGTGTCCTGCCTATTCATGCGGATGATTAGCTGTTGATACGTGCATAATCCCACCGAAAATTCCGCATGAACTCGACGAGACGGTTTAAATGGTGCTCTCGGCATATACTTCTGAGTGCATAGAAGGAAAATATTTTCCCGCAAACATAATCGTATCCTCAGCATGAAATGGGTTACTGCATGATTGCCCCATGAGTCACACGTTCGCGACGCCTGCGGAACATCAAAGGGCGTTTTGACCAATCAGTAACATTTCAAAACATAGCCTAAAGGAGTGGTCACGACGCATTTCTCGTGCTGAATGATGTCATACAATAAGCACCTGTTAGTTGACACGGCTTAGTACTTGTTATCGATTTTCTTTGCACAAAGCAACACACAAATCTCGTCTGTGTAATATCACAGGTTGAAGTAACGGAACAAGGTCTATAAATACATTAAATATGCCTAAAAGCTTCAATGAATGAAGAAAAAAATAACATTTTTTTTATTTTACACCCTCCATATAAAAATTCATTTTTTTTTATTCATTGATGCTTTTAGGCATATTTAATGTATTTATAGACCTCAGAAATGGCGAGTCTAGGAACTCTCGTATCTTTACGTTGAAGCCAGTCTATTTCAGTCACTAATCCGCTGTACACCTGTCCACGCGTGTGTTAAGAAAAATCGATATTTGTAGAAACTGAATACACAGCGAGCTGCACACTGGTTTAACACGGATATGGCCCGCGGATATGTGTCATAAATTACTTGGTGGTCAAAACCGGTAAATTTACAAGGTTTATAGCGAAATACCAGGTTTCATCTGTACGGTGCTGTGTACATGTAGAAGCATGTAACCGTTCGTCAAAGAAAGCGTTAAATCGTTTAAACGGTTTACCTCAGCGTTGTATACGTTAACAACCGTTGTATACGTTTACAACCGTTGTACACGGATTACACGCTTTTGAAAATCAATGCGTTGTTTACAACCGTTGTATACGTTTACAACCGTTGTACACGGATTACACGCTTTTGAAACTCAATGCGTTGAACACGGTTTGTTCGACTTTCGTGCATGCGCAAGAGTGGGGAAACGCAACGCATGGCCGAAAACGTATTACACGTAGACGACACACGGTTTGAAACGCAACTAACGGAAACTCCACGGATACGCAACGCACAACACTTTGTACACGTATAAACCCGGAACATTTTGACAGAAACGACTGTACGGTTCAGCTATTTCCCTAATATGCACACGTGTGTATAGGACATATAATTCCTGACGATTTGACACCACTTTATCGTTTATGTGTTGTGTCGTATGCAGCGGAAATGGCCGAACTCCATATTTTACAAATTATGTCACTATATGATATCAAATAAAAATATCAAGTGTCATCCGGGCTTATTACATGTAAAGGTCATAGATAAACATTGGCATGGATGACAAGCATTAACATGACCTTACCCCTGATGTCATTTCTAGGGCCTTTTTTTTTTTTTAATTAAATTTCTACACTATATCTCTATGACTGCTTGGGATATCAACTTGAAACTTCATATACACATTAATCACCATCCATATTTTCATTGTATACCCTACCCATGCTGCCCAGGAGTCCAAGCTCAAGGTCAAATGACTTTAAACTTTTTGTTAAAGTTTTACGTTAATGTTTTTCAAATTGCTATATATCTGGTTCCCATGTATATTTTCATTGCACTATTTCAGGTCATTGCTATGGCAACATGCTGGTTCGCATGTTGATTTTCATTGCACTATTTCAGGTCATCACTATGGCAACATGCTGGTTCGCATGTTGATTTCATTGCACTATTTCAGGTCATCGTTATGGCAACACACTGGTGCCCATGACGGAGGATGACAAACTGAACATGAAATACAAGTCGGAGAAATGCTTCAAGGTTCTGGGATTCACCAAGACTGAGAATGTAAGTGTGTATGTGCCCTCTGCTGACAACAGGACCAAATAGGACCTTACAACAGTTGCAAACAGCCTAGCCCCAGCATCTGCAGTCTGATCTGGGGCTAGGTTGCTTGATATTCAATATTCCCCATCTCAGGGGTGATTGGTCCTAAATGATACTCTTTTGTGTCGATGGACCGTTAAGCACCATCTCGGGTGTAAAATTCTACGTGCCCTCTCGTATTGTTGAGTGGTTATCGCCCTCGGACGAGTGGAAATTACTGTCCGCTAGTCGGACAGGGCGAGTAACTTATTCCCCTATCTAAATCCCTAAAACAGATTTGAAATGTGTCTTAACGCACTATTTACAAAGTTAAAATCATGATCTCTTACACAATAATTCATCGCTTATCAACATTTGTAAGACACAGAGTAACTGGTGTTTGATGGTTACCAGGTAACAAAAGATGTGTTAATAAATAAATTACTACCTATACGAGGGCTGATCCAGAAGTTCGTGGACGCCGTCTGTAATTAATGAACACAGCGTTATAGATGGTTAAATATTTTCTGATAATCAAGTTATTATATACTCAATTGATTTTAATATTTTTAGCGACTTTATATTAAAACGCGGATTTTTTGTACGCTGTTAAAGACGGTGTGGTTTGGATATGTGGAGCAGTCGCAAAATTGACTTATTCTTGCGACAACCGCGTTAATATTTATTATTCCCTCAAAGTAAATCGCGCAAAACCATGGCCAACGTTTGTAATGTTCATCCTATGTCATCATTGTATATTATGACGTCATTTTTAGCTCGCCTGCACGAAGTGCAGAAGAGCTTATGGCATACCCCCGGCGTCGTCGGTGTTGTTGGCGTCGTCGGCGTCCACAAACTTAACGTTGGGGTAAATGTCTTATAACTTCTGTTTCCTTTCATGGTACACCTTGTTATTTCATACATGCATTCCTCAGATGACCCTCTATCATGCTGTAGCAAATCCATGACCCAACCCTTACCCCAAGGTCAAGGTCACAAACTTAGCACATTCATAAACTTCACGTTGGGGTAAATGTTGTGTAACTTCTGTTTATTTACAGGGAATACCTTGATATTTCATACATGCATTCATCTGATGATACTCTCGTACTATTGCAAATCCATGACCCACCTCCCACCCCTTTCCCCAAGGTGAAGGTCACAAACTTAGCACATTCATAAACTTAACGTTGGGGTAAATGTCTTATAACATATGTTATGCATTCATCTGATGATCCTCTATTGTGCTACACCAAATCCATGACCCCCCTCCCCCCCACCCATTTCCCCAAGATCAACATCATAAACTTAACATGGAGTAAATGTCTTTTTAGCTCACCTGAGCGAAGCTCATGTGAGCTATTGTTACCGCAATGTTTTCAAACGTCTTCTCCTCCGTAACCATTGGGCATATAGTCACCAAACTTCATGGTCATGGTCCTTAGGTAGGGGGATTACAAAATTGTTAAAATTACATCATTACGTAATCCAAGATGGCCGCCATCTAAAAATAGCACAAATTCTTAAAAAATCTTCTCAAGAACTGCCGACCGCATTTCGACAAAACTTGGTAGGACTGATCGATGTACAATGCTCTTTCAAAGTTGTTAAAATGGTGACCCTGGGGTCAAAAATGGGCGTGGCCCGTGGGGTCAAATTGGGGTCAAATTTTATTTTTGACGAAATATGGTCTTAAATGGTCTGTCATATATCAAATTGAAGGTATCAACGAGGCGATCACTCTGGTGCATTTTTTGTCGAAATCGGATGGTTAGGTCATCCAAGATGGCCGCCGAAATGTCAAAAGGTCGTTCTTTTATTAGAGATTTCAAAATTCGTCTTCACATGAACCGCTTGGCCCATGGTAGCCAAACTTAAAAGTTATGGTCCATGGGTGAAGCCTTTTCAGATTTGTTAAAATGGAGGTCATCGCTAATCCAAGATGGCCGCCGTCTAAAAATAGCATAAATTCTTAAAAAATCTTCTTCTCATGAACCGCTAGCTGGATTCCGACAAAACTTGGTAGGAATGATCGATGTACAATGCTCTTTCAAAGTTGTTGAAATGGTGACCCCGGGGTCAAAAATGGGCGTGGCCCGTGGGGTCAAATTGGGGTCAAATTTTATTTTTGAACAAATATGGTCATGTCATATATCAAATTGAAGGTATCAACGAGGCGATCACTCTGGTGCATTTTTTGTCGAAATCGGATGGTTAGGTCATCCAAGATGGCCGCCGAAAGGTCAAAAGGTCGTTCTTTTATTAGAGATTTCAAAATTCTTCTTCACATGAACCGCTTGGCCCATGGTAGCCAAATGTAAGAGTTATGGTCCATGGGTGAAGCCTTTTCAGATTTGTTAAAATGGAGGTCATCGCTAATCCAAGATGGCCGCCATCTAAAAATAGCATAAATTCTTAAAAAATCTTCTTCTCATGAACCGCTAGCTGGATTTCGACGAAACTTGGTAGGAATGATCGATGTGCAATGCTCTTTCAAAGTTGTTAAAATGGTTACCCCGGGGTCAAAAATGGGCGTGGCCCGTGGGGTCAAATTTTATTTTTGACCGAATATGATCAAGTTATATATCAAATCGAATGTATCAATGAGGCGATCACTCTGGTGCATTTTTTGTCGAAATCGGATGGTTATGTCATCCAAGATGGCCTCCGAAAGGTCAAAAGGTTGTTCTTTTATTAGAGATTTCAAAATTCTTCTTCACATGAACCGCTTGGCAATGGTGGCCAAACTTAAAAGTTATGGTCCATTGGTGAAGCCTTTTCAGATTTGTTAAAATGGAGGTCGTCGCTAATCCAAGATGCCCGCAGTCTAAAAATAGCACAAATTCTTAAATCTTCTTCTCATGAACTGCTGGCCGGATTTCGATGAAACTTGGTAGGAATGATTGATATACAATGCTCTTTCAAATTTGTGAAAATGGTTACCCCAGGGTCAAAAATGGGCGTGGCCCGTGGGGTCAAATTTTATTTTTGACCGAATATGCTAATGTCATATATCAAATTGAAGGTATCGATGAGGGATTGCTCTGGTGCGATATTTGTCGGAATCGGATGATTATGTCATCCATGATGGCCGCCAAAAGGTCATTTATTCAAGATTTTGAACGTCTTTTTCTCAGAAACCACATGGCCGATGGTGGCCAAACTTCATAGTAAGTTAAGATCCTTGGGTGAAGCATTTTCAGATTTGGTAAAATGAGAGTCATTGCTTAATCCAAGATGACTGCCATCTAAGAATAGCACAATTTTTTTAAACACATGAACTCAATGTCACATTCTCCTCTGGTGTTCATTGAGTCAGATGAGCGAATTAGGGCCATCATGGCCCTCTTGTTATTATGCCCCGGCCACCGAATGGTGAGGGGCGCATATAGTGTTACCGGCGTCTGTACGTCCGTATGTCCATCCCGAAACCTTAACGCTCGGGTAAATGGCTTATAATTTCCTTGTTCGGATCTGCTTCACATTTCACACACACACGCATTGCTCCAATGCTCCTCTACCGCCCTGTGACAAATCCACATTCGACCCGCCCCCGCTAAGCCCAGGGTCAAGGTCACAGACTTGGTGCGTTCGAAACCTTACAATTATACCCCCTTCAATGAGTTGTGGGGGGGTGGGGTATACTGGAGTCAGGTTGTCCGTCCGTCCGTGTGTACGTCGTCCGTGCGTCCGTAAACTTTACGGAGACATATTGTTATAACTTCTATTTCCTTCATCTAAAATGCTTAATATTTCACACATGTATTCCTGTAAGGTTCTACTACCATGCTGTGCCATATCCACGACCGTCCAACCCTCGCTGATCCCAAGGTCAAGGTCAAATACTTAGTTTCTTTACAAAACTTAACATCAGAGAAATATTGTTAGAACTTCTATTTCCTTCATCTGAAATGCTTAATATTTCACACATGCATTCCTGTAAGGCTCTACTACCATGCTGTGCCAAATCCACGACCGTCCAACCCCCACTGTTCCCATGGTCAAGGTCAAATACTTAGTCTCTTAACAAAACTTAACATATGAGAAATAAGTTATAACTTCTATTTCCTTCATTGAAAATTATCATGCTGTGACAAATTCCCGCTGATCTCGAGGTCAAGGTCACATACTTAGTTTCTTTACAAAACTTAACATCAGAGAGAAATCGGTTATAACTTCTATTTTCTTGCTCGAATCTGCTTCACATTTCACACATGCATTGCTCCAATGGACCTCTACCACCAAACGAGTTGTGGGGGGGGGGGTATACTGGAGTCCGGTTGTCCGTCGTGTGCATCCGTGCGTCCGTGCGTCCGTGCGTCCGTGCGTCCGTAAACTTAACATCAGAGAAATATTGTTATAACTTCTATTTCCTTCATCTAAAATGCTTACTATTTCACACATGCATTCCTGTAAGGCTCTACTCTACTACCATGCTGTGCCAAATCCATGACCGTCCGACCCCCGCTGATCCCAAGGTCAAGGTCAAATACATAGTCTGTTTACAAAACTTAACATCAGAGAAATATTGTTATAACTTCTATTTCCTTCATCTAAAATGCTTAATATTTCACACATGCATTCCTGTAGGGCTCTACTACCATGCTGTGCCAAATCCACGACAGTCCAACCCCTGCTGATCCCAAGGTCAAGGTCAAATACTTAAGTCTCTTTACAAAACTTAACATCAGAGAAATATTGTTATAACTTCTATTTCCTTCATCTAAAATGCTTAATGTTTCACTCATGCATTCCTGTAAGGCTCTACTATCATGCTGTGCCAAATCCACGACCGTCCAACCCCCGCTGTTCCCATGGTCAAGATCAAATACTTAGTCTCTTTACAAAACTTAACATCAGAGAAATATTGTTATAACATCTAAAATGCTTAATATTTCACACATGCATTCCTGTAAGCTCTACTACCATCCAGCTGTCCCATCCAAGACAAATGACCGTTCTTAACTCCGACTGATCCCAATGTCAAGTCCCATGGTCAAATACTTAGTCTCTTTACAAAACTTAACATATGAGAAATAAGTTATAACTTCTATTTCCTTCATTGAAAATTATCATGCTGTGACAAATTCCCGCTGATCTCGAGGTCAAGGTCACATACTTAGTCTCTTTACAAAACTTAACATCAGAGAGAAATCGGTTATAACTTCTATTTCCTTGCTCGAATCTGCTTCACATTTCACACATGCATTGCTCCAATGGACCTCCACCACCCTATGACAAATTCACGTGCATGCCGCTCCCGCTAAGCCAAGAGTCAAGGTCACTTGGAAATTTTTACATATTTCAGGGGTACCTGGGCCCACGCGGGGGGTATTCCGTAAGCCTCGCTTACTGACCAATCTTGTTTAAATATGCCTCGTTTTCTTTGGTTGCTAGCGGGGGCATTTGTGTGCCGACAGGCCACATTTCTAGTAACTTCTGTTTCTTTACAGGAAACGCCTTGATATTTCATACATGCATTCATCTGATGATACTCTATTGTGCTATATCAAATCCATGACCCACCCCCCACCCCTTTCCCCAAGGTCACAAACATAGCACATTCATAAACTTAACGTTGGGTCAAGGTCAAGGTCAAGGTCACAAACTTAGCACATTCATAAACTTAACATTGGGGTAAATGTCTTATAACTTCTGTTTCCTTTCATGGAACGCCTTGTTATTTCATACATGCTTTCCTCAGATGACCCTCTATCATGCTGTAGCAAATCCATGACCCACCACCCAGCCCTTACCCCAAGGTCAAGGTCACAAACTTGGCACATTCGATCATAAACTTAACATTGGGGTAAATGTCTTATAACTTCTGTGTCCTTTCATGGAACATCTTGTTATTTCATACATGCATTCCTCAGATGACCCTGTATCATGCTGTAGCAAATCCATGACCCACCACCCAGCCCTTACCGCAAGGTCAAGGTCACAAACTTAGCACATTTATAATCTTAACGTTGGGGTAAATGTCTTATAACATCTGTTTCCTTTCATGGAACGCCTTGATATTTCATACATGCATTCATCGTGCTATAGCAAATCCATGACCCCCCGCCCACCCAATCGTTACCCCAAGGTCAAGGTCACAACTTAGCATGTTCATAAACTTAACGTTGGGGTAAATGTTGTGTAACTGTTTATTTACAGGGAACGCCTTCATATTTCATACATGCATTCATCTGCTGATACTCTTATCGTGCTATAGCATATTAATGACTCACCGCCCACCCCTTTCCCCAAGGTCAAGGTCACAATCTTAGCACATTCATAAACTTAATGTTGGGGTAAATGTATTATAACATCTGTTTCCTTCCATGAAACGCCTTGATATTTCAAATATGCATTCATCTGATGATACTCTATCATGCTATAGCAAATCCATGACCCACGGCCCATCCCTTACCCCAAGGTCAAGATCACAAACTTAGTACATTCATAAACTTAACGTTGGGGTAAATGTCTGTTTCCTTTCATGGAACGCCTTGCTATTTCATACATTCCTCAGATGACCCTCTATCATGCTGTAGCAAATCCACAACCCACCACCCAACCCTTACCCAAAAGTCAAGGTCACAAACATAGCATGTTCATAAACTTAACATTGTGTAACTTCTGTTTCTTTACACTTTGAACACCTTGATATTTCATACATGCATTCATCTGATGATACTCTATCATGCTATAGCAAATCCATGGCCAACCCCCACCCCTTTCCCCAAGGTCACGGTCACAAACTTAGCACATTCATAAACTTAAAGTTGGGGTAAATGTCTTATAACATCTGTTTCCTTTCATGGAACGCCTTGATATTTCATACACGCATTCGTCTGATGATACTCTATCGTGCTATAGCAATTCCATGACCCACCACCCACCCCTTACCCCAAGGTCAAGGTCACAAACTTCACACATTCATAAATGCTGTAGAAAATCACCAACTTAGTGTGTTCATAAACTTAACGCTGGGTTAAATTTTGTTTTCCTTCTCATTTCAGCGCATTGATATTTCATACATGCATTCATCTTAATATGCTATATCATGCTATATCAAATCCACGATCCACCTTCAACCACTGACCTCAATGTCAAGGTCCACCGTACACCCCTTATCCCAAAGGTCAAGTTATATAATATTCATGTTTTTTATACAACTGTGACAAGTTTGAATGAAGGCTGCCAACAGGCGAGCTTCGTTGTCTTCTGACAACTCTTGTTATGATATTGCACAAGTGAGCAAATTAGGGCCATCATGGCCCTCTTGTTTCTTTTACTGCATCTCAGAATGAAAATGCATGTCTACCGGATAGCACGATCATCACGTAGCGTCGATGCACTGGGTCGCCCCGTCCTCGGACGACCAATCACGTCCCCTGTCTGCTGCATACGCCGGATCAAAGTGAATGTGTTTAAACGTCCCACCAACAGCTAGGGTCATATAGAGAATGCGTATTTTGTGACTTGCGGCACTCTTGTTTAACCCATTCCTTTCTGAATACACATTTACGGATATGAAATTTATTAAATATTTTATTTTTATTTTTGTTATTTCTCATCCGACAGACGAGTGGGATGGAAATACTATGAAAGTATTTTTGATGCCACAATCCATCCCTACGCCGGATCAAGGCAAAA
This sequence comes from Conchocele bisecta, assembly GCA_029237695.1. Lineage (NCBI taxonomy): Eukaryota > Metazoa > Mollusca > Bivalvia > Lucinida > Thyasiridae > Conchocele > Conchocele bisecta. The sequence continues at coordinate 24,406,505 of CM055266.1, forward strand.
ATGGTTGCCCGGGTGCAACCAAACAAGCGACTGACGGCAACGGGAGTAGTGCCAGTGCGCAACACTTCCAATAGCCTGATTTCACTGCGCTTCAGATAAACGTGACATGTTTTCTAAATGAAAACTCGTGTGTTTTCGACTTTTTCTCAATGCTCTGTCTGCTCAGGTATTCCAAATCTAACTGGCCAGATACCCATCATGAGCACAAGCACTTTTGCCAACATTCTACATCATTATTATACATTGTATAACATTATGAACCTCAGTTTTTAAGTTTTTATTTCCATACATAGTCATATACAAACAATACATGAGTTAAAGCAGTTTAACAACATGTATTTATAGGTTACAATCCTTGTTCACAATCAACTATGAATACATGTATTGTAAATAATTATAGAATATAACGTATTGTTCATACATTGTTAGGTTGGATATATTTAAGAATGTTATGTAGATGAGAGAATAGTCGAAATTGAGATGGCGAAAAAGGTTTAGTGAATAATAATTGAGCAACGCAACACGATACAAAATGAGACGCACAACAATTTTAAAAAACTCGCCAAGTTGTTGTTATATATTCCCCCGCACTGTTTTTTTTATTCGTACCTTGGACGTTTTTGTCTGTATTTTCCCTATCATAGTTTGCTATGTCCGTAATTTGCCGACTATGTCTGTGATTCCCCGGTCCATATTTCACCGTTTTCTATTATCTTCAAGTATCTTCAATTACACTGTGAACCCAGTAGTACACGCCTCACTATAACACGTGCTCGGTTAGTACAAGTACCGTGTTCTATTTGCGATCATATTACTGCCGAAAGTTGTATTATATTGTTAATTATTGATTGCGGTATGTATTATTTCTTTTGAACACTATTTACGGAAAATATTTTCGAAATCAATATCGGCGAAATATGGCGACAGATCTGCGTATAATCCAGAGTGCTTTTTATACAACCGTTTTTAAAAAACGGTACGTATTAAGTTTTACCGCACGGTGGGCGGGCGGGCGGGCGGGCGGGCGGGCAGGCGGGCGGGCGGCTGAAGAAAAAGCGCATAGTTCGTGTACACAACTCCTCCGAAACCGTTCAGTCGATCGATCTGAAACTATACACACGTCTTCTACACATATTGGATGTGCACTTTGGTGTTTTTATGCTGAAAAAATATTTTTTAACAAAAATATCGCCTTTTTAACTTAGCCATTTTTTCTTCATTTTTCTATACATTTCTATATACGGTACAGAGTTTGTGTACACAACTCCTCCGAAACCTTTCAGTCGATCGATCTGAAACTATGCACACGTCTTCTACACATATTGAAGATGTGCACCTTGGTGTTTTTATGGCGAAAAAATATTTTTTAACAAATATATCGCCTTTTTAACTAAGCCATTTTTTCTACATTTTTCTATGCAATTCTATATACAATACAGAGTTTGTGTACACAACTCCTCCGAAACTGTTCAGTCGATCGTTCTGAAACTATATACACGTCTTCTACACATATTGAAGATGTGCACCTTGGTGTTTTTATGCCGGAAAAATATTTTTTAACAAAAATATCACCTTTTTAACTCAGCCATTTTTTCTACATTATTGTATCCAATTCCCTATCATTTCTACTTTACACTCTACTTTTCTATCTCTGCCTAATTTAGTATACATGTTCAGCACAACGAGATGAAGAAATAATGCTATAGACTTTCAAATTCTCATTAATGTTTCTTGCCTTGGTGACAGCTTCACATTTCTGCATCTTCGCTGTCTGGCCCATATTCGACGGGCGTATTTTGTGACTTGCGGCACTCTTGTTTAACCCATTCCTTTCTGAATACACATTTACGGATATGAAATTTATTAAATATTTTATTTTTATTTTTGTTATTTCTCAATGAAAGTATATATTGTCTAATACACGGCAAAATACCGTACTTGTATCTCTAATCGAGTGTTAGTCCAGTTGGGTAACATTCCATTTTCGTTCATGAACTATGAGCTTATTTCTATTCATTTCAATTTCTTTTTCAATATTTTGTGTTGCATATACATAAACTCTGGAAATGTAGGTTCCGTGTTTCGTAATTTACATGTACATGTATATATAAAGTATTCTCCTAGAATGATACAAAAGTTGAAAAACTTGTTGTCTTGCTCATATTGCCCGAAGCAGTGTGCCAATCAAAATTACATACAATATTATTATTATTTAAAAAGGTATTCAGCTGTGACCAAAATTGTTGGCTTATAGTGCATTCCCAAAAAAGGTGCTTATTTGTTTCTGGAGCCATGGTGCAAAAATCACACAAATTGGAGCTGACAATGTTACACTCCAAGTAAATAATCATTTGTAGTGACAATTCTCATAAAAAATTTGTACTGAAAATTCCTATGTTTAGAACTTACAGTGTTTGTAAAATTGTTTGTGTAGACTACCTTCCAATTTATATTTTATCCGCGATTTCGTCATCCCATTTTGTCTTGGCTTTATGCACAACCGGTTTCTGTTGATTAAGAAACATGTTATATAACTTCTTATTACATTCGGTCGTGGTTTTTGAAAAAACGGGACGTATTATGTATTCATCTTGTGCGGGCGGGCGGGCATACATGTTTGGTATACATGTTTAACACGGCAAGACGAAGAAGCCTATTGCAGGGTTCCCACGGGTCCTTGAAAACCTTGAAAGTACTTGAATTTGAAAATGTTTAAATTTTAGCGGATATTGACCAATGGGGTGATTTCTTTCAGCTGTTCATTGGCCCGCGTGTTTGTTACAGTTTTTGACCTTATTGTGATTAATCATGGGAGCATGACACGAGATTAAATCTTAACAATGCCCGGGAAGTGTAAATTTCAATTCAAATGTTCCAAGGAAAATGACAATAAAAGACACCAGATTGCACTAACTGGCCTCTCATATTTCAAAATTTTTCGAACCTCCCTAGCAAACTTGTGCCTGCGGCACTCATTTGGTCCTTGAATTATGGGAAAAAGGTCCTTGAAAGTCCTTGAATTTGGCCGTTCAATAAGGGTGGGAACCCTGCTATTGATTTTGAAAAATTTCCGATGACATCTCCCTCGGTGGCCATTTTTAGCTCGCCTGCACAAAGTGCAGAAGAGCTTATGGCATACCCCCGGCGTCGTCGGCGTCCACAAACTTAACGTTGGGGTAAATGTCTTATAACTTCTGTTTCCTTTCATGGTACACCTTGTTATTTCATACATGCATTCCTCAGATGACCCTCTATTATGCTGTAGCAAATTCATGACCCAGCCCTCACCCCAAGGTCAAGGTCACAAACTTAGCACATTCATAAACTTAACGTTGGGGTAAATGTCTTATAACATCTGTTTCCTTTCATGGAACGCCTTGATATTTCATACATGCATTCATCTGATGATACTCTATCGTGCTATAGCAAATCCCTGACCCACCGCCCATTCTATTTCCTCTCATGGAACACCTTCTTATTTCATACGTGCATTCCTCAGATGACCCTCTATCATGCTGTTGCAAATCCATGACCCACCACCCGGCCCTTACCACAAGGTCAAGGTCACAAACTTGGCACATTCATAAACTTAACGTTGGGGTGAATGTCTTATAACTTTTGTTTCCTTTCATGGAACACCTTGTTATTTCATACATGCATACCTCAGATTACCCTCCATCATGCTGTAGCAAATCCATGACCCACCACCCAGCCATTCATCTGATGATACTCTATCGTGCTACAGCAAATCCATGACCCACCACCCATCCCTTACCCCAATGTCAAGGTCCCAAACTTAGCACATTCATAAACTTAACGTTGGGGTGAATGTCTTATTACATCTGTTTCCTTTCATGGAACGCCTTGATATTTCATACATGCATTCCTCAGATGACCCTCTATCATGCTGTGGCAAATCCACGACCCACAGGGTCAAGGTCACAGACTTGGTGCGTTTGAAACCTTAACATTCAGTTAAATGGCTTATAATTTGTGTTTCCTTGCTCGGATCTGCTTCACATTTCACACACGCATTGCTACAATGGTCCTCTACCGCCCTGTGACAAATCCACATTCGTCCGCCCCCACTAAGCCCAGGACCAAGGTGCGTTCAAAACCTTAACGCTCGGGTAAATGGCTTATAATCAAATATGCCTTGTTTTCTTTGGCTGCCAGCGGGGGCATTCATGTGCCGACAGGCCACATTTCTAGTTTTATACAACTGTGCCAGTGAAGGCTGCCAACAGGCGAGCTTCGTTGTCTTCTGACAACTCTTGTTAATTTGTGTTCTCCAGTCTTGAGGAATGTATAAAATCAGTTTGAAGTGTTTTAGGTAATCGTTATTACTAATATTAAATAGTTCTTTATTTCTATAAAATTAAAGAATGATGTTCTATAATCTATATATTCTGTTCTATATATTAATTCCCTTATTAGCCCATTCCTTGTAGTAAAACATTCTTCCATCATCTTTTATTTTCGAATTGTTCCATAAAATTTGCTTTGATATTGTTTCTGGATTATCACAGAAATTTAGCTTGCACCATAATTTAAAGGTACATGCCCACTCAGTAAGCACAAACTGTTCTTTATAGGAATTAAATAAGTATATAATTGTGTCACTATTCCACCAGTTTTAAAAATTACAAGTGCCCGGAAAAGAGATATAATCATTTAGTATTATTTATTTATACCCCCCGCAACGAGTTGTGTGGGGGGGGGGGGGTATACTGGAGTCAGGTTGTCCGTCCGTCCGTGCGTTTGTAAACTTAACATCAGAGAAATATTGTTATAACTTCTATTTCCTTCATCTAAAATGCTTAATATTTCACACATGCATTCCTGTAAGGCTCTACTACCATACTGTGCCAAATCCACGACCGTCCAACTCCCGCTGATCCCAAGGTCAAGGTCAAATACTTAGTCTCTTTACAAAACTTAACTTAACATCAGAGAAATATTGTTATACACTGCAGCTCCATTATAACGCGGTCGCGTATAGCGCGATCTCCATTTAATATAACGCGGGTCTCTCGTGGATCCCAAAAAAATATTAAAAAAATCGAGAGAAAAAAAAATAAAAAATAAAAAATCGACGGACGTACGACAGTCATCGTGTAATCAGTTGATTCGTGATTTCTGCAAGTTTATTCAAACAACGAAGTTCAAAGTCCATGAAAGGATTATTATTAGTATGTTAGCAAATGTAATACATGTACCTTTAATCAGGTAATCATGTTAATAGGCATATTTATTAATCAATTCAATTACACATATTTGTCGCTAATAAATGGTTGCGTGTTTTTCTTTACTCACAGCACAGGTGGAAGACTCGGACCTATGACACCAAAAAAATGCCTATTACAAAAATCCCATTACCCCACCCACTTGGGTCTCGTACATTACCATCTTCTCTTTATATAAGATGGTAATGTACGAGACCAAGTGGGTGGGGTAATGGGATTTTTTTTAATATGCATTTTGTTGGTGTCATAGGTCCGAGTCTTCCACCTGTGACTCCCAGGTGTAATATTTAGCGTTCTATAAATAGACTGGTGTTTCAGCATTATCTGGGTATGGGATCACATGGTCTATTGTTTACACTGCAGCCCACGGCAATCTCGCTTAAATCGTAAATTTTATTCATCAATATGACTTGCAGCGTAAACAATAGATCACGTGACCCCACATCCTGATATTATGCACGTATCAACCGCATGAATAGGCAGGACACGTGACCATAGGCATTATTTATTATCAATTAATCCGTTTAAGCGTCTGTTGATCGCGAGTAGTATACATTGTAATAAGCGTCTGTCTATCGCGAGCACTATACAACGTAATAAGCATGATTTTATAAATAACTCATATTTTTAATACATTAATACATACAAGTTTGTATGTCATAGGCATTATTAATAATTACTTTAACTTCTGTTCAAATGACATGATTTTATATGGGTCCGTTGCTAATGGAACTTCTATTTCTTTCATCTAAAGTGCTTAATATTTCACACATGCATTCCTGTAAGGCTCTACTACCATGCTGTGCCAAATCCACGACCGTCCAACCGTCCAACCCCCGCTGATCCCATGGTCAAGGTCAAATACTTAGTCTCTTTACAAAACTTAACATCAGAGAAATATTGTTATAACTTCTATTTCCTTCATCTAAAATGCTTAATATTTCACACATGTATTCCTGTAAGGCTCTACTACCATGCTATGCCATATCCACGACCGTCCAACCCCCGCTGATCCCAAGGTCAAGGTCAAATACTTAGTCTCTTTACAAAACTTAACATCAGAGAAATAAGTTATAACTTCTATTTCCTTCATTGAAAATACTTATTATTTCACTTGTGCATTCCTCTAAGGTTGTACTATCATGCTGTGACAAATCTATGACTGTCCAACCCCCGCTGATCCCAAGGTCAAGGTCACATACTTAGTCTCTTTACAAAACTTAACATCAGAGAAATATGTTATAACTTCTATCTTCTATTTCTTTCATTGAAAATTCTTAATATTTCATATGCTGTGACAAATGCCCGCTGATCTTGAGGTCAAGTTATAACCTCGAATTAACGCCCCCCCCTCCTAATAAACCCCCCCCCCCACCAAATAAAAAAAACAACAACCAATGACCGCCAATTTCAAACACAAATAATCCTTAAATCTTTATTTGTGTTTGAAATTGGAGGTCCTTGTTTTTTTTTTTGTTTTTTTTACTGGCTAATAAATGCCCCCCCCCTTTTGTAAAATGTAACGCCTCCGGGGGCATTAATTCGAGGTTATACGGTAGTCTCTTTACAAAACTTAACATCAGAGAAATCGGTTATAACTGCTATTTCCTTGCTCGGATTTGCTTCACATTTCACACACTCATTGCTCCAATGGACCTCTACCACCCTGTGACAAATTCACGTTCATGCCGCTCACGCTAATCCCAGAGTCAAGGTCACAAGCCCACACACTTGGAAATCTTTACCTATTTTAGGGGTACCTGGGCCCACGCGGGGGTATTCCGTAAGCCTCGCTTACTGACCAATCTAGTTTATTGATAGTGACGCGCGTTGGTATCAGGCTAATTTCATATGCAAATGAGGCATGCTATTTTTGTCGCGCCCGCTTGCGGAAAGCGCGATATAGTCGGCACTTTGGCGTACGTACGTAAAGTTTTTGGTTAAGTTGTTTGGTTAAGTTTTTTGGTTAAAGTTTTTGGTTAAGTTCTTTGGTTAAAGTTTTTGGTTAAGTTTTTTGGTTAAGTTTTTTGGTAAAGTTTTTCGTTATACTATATCTCTGCAACTGCTTTGCCCATTACCTTGAAACTTCACATGGGTGTTTATCATCATCTATATTTTCATTCTACCCCCCTCCCGTGTGGCCCCTGTGCCCAATGTCAAGGTCAAATTACTTTGAAGTTTTTGGTTAAGTTTTTTGGTTAAAAATGTTTGGTTAAAGTTTTTGGTTAAAGTTTTTTGGTTAAGTTTTTTTGGTTAAGTTTTTTGGTTAAAGTTTTTCGTTATACTACTTCTCTGCAACTGCTTTGCCCATTACCTTCAAACTTCATATGGCTGTTTATCATCATCTATATTTTCATTCTACCCCCTCCTGTGCGGCACCTGTGCCCAATGTCAAGGTCAAATTACTTTGAAGTTTTTGGTTAAGTTTTTTGGTTAAACAATTTTTGGTTAACTTTTTTTGCTTAAACATTTTTTCTCGCCCGCTTGCGGAAAGCACGATATAGTCGGCACTTTGGCGTACGTACGTACGTACGTGTGTCAGGTTAAAGTTTTTGGTTAAAGTTTTTTGTTATACTATGTCTTTTTTTTTAGTGTCCATGCCTCGCCACAAGGCGCGACATGCAGGCCGCGGCCATCTAGTTTACTTATTTATACTAATGAAATGCGTCGCCTGAAAAAATAATATTTTCGACAGATTATAAAGTATGATCATTGCACATCAAAAAATAAATACAGAGAATAAAAAGTAATGTCCGTTAACATTTTAAGGAAGCACGTTTATCGCCCCTGATATCACTATGAAAATTTTCGTCTAAAATAAAATGTATAATAATGCTAATCAATACGTGGGGTAATGGTGAATGAATGTTTATTTTGCCAGGAAATGTCATACATACAGAATATACAAAAGTATCTGTATCACTATATTATAACCTACTGCGTGGGCATGTACCTTTAAGAACATCTGTCAAAAAATATTTTTATGCCCCCTCCACCGAATGTTGAGGGGGGCATATAGTGTTACCGGCGTCCGTAAGTACGTACGTCCCAAAACCTTAACGCTCGGGTAAATGGCTTATAATTGCCGTTTCCTTGCTCGGATCTGCTTCACATTTCACACACGCATTGCTCCAATGGTCCTCTGGTTAAGTTTTTCGTTATACTATATCTTTTTTTTTAGTGTCCATGCCTCGCCACAAGGCGCGACATGCAGGCTGCGGCCATCTAGTTTGGTTAAGTTTCGTGGTTAAAGTTTTTGGTTAAGTTTTTTGGTTAAACTTTTTGGTTAAGTTTTTAGCTCACCTGAGCGAAGCTCATGTGAGCTATTGTTACCGCAATGTGTCCGTCGTCCGTCGTCCGTCGTCGTCGTCGTCCGTGAACATTTTCAAACGTCTTCTCCTCCGTAACCATTGGGCCTATAGTCACCAAACTTCATGGTCATGGTCCTTAGGTAGGGGGATTACAAAATTGTTAAAATTACATCATTACGTAATCCAAGAATAGCACAAATTCTTCAAAAATCTTCTTCTCAAGAACCGCCGACCGGATTTCGACAAAACTTGGTACGACTGATCGATGTACAATGCTCTTTCAAAGTTGTTAAAATGGTGACCCTGGGGTCAAAAATGGGCGTGGCCCGTGGGGTCAAATTGGGGTCAAATTTTATTTTTGACCGAATATGGTCTTGTCATATATCAAATTGAAGGTATCAACGAGGCGATCACTCTGGTGCATTTTTTGTCGAAATCGGATGGTTAGGCCATCCAAGATGGCCGCCGAAATGTCAAAAGGTCGTTCTTTTATTAGAGATTTCAAAATTCTTTTTCACATGAACCGCTTGGCCCATGGTAGCCAAACTTAAAAGTTATGGTCCATGGGTGAAACATTTTCAGATTTGTTACAATGGAGGTCATCGCTAATCCAAGATGGCCGCCGTTTAAAAATAGCATAAATTCTTAAAAAAATTTCTTCTCATGAACCGCTAGCTAGATTTCGACAAAACTTGGTAGGAATGATCGATGTACAATGCTCTTTCAAAGTTGTTAAAATGGTGACCCCGGGGTCAAAAATGGGCGTGGCCCGTGGGGTCAAATTGGGGTCAAATTTTATTTTTGAACAAATATGGTCATGTCATATATCAAATCGAAGGTATCAACGATGCGATCACTCTGGTGCATTTTTTGTCGAAATCGGATGGTTAGGTCATCCAAGATGACCGCCGAAAAGTCGAAAGGTGGGTTCTTTTATTAGAGATTTCAAAATTCTTCTTCACATGAACCGCTTGGCCCATGGTAGCCAAACGTAAGAGTTATGGTCCATGGGTGAAGCCTTTTCAGATTTGTTAAAATGGAGGTTATCGCTAATCCAAGATGGCCGCCGTCTAAAAATAGCATAAATTCTTAAAAAATCTTCTTCTCATGAACTGCTAGCTGGATTTCGACTAAAACTTGGTAGGAATGATCGATGTACAATACTCTTTCAAAGTTGTTAAAATGGTTAACCCGTGGTCAAAAATGGGCGTGGCCCGTGGGGTCAAATTTTATTTTTGACCGAATATGGTCATGTTATATATCAAATCGAATGTATGAATGAGGCGATCACTCTGGCGCATTTTTTGTCGAAATCGGATGGTTATGTCATCCAAGATGGCCGCCGAAAGGTCAAAAGGTTGTTCTTTTATTAGAGATTTCAAAATTCTTCTTCACATGAACCACTTGGCCCATGGTGGCCAAACTTAAAAGTTATGGTCCATGGGTGAAGCCTTTTCAGATTTGTTAAAATGGAGGTCGTCGCTAATCCAAGATGTCCGCAGTCTAAAAATAGCACAAATTCTTAAATCTTCTTCTCATGAACCGCTGGCCGGATTTCGATGAAACTGGTAGGAAATGATTGATATACAATTCTCTTTCAAATTTGTGAAAATGGTTACCCCAGGGTCAAAAATGGGCATGGCCCGTGGGGTCAAATTTTATTTTTGACCGAATATGCTAATGTCATATATCAAATTGAAGGTATCGATGAGGCGATTGCTCTGGTGCGATATTTGTCGGAATCGGATGATTATGTCATCCATGATGGCCGCCAAAAGGTCATTTATTCGAGATTTTGAACGTCTTTTTCTCAGAAACCACATGGCCGATGATGGCCAAACTTCATAGTAAGTTAAGATCCTTGGGTGAAGCATTTTCAGATTTGGTAAAATGAGTCATTGCTTAATCCAAGATGACCGCCATCTAAAAATAGTTTTTAAAACACATGAACTCAATGTCACATTCTCCTCTGGTGTTCATGGAGTCAGGTGAGCGAATTAGGGCCATCATGGCCCTCTTGTTTGGTTAAGTTTTTTGGTTAAAGTTTTTTGTTATACTATATCTCTGCAACTGCTTTGCCCATTACCTTGAAACTTCATATGGGTGTTTATCATCATCTATATTTTCATTCTACCCCCGTCCCGTGCGGGCCCTGTGCCCAATGTCAAGGTCAAATTACTTTGAAGTTTTTAGTTAAGTTCTTTGGTTAAAGTTTTTGGTTAAGTTTTTTGGTTAAAGTTTTTGTTAAAGTTTTTCGTTAAAGTTTTTCGTTATACCATATCTCTGCAACTGCTTTGCCCATTACCTTGAAACTTCACATGGGTGTTTATCATCATCTATATTTTCATTCTACCCCCCTCCCGTGCTGCCCCTGTGCCCAATGTCAAGGTCAAATTACTTTGAAGTTTTTGGTTAAGTTTTTTGGTTAAAGTTTTTTGTTATACTATATATTTTTTTTTAGTGTCCATGCCTCGCCACAAGGCGCGACATGCAGGCCGCGGCTATCTAGTTTACTTATTTATACTAATGAAATGCGTCGCCTGAAAAAATAATATTTTCGACAGATTATAAAGTATGATCATTGCACATCAAAAAATAAATACAGAGAATAAAAAGTAATGTCCGTTAACATTTTAAGGAAACACCGTTATCGCCCCTGATATCACTATGAAAATTTTCGTCTAAAATAAAATGTATAATAATGCTAATCAATACGTGGGGTAATGGTGAATGAATGTTTATTTTGCCAGGAAATGTAATACAGAATATACAAAAGTATCTGTATCACTATATTATAACCTACTGCGTGGGCATGTACCTTTAAGAACATCTGTCAACAAATATTTTTATGCCCCCTCCACCGAATGGTGAGGGGGGCATATAGTGTTACCTGCGTTCGTACGTACGTACGTCCCGAAACCTTAACGCTTATAATTGCCGTTTCCTTGCTCGGATCTGCTTCACATTTCACACACGCATTGTTCCAATGGTCCTCTGCCACCCTGTGACAAATCCACATTCGTCCCACAAAAGTCGAACGCACAAAACTTTAACGCTCGGGTAAATGTCTCATAATTTATTTATCCTTCGACCGATCTGCTTCATATTTCATATACACATTGCTCTAATGGTCCTCTACCGCCCTGTGTCAAATCCACGTTTGTCCTGCCCCCGCCAAGCCCAGGGTCAAGGTCACATACTTGGTGCTTCAAAAACTTTAACGCTCAGGTAAATATCTTATAATTTCTGTTTTCTTACACGGATCAGCTTCAGACTTCATATATGCATTGCTCTAATGGTCCTCTACCGCCCTGTGCCAAATCCACGTTCGTCCTGCCCCCGCCGAGCCCAGGGTCAAGGTCACATACTTGGTGCTTCAAAAACTTTAACGCTCGGTTAAATATCTTATAATTTCTGTTTTCTTTCACGGATCAGCTTCATACTTCATATATGCATTGCTCTAATGGTCCTCTACCGCCTTGTGCCAAATCCACGTTTCTCCTGCCCCCGTAAAGCCCAGGGTCAAGGTCACATACTTGGTTCTTCAAAAACTTTAACGCTCTGGTAAATATCTTATAGTTTCTGTTTGCTTTCACGGATCAGCTTCATATTTCATATACGCATTGCTCTAATGGGCCTCTACTGTCCTGTGCCAAATCCACGTTCGTCATTCCCCCGCGAAGCCCAGGGTCAAGGTCACATACTTAGTGCTTCAAAAACTTTAACGCTCAGTTAAATATCTTATAATTTCTGTTTTCTTTCACGGATCTGCTTCACATTTCACACACGCATTGCTCCAATAGTCCTCTGCCACCCTGTGACAAATCCACATTCGTCCCGCCCCCGCTAAGCCCAGGGTGAAGGTCACAGACTTGGTGCGTTTGAAACCTTAACGCTCGGGTAAATGGCTTATAATTCCTGTTTCCTTGCTCAGATCTGCTTCACATTTCACACACACATTGCTCCAATGCTCCTCTACCGCCTTGTGACAAATCCACATTCGTCCCGACCCCGCTAAGCCCAGGGTCAAGGTCACAGACTTGGTGCGTTCGAAACCTTAACGCTTGGGTAAATGGCTTATAATTATGCCCCACCACGATATTGGAGGGGGCATTTAGTTTTACCCTTGTCCTCCCGTCCCGTCCGTCCCGTCCGTCCGTCACAAAACTTTAACGCTCGGGTAAATGTCTCATAATTTCTTTATCCTTCGACCGGTCTGCTTCATATTTCATATACACATTGCTCTAATGGTCCTCTACCGCCCTGTGTCAAATCCACGTTTGTCCTGCCCCCGCCAAGCCCAGGGTCAAGGTCACATACTTGGTGCTTCAAAAACTTTTAACGCTCCGGTAAATATCTTATAATTTATGTTTTCTTTCACGGATCAGCTTCATACTTCATATACGCATTGCTGTAATGGTCCTCTACCGCCCTGTGCCAAATCCACGTTCGTCCTGCCCCCGCCGAGCCCAGGGTCAAGGTCACATACTTGGTGCTTCAAAAACTTTAATGCTCGGGTAAATATCTTATAATTTCTGTTTGCTTTCACGGATCAGCTTCATATTTCATATACACATTGCTCTAATGGTCCTCTACTGTCCTGTGCCAAATCCACGTTCGTCATTCCCCCGCCAAGCCCAGGGTCAAGGTCACATACTTGTTGTTTCAAAAACTTTAACGCTCAGGTAAATATCTTATAATTTCTGTTTTCTTACACGGATCAGCTTCAGACTTCATATACGCATTGCTCTAATGGTCCTCTACCGCCCTGTGCCAAATCCACGTTCGTCCTGCCCCCGCCGAGCCCAGGGTCAAGGTCACATACTTGGTGCTTCAAAAACTTTAACGCTCAGGTAAATATCTTATAATTTCTGTTTTCTTTCACGGATCAGCTTCATACTTCATATACGCATTGCTCTAATGGTCCTCTACCGCCCTGTGCCAAATCCACGTTTCTCCTGCCCCCGTAAAGCCCAGGGTCAAGGTCACATACTTGGTTCTTCAAAACCTTTAACGCTCTGGTAAATATCTTATAGTTTCTGTTTGCTTTCACGGATCAGCTTCATATTTCATATACGCATTGCTCTAATGGGCCTCTACTGTCCTGTGCCAAATCCACGTTCGTCTTTCCCCCGCGAAGCCCAGGGTCAAGGTCACATACTTAGTGCTTCAAAAACTTTAACGCTCAGTTAAATATCTTATAATTTCTGTTTTCTTTCACGGATCAGCTTAACATTTCACACACACATTGCTCCAATGGTCCTCTGCCACCCTGTGACAAATCCACATTCGTTCCGCCCCCGCTAAGCCCATGGTCAAGGTCACAGACTTGGTGCGTTCGAAACCTTAACGCTCGGGTAAATGCCTTATAATTTCTGTTTCCTTTCTCGGATCTGCTTCACATTTCACACACGCATTGCTCCAAAGGTCCTCTGCCACCCTGTGACAAATCCACATTTGTCCCGCCTCTGCTAAGCCCATGGTCAAGGTCACAGACTTGGTGCGTTCGAAACCTTAACGCTCGGGTAAATGCCTTATAATTTCTGTTTCCTTGCTCGGATCTGCTTCACATTTCACACACGCATTGCTCCAATGGTCCTCTGCCATCCTGTGACAAATCCACATTTGTCCCGCCCCCGCTAAGCCCAGGGTCAAGGTCACAGACTTGGTGCGTTCGAAACCTTAACGCTCAAGTAAATGGCTTATAATTTCTGTTTCCTTGCTCGGATCTGCTTCACATTTCACACACGCATTGCTCCAATGGTCCTCTGCCACCCTGTGACAAATCCACATTCGTCCCGCCCCCGCTAAGCCCAGGGACAAGGTCACAGACTTGGTGCGTTCAAAACCTTAATGCTCGGGTAAATGGCTTATAATTTCTATTCCCTTGCTCGGATCTGCTTCACATTTCACACACGCATTGCTCCAATGGTCCTCTGCCACCCTGTGACAAATCCACATTCGTCCCGCCCCCGCTAAGCCCATGGTCAAGGTCACAGACTTGGTGCGTTCAAAAGCTTAACGCTCGGGTAAATGCCTTATAATTTCTGTTTCCTTGCTCGGATCTGCTTCACATTTCGCACACGCATTGCTCCAATGGTCCTCTGCCATCCTGTGGCAAATCCACATTCGTCCCGCCCCCGCTAAGCCCAGGGACAATGTCACAGTTCGAAACCTTAACACTCGGGTAAATGGCTTATAATTTCTGTTTCCTTGCTCGGATCTGCTTCACATTTCACACACGCATTGCTCCAATGGTCCTCTGCCACCCTGTGACAAATCCACATTCGTTCCGCCCCCGCTAACCTCAGGGTCAAGGTCGCAGACTTGGTACGTTCGAAACCTTAATGCTCGGGTAAATGGCTTATAATTTCTGTTCCATTGCTCGGATCTGCTTCACATTTCACACACACATTGCTCCAATGGTCCTCTGCCACCTGTGACAAATCCTCATTCGTCCCGCCCCCGCCAAGCCTAGGGTCAAGGTCACTGACTTGGTGTGTTCGAAACCTTAATTCTCGAGTAAATGGCTTACAATTTCTGTTTCCTTGCTCGGATCTGCTTCACATTTCACACACACACAGTGCTCCAATGGTCCTCTACCATTCTGTGACAAATCCACATTTGTCCCGCCCCCGCTAAGCCCAGGGTCAAGGTTACAGACTTGGTGCATTCGAAACCTTAATGCTCGGGGTAAATGGCTTATATTTTCTGTTTTCTTGCTCAGATCTGCTTCACATTTCACACATGCATTGCTCCAATGGTCCTCTACTGCTCTGTGACAAATTCACATTCGTTCCGCCCCCGCTAAGCCCGGGGTCAAGGTCACAGACTTGGTGCATTTAAAACCTTAATGCTCGAGTAAATGGCTTGTAATTTCTGTTTCCTTGCTCGGATCTGCTTCACATTTCACACACGCATTGCTCCAATGCTCCTCTACCGCCCTGTGACAAATTCACATTCGTTCCGCCCCCTCTAAGTCCAGAGTCAAGCTCACAGACTTGGTGCGTTCCAAACCTTAACGCTCGGGTAAATGGCTTATAATCAAATATTCCTCGTTTTCTTTGGCTGCCAGCGGGGTCATTCGTGTGCCGACAGGCCACATTTCTAGTTTATCATTGCGTGTTCAATTACTTCGGATAAGAGCCGTATATTTTCTCCAATATATCTACCTTTAATAAATCCTGTGTGTGAAGAATCTTAAATTATTTAATACCTTTTTAGCTCACCTGAGCGAAGCTCATGTGAGCTATTGTTACCGCAATGTGTCCGTCGTCGTCCGTGAACATTTTCAAACGTCTTCTCCTCGGTAACCATTGGGCCTATAGTCACCAAACTTCATGGTCATGGTCCTTAGGTAAGGGGATTACAAAATTGTTAAAATGACGTCATTACGTAATCCAAGATGGCCACCGTCTAAAAATAGCACAAATTCTTCAAAAATCTTCTTCTCAAGAACCGCCAACCGGATTTCGACAAAGCTTGGTAGGAATGATCGATGTACAATGCTCTTTCTAAGTTGTTAAAATGGTGACCCTGGGGTAAAAAAATGGGCATGGCCTGTGGGGTCAAATTTTATTTTTGACCGAATATGGGTTTGTCATATATCAAATTGAAGATGTCAATAAGGCGATTGCTCTGGTGCATTTTTTGTCGAAAACGGATTGTTATGTCATCCAAGATGGCCGCCGAAAGGTCAAAAGGTCGTTCTTTTATTAGAGATTTCAAAATTCTTCTTCACATGAACCGCTTGGCCCATGGTAGTCAAACTTAAAAGTTATGGTCCATGGGTGAAGCCTTTTCAGATTTGTTAAAATGGGGTCAAAAATGGGATGTCCCGTGGGGTCAAATTGGGGTCAAATTTTATTTTTGACCGAATATGCTCATGTCATATATCAAATTGAAGGTATCGGTGAGGCGATTGCTCTGGTCGGAATCGGATGATTATAACATCCATGATGGCCACCATGGAAAGGGTCCATTTATTCGAGATTTTGAACGTCTTTTTCTCAGGAACCACATGGCCGATGCTGGCAAAACTTCATAGGAAGTTAAGATCCTTGGGTGAAGCATTTTCAGATTTGGTAAAATGAGTCATCCCTTAATCCAAGATGACCGCCATCTAAAAATAGCACAATTTTTTTTAAAACACATGAACTAAATGTCACATTATCCTCTGGTGTTCATGGAGTCAGGTGAGCGAATTAGGGCCATCATGGCCCTCTTGTTTATCATAGAACGCCTATATTCTCGTGAATAGTTACAGGCATTCTATAATTACAATCGCTCCATGGGCCGAATGCGGGAAACTTTGTAAAATGAAAGTGTGCAAATACCAATAAGCGATATGTTCGTTCAATATTGAAACATGCTAACACCTGTAATCATTCGATAGGTTACATTAAAATAATAATACGCATGTAAGTCGCAAAAAATAGCTTCCCAATGAAATTTAGTTTAAATAGATTATCCCGTATGGAGCCTCATTTAGAACGCCTCGTAGCCTTATAGTCAATATTTGAACCTTTTTACTAAAAGCCATAGTGTCATGTGTCCAATTTATTGGACACCGGACACTTTTTTTTACTTTAATATACCAACCAATAACAAGTTTAAAAAGTAAACTATTTATTGTAAAATGCGATTTTATTTACATGTGTGACGTCGTACCATATTTAGTGTTAATTATAGTTATGCTATAAAAAGTAATTCCGAAAATAAAATCTTTTAAAAGTTAGATACGTTTGCTATATCCAGAATTCAATCAACTAATAACATAAATGTATAATATTAGGAAGTGAGTTTTGTCATTATCTATTTGTTGCTTGCTTTATTTCATTTTACCTGCCAAACACGTAATAATACAATGATTGATCATATTGCCGACACGAAACAGTTCTTTTCAGCCTATATAATTCAGGTAGGAATTATTTCTTAATTACTATTGACCAATATTTGAATTGTACTGACTTCGACAGCACTTTTAACAATCATGAATGAGTCCAAAAATCACACACTTTATTGAACAGTTTTGCTTGTGTTCTGAACATGTGCCGAGTCATTGGTTTTCGCGACCAATTTTGTTTCCACAATTGTTGTTTAAATTATGCTGCATCTCAGACTCTGTGTCAGTGTGTGTTTGTGGCACCTCGATACTTGTAGATTCACTTTGAATATATGTTTTCAGTCCCAACAATTCAATAAAACAAATCTCTTTTTTCAACTCCCATTGACATTGTTAATGTCATTATTGTGATGGGTAATTTCACAATCGCGATTCATCTTTACCGGAATTCCGACTGGAGACCTGGTTTGGCCCTCACATACGTCTTTGGCATTTTGTATCCGACAGTTATATCCCTTATGTGAGTATTAGACCATAGCTGTTGATAGGCCGTTAAACACCAATAAACAAACATTCTATAGCCCACTCATTCGGCTTTCGTGCACACGGTGAAGGTGAAATTACTTTGAAACTTGCGTTAAATGTTTTGAAATATATGCGTTAAAGTTTTAAGTAAACAATTTCTCTGCAACCGTAAGTCAAATTGAATTGAAACTTCATATATTTCTCTATCAACATTCATATTTTCATTTTATAGCCGTCATGCGGCTTTCATGCCCAAGGTCAAGGTCAAATTGTGTTAAAAGTTTTGAAATATTTGCATTAAAGTTTTAAGTACACAATTTCTCTGCAACTGTATGTCGGATTGACTGGAAACGTCACATACTTCTTTATCAACAGCCATATTTTCATTCTCTATCTCACCTATGCGGCTTTCATGCCAAAGGTCAAGGCCAAATGACTTTGCGGCGGCCGCGGGTATGTTTGAGACCCTGCTCACTTGCTCTAGTCCTTAAAAGCAAGAATAACATCTCTTGCCATACTCATTTCTTTCTGATTTTGTGTCCAGAGCATAACTTGAATTCCTTTTTATACGACCGTTTTTAAAAAACGGTACGTATAATGTTTTACCGCACGGCGGGCGGCTGAAGAAAAAGCGCATAGTTCGTGTACACAACTCCTCCGAAACCGTTCAGTCGATCGATCTGAAACTATACACACGTCTTCTACACATTATTGAAGATAATTTTTGGTGACATATTCAAGTATTTACACATGGTGTGACGAGTCATTTAGTATGAAACGGACATATATTTCTACCGTTTTTCTTACAAATATCTTCTCGGACCTTCCAAAAAATTCATTGGACCTTTCACTTTTTTATGCGACCGTTTTTTAAACGGTACGTATTTTGTTGGCGGGCGGCTGAAGAAAAAGCGCATAGTTCGTGTACACAACTTCTCCGAAACCGTTCAGTCGATCGATCTGAAACTATACACACGTCTTCTACACATTATTGAAGATAATTTTTGGTGACATATTCAAGTATTTACACATGGTGTGACGAGTCATTTAGTATGAAACGGACATATATTTCTACCGTTTTTCTTACAAATATCTTCTCGGACCTTCCAAAAAATTCATCGGACCTTTCACTTTTTTATACGACCGTTTTTTAAACGGTACGTATTTTGTTTTACCGCGGGCGGGCTGACAGAAAAAATGCATAGTTTGTGTACACAACTCCTCCGAAACCGTTCAATCGATCGATCGGAAACTATACACACGTCTTCTAGACATATTGAAGATGTGCACCTTGGTGTTTTTATGCCGAAAAATATCGCCTTTTTAACTTAGTCATTTTTTCTACATTTTTCTATACAATTCTATATACGGTACAGAGTTTGTGTACACAAATCCTCCGAAACCTTTCAGTCGATCGTTCTGAAACTATACACACGTCTTCTACACATATTGAAGATGTGCACCTTGGTGTTTTTATGCCGAAAAAATATTTTTTAACAAAAATATCGCCTTTTTAACTTAGCCATTTTTTCTACATTTTTCTATGCAATTCTATATACAATACAGAGTTTGTGTACACAACTCCTCCGAAACAGTTCAGTCGATCATTCTGAAACTATACACATGTCTTCTACACATATTGAAGATGTGCACCTTGGTGTTTTTATGCCGAAAAAATATTTTTTAACAAAAATATCACCTTTTTAATTTAGCCATTTTTTCTACATTATTGTATCCAATTCCCTATCATTTCTACTTTACACTCTACTTTTCTATCTCTGCCTAAATTAGTATACATGTTTAGCACAACGAGATGAAGAAATAATGCTATAGACTTTAAAATTCTCATTAATGTTTCTTGCCTTGGTGACAGCTTCACATTTCTGCATCTTCGCTGTCTGGCCCGTATTCGACGGGCGTATTTTGTGACTTGCGGCACTCTTGTTGTATATTTATCACAACTCTTGCCTTACTAATATTCCAGTGTTCTCCCTTTGTTTTTTCACGCATTGATTTTGTATCTCGCACATGGCGGTATTTCAAATTTGACCAAATATGGTCCTGATATATATCAAATCAAAGGTATCGTGGAGACAATCACTCTGGATAATTTGTTGTCAAAATCGGATGATACATCATACAAGATGGCCGCCAACAGGTCATGCTTTAATTATAGATTTCGTCTTCTTCTCATGTACCATTTGGCCGACGCTGGTCAGACTTCACAGTTGTGGTGTGTGGGTGTTGCATTTTCATATTTGTTAAAATGGAGGTTGTCACATAATTCATGGCCGTCCTAGAAAATTGGGTAAAATTCTTAATCATATCGACCATGTTAATTTTACATTATTATTCTTTGTATATAAAGCTTGAATTGTCACTTTGATATCAAGGGCGATAACCCTGACTCCTTAACATGTTAATGGAAACAACTATTTATTCTCTATTTATCTTTTGATGTGCAATGATCATATTTTGTAACAAGTCAATTTAGTTGATATAAATAATTGAAAAATGACCTGCCTCATTTACAATAAAAATAGCACGATGATACAACCGCGCGTCTCTATCAGTAAACTTAAGATTACTAAGTGAATATTTCTGTGTAGCGGGCACTCGTAATTTTTAAAACTGTTGGAATAGTTACACAATTATACTTATTTAATATTTAATTCCTATAAAGAACACTTTGTGCCAAACAGATGGGACCCCAACTTCAAATCATGATTTGCAACTTCGCTGAAGGATGTCTGGCACCCAGTCATTAAGTGCAAAGGCACGACACTTCTTATCAGCTCATTCACAAACACCACATCATACAAAACACTTGTCACATGGATTCCCCAGTGGGTGTACAGTACAAAGTCCAGTGACATGGTGTGTAATGGGTGCGATTGCATCCCATAACATTTGGTCAGGTGTGTATTTTTTACTTTAACCTATGTTTTCTGGGGGAAATAACTAGCTGTATAATATATGTGAAAATTGTCGCTTTAAAATCACTACAATGGAAGAAATTGATGTTCTCGCACCCCCTTCCAAACTCCATTCACAATTCACACCCCCTCTGCAAGAATCTGGCTACTCCACTGCAGTACAAAGTCGCAGAAGTATTTTTGACATACAGCCGTTTGAATGTGTACTTGTGTGTGTGTAATATTTCTCAGACTTTTTCAAGGCAATGGTTTCTGTTTCGATGTAATGTATGACCTGTCGTGAATTTCACTCACAAGTTCATATTGGTGAAATGGAGAAATGCCAAACATTTTCACGTGTCTGAATGTGGATTATTTCTGGCACTCATATCTTTGGCTTATAACATCGTTCAAATTGTACTGCGTCAATTTTATCGAATTTAAGATTGAATATTTCATGACTTTCTTCAAAACGCCAGTTTTAGAAGTTGATGGTTTTAGGATTTTTATATCATGCACTGCAGTGCCGGTGATAAGTTGCTAGTTGGAGAAATAAACGGTACTCGATTCTTCATGACAGTTATAGGTTATCGCAAAGAACTTTTAGAGCACCCATAAAACACAACCGGTATGTCACTTCTATGGTGTGCTACATATCATCGAAATCCGTCCGGTTGCTTGGAAAAGTTTCAAGAAAATCTACTATAAAAATGACGTCACAGAATACGTCACGTTGGAAAATCAGGTTCGGAAACCACGTGATCCCATACCCTGACATCTATAACTTTACATGCTACTTGCAAACATGTAGTTGGCCTCAATAATAATAATATACGCTCAAAGCGTTCTTTTATAACATGGTCATTCATGTTATAATTGTTCTTGTTCTATTTGCGATAGCCTTTGTTGCTATTTTGTAATCAATATTTGGCAAACTTATTTGTCTCCAGTTGGCGTGGTGTGTTGTATATACCTGTTTTTGGAATTCAATTTAAAACACTTTGTTTTTGTAGCGTTGTTAGTTCGCCTTGCTCCATCAAAAAGTTTAGTGATTTTACCAAATGTTTTTTTTGTCGAGCGCGCTTGCTGAAAGTGAGACATAGTGATCACAATGACGTCCGGGTGTCCGTCCGTCCGTCCGAAATCTGCGTTATAAGTTTTTACCTTATATCTCTGCAGTCCTAAGTCACATTGACTTGAAACTTCATATGCTTATTAAATATCATCCATATATTCATGCTGTATCCCACTCATGCGGACCCTGTGCCCAAGGTCAAGGTCAATTGACTTAGAAGTTTGCATTCCGAAATTTGCGTTACAGTTTTTAAATACCTTATATCTCTGCAGTCCTAAGTCATATTGACTTGAAACTTCATATGCTTATTAGTCATCATCCATATATTCATTCTGTGTCCCACTCATGCGGCCCCTGTGCCCCTATGTCAAGGTTAAATGACTTAGAAGTTTTCGTTAAAGTTTCTGTTAAAATTTGCGTTAAAGTTTTCACATACCTACTATCTCTGTAACCGTAAGTCAGATTTGCTTGAAACTTTGTATGCTTATTGGGCATCAAACTTCAAATAAATACACTCTGAGACCATCAAATGCCTCAGCGGACTCGACATGCGGGCCGCGGCCATCTGGTTGACCTTTAAAGACACCTGTAATGTGTGGTACATGTATTTCAGGTGAAGCGACATGAAGTGATGGGCGACGGAACATTGGCGATTGTCGCTGACAAAGGAGACGAGGTAATCTATTGTGGCTATGACTGGAGAAATGGGGCTTATGTGTTATTCAACTAGTGTAGATCCAGATCAGCCTGTGCATCCGCACAGTCTGATCACAGGGTTCATACGGTCCTTAAAAGTCCTTAATTATAAAAATTAAAAATTATGTACTCAAAAGTCCTTAAAAATGGCCCAAATTCCAGATATCAGCTATTCACTATGGCCAATGTTGCGTGTGATCGGGAAGCAGAAGCCTATTTAATCATCACTGTTTTAGTAGAGCAACAATGAGCTCAAATGTGGCCTATTTAAGGAGTAGGTAGACTGTCTCTTAGAACATAGGTTGTGATATAGCAAAATGTTTGTGAATGTCTAGTTTATGAAACCACTTGATGCCATTCTGGGTTCCGTGGGGAAATGCCTCAAATTGAAGATGGTTGCGAAAATAAGGATATTCTATTTTTAGCTCGCCTGTACGAAGTGCAGAAGAGCTTATGGCATACCCCCGGCGGCGTCAGCGTCGTCGGTGTCGTCGGCGTCGTCGTCCACAAATTTAACGTTGGGGTGACACCTTGTTATAAATGTCTTATAACTTCTGTTTCCTTTCATGGAACACTTTGTTATTTCATACATGCATTTCTCAGATGACCCTCTATCATGCTGTAGCAAATCCATGATCCACCACCCAGCCCTTACCCCAAGGTCAATGTCACAAACTTGGCACATTCATAAACTTAACGTTGGGGTAAATGTCTTATAACATCTGTTTTCTTTCATGGAACGCCTTGATATTTCATACATGCATTCATCTGATGATACTCTATCGTGCTATAGCAAATCCATGACCCACCACCCATCCCTTACCCCAAGGTCAAGGTCACAAACTTAGCACATTCATAAACTTAACGTTGGGGTAAATGTCTTCTGACATCTGTTTCCTTTCATGGAATGCCTTGATATCACCCCCCCCCTCCCCCCCCCCCACATCATTCCTTAGATGACCCCTCTATCATGCTGTAGCAACAACGACCCACCACCCAACCCTTACCCCAAGGTCAAGGTCACACACTTAGCATGTTCATAAACTTAATGTTGCTGTAAATGTTGTGCTTATTTACAGGGAATGCCTTCATATTTCATACATGCATTCATCTGACTCTATCATGCTATAGCAAATCCATGACACCCCACCCCTTTCCCCAAGGTCAAGGTCACAAACTTAGCACATTCGTAAACTTAACGTTGGGGTAAATGTAACATCTGTTTCCTTTCATGGAACGCCTGGATATTTCATACATGCATTCCTCAGATGACCCCCTATCATGCTGTAGCAAATCCACAACCCACCACCCAACCCTTACCTCAAGATCAAGGTCACAAACTTAGCATGTTCATAAACTTAACATTGGGGTAAATGTTGTGTAACTCCTGTTTCTTTACAGGGAACGCTTTGATATTTCATACATGCATTCATCTGATGATCCACTATTGTGCTACAGCAAATCCATGACCCACCCCACCCCTTTCCCCAAGATCAACATCATAAACTTAAAGTTGGAGTAAATGTCTTTTTATAACTTCTGTTTCTTTACAGGGAACGCCTTGATATTTCATACATGCATTCATCTGATGATACTCTATCGTGCTATAGCAAATCTATGACCCACCGCCCACCCCTTATTCCAGGGTCAAGGTCACAAACCTAACACATTCATAAACTTAACGTTGGGGTCAATGTCTTATACCGTATTTACCCTATGTATTGGGACAGTAAAAAAATAAATAAAATTCTACGTGTCCCAATACATAATATAAAATAAATTAATTATTTTTTTTTGGTGTCCCAATTATTAATATTGAAAGTTTGTATCCTCGAAATTGTAAAATTGCTATATCGGTAGAATAACAGGTTGAATTTAATTATTTTCCGTTTCTAAGCATGTCGCCCATTTTTATGATCGGAAAATACCTGAACTATATGTTACGGAAATTGCCGAGTGCGCAAATGAAACAATTTAATTTCCAAATTCAAAAAGTATTGTCTCGACCAAACTGCGAATGTAGAGTGATTTGATGATTGCAATAAAAAATATCCATATACATCAACGATTAGACGGTGAATTAGTGTTGAAAATGCGTAAAAATAAGTTGTAAACGCCAAAATTGTCCTAAATATTACGATCCCGGAAGTGAACCGGAAGTCGAGTTCAATGGGACAAAATCTGGCACCCTGACCACTTCGTACCAAACGCATTTATTAGTCGCATAATAAAATGACATATTTCTTAAGTCTCAATTTCCCTTAAGACTTCACCGATATAATAGCATGGAGAGCATGCCGTGACCGGATACATGTCCGTACTTTAAACTTACCTCGTGAATATTGATGAGAGGGCGGGGCGATGTATCAGGAGTATTTCCGTGTGAATCGAAATAATTTTCGCAAATAAATCCCATTCCGGCATTGACAGGCGGCATTGTCGATGTATTGGTAATCTATTTAATCAACAGAGCTCAGATTTACAGCACTGTGTTATATTAGTTAATCAGCGACGGCCTCTGTTTATAGCGAGACGTGCCAATAGTCGGCATGACCAGTAGCCGGTGAAAAAAAATTGGAGTGGCGATTTTTTTATTTTTCCCAGCGGAATCCCTGACTGTGTTTAAAAGTATTTAAACAAAAAGAGATGTCCCAATACTTAAGGTGCAGAAATTATTGATTTTTTTTTAAAAATTGTGATGTGTCCCAAAACTTGTTTCCTAAAAAATAATTATTTCTCCCCAAAACGGGGGTGTCCCAATATAAAGGGTGTCCCAATACATAGGGTAAATACGGTAACATCTGTTTTCTTTCATGGAACGCCTTGATATTTCATACATGCATTCCTCAGACGACCCTCTATCATGCTGTAGCAAATCCACAACCCACCACCCAACCCTTACCCCAAGGTCAAGGTCACAAACTTAGCATGTTCATAAACTTAACGTTGGGGTAAATGCATTCATCTGATGATCCTCTATTGTGCTACAGCAAATGCATGACGCCCCTCCCACCCCTTTCCCCAAGATCAACATCATAAACTTAATGTTGGAGTAAATGTATTTCTGTATCATACTTCCGTTATATGTTGCTATATAGCTTCTATTGGGGCTACCCATTCCGAATACAATTTATTGACCCGCACTTACACCTGTCCCATCCCATATCGACCGCGCATGCGCGCACGGGAGACTTCCTCTTTGCTTCGGACGGCTGGCGTGAAAGTATCCTTTTTGGTGCTCATTTTCGTTTGGCTGTTTTATACACTCTATTCATGGTTATTGTCCGTAAGTAGGCAATATATTCTGTAATAGAGTGGGGGCTATTCATTGTATCCCCCGGACTCCGTCGGGGGATACTATGGATTTGACAGCGCGCCGCGTCCGCGTCCGCCGCAGACACTTCTTGTCCGGAGCATAACTCGAACACCCTTTGGAATATTTTCATGAAACTTCACACATGCATAGACCACGACCCAAAGGTGTGTCGCGCACAAGAATGACAACTCTTGCATAGCTAATTTTTTAGTTATCTCCCTTTTTTGTTTCTCGTACTGATTTCGTGTCCGGAGCATAACTCCACCACCCTTTGGAATATTTTCATGAAACTTTACACATGCATAGACCACGACCCGAAGGTGTGTCGCGCACAAGAATGACAACTCTTGCATAGCTAATTTTTTAGTTATCTCCCTTTTTTGTTTTGCGCACTGATTGACCATAACTCGACCACCCTTTGGAATATTTTTATGAAACTTAACACATTCAATTAGACCACGAACCGAAGGTGTGTCGTGCACAAGAATGACAACTCTTGCATAGCTAATTTTTGAGTTATCTCCCTTTTTTGTTTTCGCTCACTGATTTCCTGTCCGGAGCATAACTCGACCACCCTTTGGAATATTTTCATGAAACTTCACACATGCATAGACCACGACCCGAGGTGTGTCGCGCACAAGAATGACAACTCTTGCGTAGCTAATTTTTTAGTTATCTCCCTTTTTTGTTTTGCGCACTCTACAAACTGGACAATAATGCATGAAGACCTGTTTTCTCGTCTGCTCTGTACACCTTTTCTCGTGTGCTCTGTACACCTTACCTGTCGAGAGAACAATAGTAACTGGGAGAACCATGTGCTAGCATGGGCTAGCATGTGCAGATGTCCAGTGCTTGACCACTGCTGACCAGGTAATTTATACAGGTAAATCACTACATTGGGTACTGTGTTGAAAATATTGTGGCATTATGTGGACCTGTGCAGATTTTTGTAGATAAATATAGGACTATTAAAAAAAAATCTGGTCTCCAATAGCAAGCATTATTATTTTTAAACTTTTTTTTTTCATTTTTTTTCTTTTTTTTTTTTTTTTTTTTTTTCTTTTTTTTTTTCTTTTTTTTTTTCTTTTTTTTTCTTTTTTTTTTCTTTTTTTTTTCTTTTTTTTTTTTTTTCATTTTCTTTTTTTTTTTTCATTTTTTTTTTTCAAGTTATTTTTAAATTTTTGTCTAGTAGCATAAGGTCGTAAGTGCTTTATACAGACTATTCACCTGTGCATGTGCTAGCATGTGCAACTGACCACTGACCACTTACAGGTAATTTATACAGGTAAATGATTATATTACATTTCCGTAAACTGTGTTGAAAATATTTTGGCATTATGTGGACCTGTGCAGATATATATAGATAAATATAGGACTATTAAACAAAAATTCTGTGCTCCAGTAGCAAGCATTATTATTTTTAAACTTTTTTTTTCAATTTTTTTTTTTTCATTTTTTTTTTATTTTTTTTTTTCAAATTATTTTTCAATTTTTGTCTAGTAGCATAAGGTGGTAAGTGCTATATACAGACTATTCACCTGTGCATGTGCTAGCATGTGCAAAACTGACACTGACAACTTACAGGTAATTTATACTGGTAAATGATTATATTACATTTCCGTAAACTGTGTTGAAAATATTGTGGGAATATGTGGACCTGTGTATATTTGATATGTAGATAAATATAGGACTATAAAAAAACATTCTGGCTCCAGTAGGGAGCATTATTCTTTTTCTTTTTTTTATTTAATTTTGTTTTCCATTTTATTTTTTACATTCTTTTTCAATTTTTTAACTGACCACTAACTTATTACAGGTAATTTATACAGGTACATTATTACATTTCCGTAAACTGTGTTGACAATATTGTGGCAGTATGTGGACCTGTGCAGATATATGTAGATAAATATAGGACTATTAACAAAAATTCTGGGCTCCAGTAGCGAGCATTATTTAAAAAAAAAAAAATTGTATATTACATTTCCGTAAACTGTGTTGAAAATATGTGGCATTATGTGGACCTGTGCAGATATATGTAGATAAATATAGGACTATTTAAAAAAAAAATTCTGGGCTCCAGTAGCAAGTATTATTATTTTTATTTTTCAACTTTTTTTTTTCAAATAATTTTTTTTTTTTTTTTTTTTTTACATTCTTTTTAAATTTTTTAACTGACCACTAACTTATTACAGGTAATTTATATACAGCTAAATTATTACATTTACCTAAACTGTGTTGACAATATTGTGGCAGTATGTGGACCTGTGCAGTTATATGTAGATAAATATAGGACTATTAAAAAAAATTCTCGGCTCCAGTAGCGAGCATTATTTTTTTTATTTACATTCTAATTATTCATTTCCGTCAACTGTGTTGAAAATATTGTGGCATTATGTGCACCTGTGCAGATATATGTACATAAATATAGGACTATTAACAAATAATTCTGCGCTCTAGTAGCTTCACACATGCATAGACCCTAAAGGTGTGTCGCGCAAGAATGACAACTCTTGCATCACTAATTGTTTAGTTATCTCCCTTTGTCCGTCACCGATTTTGTCTCCGGAGCATAACTCGATCACCCTTTTTTCAAACTACTTGTGTATCTGGGGAGGGGGATACACATGCGCTTGTCGACAAGCGTCCATTTCTAGTTTATATAAGTTGCTAGTCGATAATATTTCATTTTGAAAGTATTTCAAGTTTTTTTTCTTAGTGTGGCCACAGGCGCGAACTTCGCGACGCGATTTTCCTATTGTCGGACGTTCCTATTGTCGACAAAGAAATTTTAATTTTTTAATTATTTTTTTTCGACTTTGTCTAGTTCGATATTTGAATTGGTTTTCCGTATCAAGTTCACTAATGGGCTAAGGGAAACCTAAAACCATTTCGGGTCAGGAAATTTGGTGGTGGTCACAAAACGGGAACTTGTGATTCTCATGAGATAATTTGTTTCCGTTGTTGCTAGAGACATAACGGTTGCTCTATTGAGAAACCGGGCTTGTCTCAGGCCTTGGAGGTCCTCTATGGAGGGGCCTGACCATTAGGTACTATCAGGTAAGTATCAGGGTAAGTATCAATAAGTGAGATTCAGAAACTACAGTGGTTTCTGAGTCTGAGCCAAGTCCGAGTCCGAATAGTGGCAGGGTGTCTCTTATGACTGCGACATCCAACGTCGCTAGTTCTGCTCTGGGTGGTCCGCTACCCACTGAGTAAGAACACCGGGCGCCAGTCTGTGTTCGGCAAGATTCAAAACTAAAGACTGTTTCTGAGTCTACGCCAAGTCCGAGTCCGAATAGTGGCAGGGTGTCTCTTATGACTGAGGCATCCAACGTCGCTAGTTCTGCTCTGGGTGGTCCGCTACCCACTGAGTAAGGACACCGGACACCGGACACCAGTCGGTGTTCGGCAAGATTCAGAAACTAAAGACTGTTTCTGAGTCTAGCCAAGTCCGAGTCCGAATAGTGGCAGGGTATCTCTTATGACTGAGACATCCAACGTCGCTAGTTATGCTCTGGGTGGTCCGCTACCCACTGAGTAAGGACACCGGACACCGGACACCGGACACCGGACACCAGTTCTGCTCTGGGTTATACGCTAACCACTGAGCAAGAACACAGGATACCAGTTAGGCTCTGGTTTATACGCTAACCGCCGAGCACGAACACCGGACACTAGTTCTGCTCTGGGTTATTAGCTAACCACTGAGCACGAACATCGGACACGTGACAGGTAGATTCAAGGGGATAGGCGATGTGGGTAGTATACACGCAATTCCAATTGGGCGCGCCTCGGTGGAATGCAAGCGTATTCCTCCGGTCAACAGAGTGTCAAATATAGCCAATGATAACGGAGACACTAGTCTTGACCACGCCGTTTTCAGCGGAATATCTGTCAAGGTTATGGATATACAACAGTGTAACGGTATAGGGCATTAGCCTGCCGACACACTGGATTAGTCCTGATGTGAGTCTGATGACGTCAGACAGGAGGGCGCACAGACTCGTCGATCAGGACGGGTAGATCCGGGTCTAGTAGCAAGAGAGCTAGGTATAGGTCATCTTACAGTAGCTCGTCTACCAGGACGCGGGATTGTATATCCATGAAACACAAACGACGTTCTAGGTCGTGTCTAGGTACGATCATTGACGTCGTCATAGGCATAGGGGAAGGGACCTCCTTCGGGAAGCATTCCTTCAGGCCACGAATATGTTTGGAATCAGATGTTCGCAGGTGACTGCTGCTGACGCTGCAGTAAGACAGAGTCAGCAGTTAACGAGACTATCAGTGGTCTATTTAGCCAAGCGGTTCGCTTATAGAAGCGCAACTCGGGCTGAAAAGGGGACATAAGCAAGCTTCAATATCCCCTTCTCCTAAACCAACGAGTGAGGTAAAGGGTAGCTTTAAGCAACCCATAACACATATACAGCCCCAATAGGGTGGGGCTCCCAGAGGGGCGCTACACGCATCAGAGATTGGCAATCTCCGAGCTTCTACAGCGTGCGGTTTGTTGTACCAACAGACACATCATTTCTAGATAGAGACGGCTCGATCGATACGTCGGACTATTAGAGTCAACGATTGGGCAGTCTCCAGCGAACCACAGGAAGGTTATCTTCATATACCGATATACCATGCGTCCAGAAACTTTATAAGCTTTCAGTCGCAAGGCATGGTATAACAGTTTTGTGTTCTACCCTTCAGAATAGCCACGGCGTTCACAAAACTAATATAGGTATTCTAGGCACAGTCCAGAATGTGTGTTATTGCATACTTCAATACTTGGACGACTGGCTCCTGCATGATCAGTCTAGAGACACACTGCTACTCAAGCGGCGTTTGTTCTGGGATCTTATCACGGGGTTGGGTCTCAGGCCGAACATAGAGATGTCGGAACTAGTACCGAAACAGGACATCTGATACGTAGGGAGTTTAGTTTCCTTACCAGACTGGGGTTAGTCAGGGTACACTTGGACAGTGCCGATATGTACAGAGTAGACATCATGTTGCGAGTGATCTTCAAAGCTGTGTATCCACTTCAACTACCAGCCAGGGAGCTATTTTAGCTGCTAGGGTATTGAATTCAGAGGCAGATATGCGGTGTAGGTCGTCTACCAATGTACTGTGGACTACCTGTCGAGAGGGCTCGAAGGTCCGTACCGAGGGGGTCACTGTTAAGAACAGTGACCAACGCGGTTATCAACAGGTAGAGCCACCCCTGGTTGGGTCTGTTTGCGACCATGATGGACAATCAGAGCCCAATGTATGTGTCTCCAGTTCTGGACTAGGGGGCATAGGCGGTAGGAGCATGTCCGTCTCATGGAAATGAGTATACGGGTAAGCATTTCCACAATCAGTAAATTCGGGTCACACTAGTGGCACCATGCTGGCCAATGACAAGTTGGTTCTCCAGCATACTGGAACGTCTAGTGTACCATCCGGTGGGCATTCCAGTGTTTCCCAAGCTTCTGTCACAGCATACAGGGGGAACACTTCATGCGAATACGCTCGTTCTGATTCTTCACGTCTGGAGGCTACCATGAAGGGAATCAGAAAGGACATATTTTCGCGACTAGCTACAGCAATCATTGCACAGGCAAAGACGCGAATGGGAGGTCTGGGTTAATTGCTGTAAGTAAGGCATATTAATCCAGTCAGTCCAGTGGTAGGCGGAATGGGCGATTTCCTTTAGTAATTGTTCGATGAAACGAAATCGTCAGCGTCGATTAGGACGGGATACATGTAGGCATTGGCCAACTGTTTCAAGTTCACTTCAGTGCCGATATGTATCATAGTTTCAGACCCCAGTTATAGGCGCTGATTTCATTCTTCACTAGAGAAAGACCAGTAGCTAGAATAGTTAACCTAAGGGAATGTAACAGTGGTTAGATGGGATTTAACGAAAATCAGCATGAGCCCATGGGACAGCTTCCCTCTTGATTGATCAGTCAGGAATGGGTTACTCCTCGTTTTCGCTTCGGCGATAAGGCGGCGGGAATTACGTGGCCTGTACAGGGGCGACCAGAATCTGGTTTGGATAATGATTCCGTTACTATGGTTGCGAAGCTGGGTTCTTTGCTAAGGCTCGGGTCCCAGTTAGGCATAACCGACCGTTCGTGATCCCAGGCATGTCCAAATCGAGTCGGTTATCTGTGACATTATATACTTTACGTATTCTATAATGTACAATTGTCGTATTTTAACTTGGTAAAAGCACATGCTTCCGGTTAATAACAACAACAATGTCAATAGATTAAAATTCATTCGCACTGATCCAGAATATGAGTTTATCTCTCGCCCAGCACGAACCTACCAAATTTAACCGAGACGGAAAACACGCTATGCCCTGGCACATAAATCAAGGTCACGATCAGATGATAATGTGGGCTTCGTGGCGCAATCGGTTAAGACATTCGGCTAGATGATGGTGAATTTCATAAGACAAAATGCACCAGGCTTGTCAGAGGAAAAGGGCACTTCACCGGTACGGGTGAATGTTAAAATCCTCTGATGGCATCAGGTGGGACTGGTCACGGCAGCTAGTGTAGCTGTGGAAGAACAGTGCCCCTTCTTATCCGGAGGCGGTAGCTTCGGTATACCAGTATCTGTCTCCGGATAGTGGTCCTGTTTAACATGCGCAGGTGCCGAGGGCTAAGTCTCTGTGTGAAGCAGAATAGGTTACGGCTTTCAAGGGTAGGCCTAGACTGCCTCAGACCCACACTGTAGGAGCTTTGTTAGATGAATTGATTTGGCACATGGTTTGACCCCAAAACTAAGTTGGATTTCTTAAAGCCAGTACTTTTCTGGCACATCAGGGGCTCAAGTATTAGGTTATGCTTACATAAACTTGGCTCATAGAGTATTCGGCCTTGGAAAAGGAGGCTCAGAGATGGGAGTATCCAAGGCTTAGTTCCATAAGGCACGGACTTGTTTTGTGCAAGGCCAGAGCGTGGTGAATTAGGCACTACATCTCAATGACTAACCAATGAGAGGTAGGCACTGGATTTTATTCCATGCGTGGGTAATCAGTTTATATCCAAATCGTCAGTTTACAGATGGATATCTCTCGCAACACGCAGAGCATATCGATCCAATTCGGTTAAGGGCTCATAAGGTTATAATCGATGCCCATGATGTCGGAGCAGTATTGACCTCCTCGGAGTTCCTCTATGGAGTGATCCTGGGGATAAGATAATGGAAGTGGCATCAGGTAAGTGAGTCAGTAAGTGAGCAGAGCGCAGATATTTACACATTGGATCCCCTAGTCGCGGCTAGCAGGGACGTCACGGGGGGCCAAGCATGTGTAAAAGGTTCAATTGTTTAGCCTGTTGTTATTCTGGGCCAGGGGATCTAGTCCAGGATAACAAATTGTTGGTATATTCACATTGGCAGTACAAAACGTTCTAGTTATCAGCTAGTTCAAGTTTGGTGCCTGGAAAGTTTTCGTAGATTGTTTTCTTGATTACACATGACTGGTTATGTCAGTCTGGATACATATTTTACTATAATGTGTGCAGTTGTTTAGTGTTACCAATGATTGTGAGGTCCGGAGAGGGTAACGGTGAGTTCCCTGTGCTCCGGGGTGCTAACGGTACTAGGTATCATGACACTCGAAAACACATAATCATTCATCCAGGGTCATGAATGCCATGTTTTGTAATTATTGATAGTATGTGGTTGTCAATATGCATAGGATATTTTATGTTAGCATTACTATTTGTGAGTAATGTGGGTTAGAACTTTAAGAGACTTGTGGACATGGCCAAGGGTCAGTGTAGATGCTGTGAGTCTTAGATGTGAGGCACAACAGTGTGTATGACATGACGCTAACATGATATGAGTTAGTCACATTCAGTGCGTGTGAAACTGCGACTGGGGACAGTACTCGAGCAAGACCAGAAGACTTAGCTGGCGGCTCAGTTATCTTCTGGGAGCAGGAATAGGGACTGCTCAGACGGTGCCCGGGTCTAGTCTACAAGTTGTTTGGTGAGTCAATTTATTGATCCTAGGTTAAGTATTCACAGAGCGAATTAATTTATTTTTCTGGTTTTTGTATCACCTTACCTTCCCGCCTTGGAGACAAATTCTAGCAACATATAACAGGAAAGTATGATACAGAAATCAGAATTTTTCAATGTAAAATTAGTTTCTGTGAGTACTTACCTGTTATATGTATT
Source organism: Conchocele bisecta (assembly GCA_029237695.1). Lineage (NCBI taxonomy): Eukaryota > Metazoa > Mollusca > Bivalvia > Lucinida > Thyasiridae > Conchocele > Conchocele bisecta. The sequence goes on from CM055266.1 coordinate 24,440,611, forward strand.
TAACACCCGCCTCCCACCCCGCAAGGTGAGAGATTTGTTCTATCGCAAAGAGGAAGTCTCCTGTGCGCGCATGCGTGGTCGATATGGGATGGGACAGGTGTAAGTGCGGGTCAATAAATTGTATTCGGAATGGGTAGCCCCAATAGAAGCTATATAGCAACATATAACAGGTAAGTACTCACAGAAACTAATTTTACATTGAAAAATTCTGATTTTTATGCCACCGGGTTTCGAAGAAACGGGTGGCATATAGTGTTTGGGCCGTCCGTCCGTCCGTCCGTCCGTCACACTTTTCGGTTAACCACTTTGTCAGTTTCTCAAATATGCTGCAGGTGACATCCGCGTTCGACAGACGCATTTCTTGTTATAACTTCTGTTTCTTTACAGGGAACACCTTGCTATTTCATACATGCATTCGTCTGATGATCCTCTATTCCCCAAGGTCAAGGTCACAAACTTAGCACATTCATACATGCATTCCTCATGTGAATAGCTATCATGCTGTAGAAAATCACCAACTTAATGCGTTCATAAACTTAACGTTGGGTTAAAATTTGTTATGCCACCGGGTTTCGAAGAAACGGGTGGCATATAGTGTTTGGACCGTCCGTCTGTCCGTCTGTCCGTCTGTCTGTCCGTCCGTCCGTCCGTCCGTCACACTTTTCGGTTAACCACTTTGTCACAGTTTCTCAAATATGCTGCAGGTGGCATCCGCGTTCGACAGACGCATTTCTTGTTTTACTTCTGTTTTCAGGGAGCGCATTGATATTTCATACATGCATTCATCTCAATATGCTATATCATGCTATAGCAAATCCACGACCCACCTTCCACCACTGACCCCATTGTCAAGGTCTACCGCATGCCCTTTAACCCAAGGTCAAGTTATATAATATTCATGTTTTTTTATACAACTGTGCCAAGTTTAAGTGAAGGCTGCCAACAGGCGAGCTTCGTTGTCTTCTGACAACTCTTGTTATATGTTTTCTCCCTTGAGATAGCATATTATGTCACGCAAATTTCTATGGGGGCAGACATATTGCCATGCTACGCCTAAACGGCGAGTACGACCAAGAAAACTTGTCCTATGGCGTTGGGGTCTGTCTTGCTTTGTATCTAAAACTCTACATATACTATTCTCTACAGTTTTGAGCTTAGTATATCAGTTAAATTTTGGAAAATATGACATTTCGTGCGTATGAATACAGCAGCTATATTTTGAGCTCACCTGAGCGAAGCTCATGTGAGCTATTGTTACAGCAATGTGTCCGTCGTCCGTCCTCCGTCGTCCATCGTCGTCGTCCGTCGTCATCCGTGAACATTTTCAAACGTCTTCTCCTCGGTAACCATTAGGCCTATAGTCACCAAACTTCATGGTCATGGTCCTTAGATAGGGGGATTACAAAATTGTTAAAATGATGTCATTACGTAATCCAAGATGGCCGCCGTCTAAAAATAGCACAAATTCTTCAAAAAATCTTCTTCTCAAGAACCGCTGACCGGATTTCGACAAAACTTGGTAGGAATGATCGATGTACAATGCTCTTTCAAAGTTGTTGAAATGGTGACCCAGGGGTCAAAAATGGTCGTGGCCTTTGGGGTCAAATTGGGGTCAAATTTTATTTTCGACTGAATATGGTCATATCATATAATTATGAAATCGAAGGTATCAACGAGGCAATCACTCTGGTGCATTTTTTGTCGAAATCGGATGGTTATGTCATCCAAGATGGCCGCCGAAAGGTCAAAATGTCGTTCTTTTATTAGAGATTTCAAAATTCTTCTTCACATGAACCGCTTGGCCCATGGTAGCCAAACTTAAAAGTTTTGGTCCATGGGTGAAGCCTTTTCAGATTTGTTAAAATGGAGGTCATCGCTAATCCAAGATGGCTGCCATCTAAAAATATCATAAATTCTTCAAAAATATTCTTCTCAAGTACCGCCGACCGGATTTCGACAAAACTTGGTAGGAATGATCGATGTACAATGCTCTTTTAAAGTTGTTAAAATGGTGACCCCGGGGTCAAAAATGGTCGTGGCCCGTGGGGTCAAATTTGGAGTCAAATTTTATTTTTGACTGAATATGGTCATATCATATATCAAATCGAAGATATCAACGAGGCGATCACTCTGGTGCATTTTTTGAAATTGCTCGAAATCGGATGGTTATGTCATCCAAGATGGCCGCCGAAAAGTCAAAATGTCGTTCTTTTATTAGAGATTTCAATATTCTTCTTCACATGAACCGCTTGGCCCATGGTAGCCAAACTTAAAAGTTTTGGTCCATGGGTGAAGCCTTTTCAGATTTGTTAAAATGGAGGTCATCGCTAATCCAAGATGGCCGCCGATTAAAAATAACATAAATTTTTAAAAAATATTCTTCTCATGAACCACTGGCCGGATTTCGACGAAACTTGGTAGGAATGATCGATGTACAATGCTCTTTCAAAGTTGTTAAAATGGTGACCCAGGGGTCAAAAATGGGTGTGGCCTGTGGGGTCAAATTGGGGGCAAATTTTATTTTTGACCGAATATGCTCATATCATATATCAAATTGAAGGTATCAATGAGGCAATTGCTCTGGTGCAATATTTGTCGGAATCAGATTATTATGTCATCCAAGATGGCAGACGAAAGGTCAAAAGGTCACCCTTTTATGAGAGATTTTAAACATCGTCGTCTCATGAACCGATTGGCCAATGGTCAGCAAACTCTACCTGTATGGTCCTTAGGTGAAGCCTTTCCAAAGTTGTTGAAATTAAGTTGGCCTGAAATCCAACATGGCCGCCGTCTAAAAATAGCACAAATTCTTAAAAAACATCTCATGAACCGCCAGCAGGATTTTGACAAAACTTGATAAGAAAGATCGATGTACAGGGGTTGAAATTTCACTCGCCCAGCTCGCCATCGCGAGTGCTTTTTGTGGCAGTCGAGTACTTTCTACAGGCACTCGCCCAGTTTGGCGAGTGAAAGATTTGGTCAGGATTTTTTTTTCTGAAGAAATTGCCCATTAATTCCATCGATAACGGCCAACAAATGGTATTAATTCAGTGACCATTTGTTGTTTACGTCAATTTGCGGGAAGTAAGATTCAAGCAGTGTCTATGTACACGGTTACGGGTAGAATCGCTAGCGATTTTGAACACGGTCCATATCGGGCAAGTTTAATTTACGGATTATTTGTCGGCTGTACCCGGCTGGGCTAGCACATAATATGACTGCGAGTATAGACTAGTGCGGCCACATATATCGTCTCGTATACAGTTGGGTTAACGCGCATTTCAGATGCCAAACATAACGGCTTGGGACGAAACAGTCGGCGCCGGGTCCGAAACCATTGAATTTAGCAATTAAGGCAGCGCGCAGCGCATGCAAACATAGCCACTATAAATTAAAGAAAATCTATGTCACTCAACGCTTATAGAAAATAAGAAGTGTGCAAGCCTCTGAGCAAATTCGCTGCTAAAAAACGTTGTTGAACAAAAAACTCGACGAAGTTTATCTCCCGATAAATAATATTTATTTGTTTGTTTATGTTCATTTAATACTTAAAATATAAATAACAATAATAGTGAATATGTCTCGTACGTTTTGGTAATGATCATATATATGTCAAAGTTGTTTTTTTTTTAAATAAGATGCAACATTACAAATACTGGAAATAGCATTTTATTTTTAAAAAAACTGGGCAAATAACTTTGACCTGGGCAAGTACTTTTTTTTTGTACTTGCCCAGCTGGGCGAGTGGAAAAAAAGGATTTTTTCAACCCCTGATTTACAATGCTCTTTCAAAGTTATTAAAATGGTGACCTCGGGGTAAAAAATGGGCATGGCCCGTAGAGTCAAATTGGGGTTAAATTTTATTTTTGACCGAATATGGTCATGTCATATATCAAATCGAAGGTATCTGTGAGGCGATCGCTGTGGTGTATTTTTGTCGAAATCGGATGCTTATGTCATCCAAGATGGCCACCAAAAGTTCAAAAGGTCGTTCTTTTATTAGAGATTTCAAAATTCTTTTTCACACAAACCGCTTGGCCCATGGTGGCCAAACTTCAGTTATGGTCCATGGGTGAAGCTTTTTCAGATTTGTCGAAATGGAGGTTGTCGCTAATCCAAGAGTGGCCAGTCCAACCATGGGGAAGCGAGTGGAGGGGCACCGATTGGTGGAGAAAGAATGGTTAATCTTCCCTCCAAAACGACTGGTGGTGAAAGAAGGGTTAACCTTCCCTCCAAAAAGACCGTGACGGTTAATCTTCCTGCCAAAAAGACCAGAAATGATTGCCAATTGCCATCAGAAATGCCACATGTTGATACTCGTATTTCTACTCCACTTCACTCTCAAAATTCACAAAATTTTGTAAATGGGCCCCGATTCCATTGATGAAGCAAATCGACCAAAATTGTCATTTGATGCAACTAATGTTACATATGGCACATTCCATCAGAATGATGAATTGTATTCAAATTCTTTCAGAGGTAAACAGTGTACTGGAAATGTGTTAGCAATGCTTATGAACAGATATAGGTTCTTACTTGTAAATAAATAACACTAAGCCTATGGTATCTGAAGTGTTCAGATATGATAAAAATGCTTAAAAATCCAAGTTTAAAAGTTACAGCAGCAAAATGTTTTGTTTCTATTTATTTCCATATAAGCAGTGATGCCTGGAAAGGTTCCTTGGCTAAGAGGAGTGCCCAGCACAACCACGGGGAAGCCAGAGTTTCACCTACAAGTAGTGGACGGGCCCAGATTGTTATAGAAGAAAGGGTTAATCTTCACTCCAAAATGACCAAAAAGATGGTTAATCTTCCTACCAAAAAGACATACATGTATTGCCAAAATTATTTCCAAAATGTACCGTCAGACATGCCTCATCTCATGTTCATACTCCTATTTCCGCACACATTTATTCTCAAAGGGATACTCCATATATGGATCAACAAGGTAACCTGACTATTGGTAACATTAATCATCTGACTGTTGACTGAAAGACAAATTATTGAAACTTTGTATGAGGTAATCCACTCTCATACAGATAGAACTTCTACACTGAAAATTCACGGATGAACATTGTCAAGTGATGTCTAAACATGAGACTAATGAACAGTAGTGGTGCAACGATATACCGATTATACCGGTATATTGCGATATGTCATCCTGACGATACGTATCGCGGTACGGTTTTCGCGTATCGCGATATTTACACCATATTCTCGGTCGCCATCTTGTGTTAAAATAATTGTGTAAAATTATTCAAAATCATTCAAAACATAAGTTGTATTATGACAGAAGTCAATATTTGTAATAAACACGCCACAATTAGATGACTAATACATGTAGTGGGTAATCTCGGACGTCCAACACATCTGGAAGTTTTACAGCAAATTCCGTGTGTATACCGTACTGTTACCTGGGTTCATTTCCCACACAGTGACCTAAATCTCGCTAATTGCAGGTCTATCGAACTGTATACAATACCATTTGTTTTACGACACCCGATTGTTTGACCAAATTTTTATCACATCATTATGCGAATCATTAAAATCATGCCTACCCGCTGTGGCAATAAAAGTCACGGATCGATAGTTTCAATAATCCCCTAGCCAAACATTGCTTCTGGCTACTATAATTGTCAGTTCAAAACACGTGTTATTCTCGTGGCGAACTTATTTATACAGTACAGCCAATCGCTGGTAAGTAAAGGCAGCCCTTAGTGGCATGATTGACAGGTTACTGTTTCGAAAGACGTCGGCAATAGATCTATCAGCGATTGATCATGAACGAGGTAGAGTTAACCCCCTCTGAATACTCTCAACCAGACAAACAAACATATGCAAACATGTGTTTTAATGTGCGCCGTGCGAGTCGTTTCTGGGTCGGGCTAGTAAAAATTATAAGCTGGGTCGCACGGTGGCAAACAAATTTTGTAGTTGTCTACACACATTTTTGTCAGCTTATGACTCTTTGTGGGATACCATTTCCGAAAATAAAAATAGCATCCAATCGTTAGCTACGATTGTGGGTATACCCACTGAAAGCGCCACCTGACGAACCGAGTCGTGGCCTACACAGCGGATGCTTCCGCCCATGATTGCAACTTTCTTTTTTGCCGAAAAATGTGAAAGAATTAAATACGAAATCAATATATTCTAATGCAGTCCTTTTATGCCGAAAACAAGTATTGTGTATTACATTACTAACTGTTTATTACAACCAAATATGACTAACTCTATTGTCAGAAAACATGAAAAAGTCTGTAAATATCACGGACAATTTCGGCGATTTCGTACCTACGTAGTTTCGTCCTTTTGCAACTTTTTCCAATCGATGTTAACGTAACCCGATTTTTATTATAATTCAGTTTGGTATTAAGTAAATATACATAATTTATGCACATCCAAGTTCATAAACGATATTTATGTACACAGTTAAAGAGGTTCAAATGGGTGGTAACAACATATACTTTTGAGATGAAATAAAGATATTTTGTTTTCTTCAAATTCTACAATTTATTTTCAAATTCTACAATCTAATACATTTGCTACAAGCAAAATAGAATGTTCTCATGCTAAATGGATGTGCAATTTGATCAGCAGCTACACTGGTCGCAAATACCATAAGCCCCATTTCTCCCGTCACAGCCAAAAAATGAGAGAAAGGCACTGCACACATCACCAGTCAATTCAGACTTGAAATCAAACAAGCCACTGTATTCGGTCATTAACCCGATCAGCTGTGAAATTGCCAGGTAACGGCTGTTCCATTTACCTCCTAATATTTGTGACCAGTTGCTATTATCATTATTTACTTGATAGAAATACAATTAGTTTGTCTCTGTAGCAGTTAATGATGTTTATGCTTGTACACAAGTATTATTGTAATAACAAAACAACATTATTGCAACTAATTAACTGGTTTATTATGAAGTTTGTCCAATTCACGTAACAGCCAATTTTTACAACACCGATTGAACATGTGTGTACTAAAATGTTTCAAACACGACCTTTACATTTCACTGGGGGTGACAGTCGATAAATATAGTACAGTAAGCATACATTATATATTTTCTACGTTTATGCGAAGCATATTTGCTTCAAACAAACTACAGAAAGCACAAAATGTAGCCAAGCAATACAGGCGATTCATGACCTAATTTCGCCTGCACCCAGTAGCCGACGAATTTTCAGTAGTCGACTTATGGGCCGCGACTTGGCTCAAGACTGATTTTTTGGGCTCATTTTCGTGCCTCGACTTATGGGGCGGGTAGACTTATGGCTAGCAATATACGGTATACAGTTACGCGATAACTATAAGTAAGAAAAATTCAGGGAAAATATGATTTTGATCACTTCCCCCTAATTTCCTCTCGTCCAGAAATAATCATTAATGTCAACCGTTTCTGGGCAAAGTCCTGACCCACACAGTGTTTTGATGTGTTTTCATGACAATAATAAACAATAAAGACTGTTCTTTACCGCCTGTTTGTTTTTATTAGCTCACCTGAGCGAAGCTCATGTGAGCTATTGTTACCGCAATGTGTCCGTCGTCGTCCGTCGTCGTCCGTCGTCGTCGTCCGTGAACATTTTCAAACGTCTTCTCCTCGGTAACCATTGGGCCTATGGTCACCAAACTTCATGGTCATGGTCCTTAGGTAGGGGGATTACAAAATTGTTAAAATGACGTCATTACGTAATCCAAGATGGCCGCCGTCTAAAAATAGCACAAATTCTTAAAAAATCTTCTTCTCAAGAACCGCCAACCGGATTTCGACAAAACTTGGTAGGGATGATCGATGTACATTGCTCTTTCAAAGTTGTTAAAATGGTGACCCTGGGGTTAAAAATGGGCGTGGCCCGTGGGGTCAAATTGGGGTCAAATTTTATTTTTGACTGAATATGGTCATTTCATATATCAAATTGAAGGTATCAATGAGGCGATCACTCTGGTGCGTTTTCTGTCGAAATCGGATTGTTATGTCATCCAAGATGGCCGCCGAAAGGTCAAAAGGTTGTTCTTTTATTAGAGATTTCAAAATTCTTCTTCACATGAACCACTTGGCCCATGGTAGCCAAACTTAAAAGTTATGGTCCATGGGTGAAGCCTTTTCAGATTTGTTAAAATGGAGGTCATCGCTAATCCAAGATGGCCGCCATGTAAAAATAGCATAAATTCTTAAAAAATCTTCTTCTCATGAACCGCTGGCCGGATTTCGACGAAACTTGGTAGGAATGATCGATGTACATTGCTCTTTCAAAGTTGTTAAAATGGTGACCCCGTGGTCATAAATGGGCGTGGCCCGTGGGGTCAAATTGGGGTCAAATTTTATTTTTGACCGAATATGGTCATGTCATATATCAAATTGAAGGTATCAATGAGGCGATCACTCTGGTGCATTTTCTGTCGAAATCGGATTGTTATGTCATCCAAGATGGCCGCCGAAAGGTCAAAAGGTTGTTCTTTTATTAGAGATTTCAAAATTCTTCTTCACATGAACCGCTTGGCCCATGGTAGCCAAACTTAAAAGTTATGGTCCATGGGTGAAGCCTTTTCAGATTTGTTAAAATGGAGGTCATCGCTAATCCAAGATGGCCGCCATCTAAACATAGCATAAATTCTTAAAAAATCTTCTTCTCATGAACCGCTTGCCGGATTTCGACGAAACTTGGTAGGAATGATTGATGTACATTGCTCTTTGAAAGTTGTTAAAATGGTGACCCCGTGGTCAAAAATGGGTGTGGCCCGTGGGGTCAAATTTTATTTTTGACTGAATATGGTCATGTCATATATCAAATTGAAGGTATCAATGAGGCGATCACTCTGGTGCAATATTTGTCGGAATCGGATGATTATGTCATCCATGATGGCCACCAAAAGGTCCATTTATTCAAGATTTTTAACGTCTTTTTCTCAGGAACCACATGGCCGATGCTGGGTGAAGCATTTTCAGATTTTGTAAAATGAGTCATCGCTTAATCCAAGATGACCGCCATCTAAAAATAGCACAATTTTTTTAAAACACATGAACTCAATGTCACATTCTCCTCTGGTGTTCATGGAATCAGGTGAGCGAATTAGGGCCATCATGGCCCTCTTGTTATTATTTGTTCATACATGGTATAATATCGCAATACATATTGCAATATGGGTTTGTTGTATCGCAATATATCGCAATACGGGTTTGACCGTATCGTTGCACCTCTAATGAACAGCTTCCTGTAAACCCTGTAGTCATTTCAGCTAATATGTGTTTGTTTACAGGACCAATTACATTTAATACACAAATTTTCAAAGCATTTCTGAAGGAAAAAATTGTATAACTAGCATTTATTGATGATACCTGTTTGTTATTCATTGTCAACAGATTATTTTACACGCGCATGTTTCAAGCCTGCAACAGTTGTCTCATTTACATACGTGAAATACGTGAAAATAGTGCAAATCCATATCTGAAACTGTAGAGAAACTACTAGTGTATTTCTAAACTTAAAGGTAAATACAATTATGATTGATAGCTACATACATTGTATATGAAAATCATGAAATTTTCAGTAAAGTGTGCTAGTCAATCAGTATTAACATTCCCTGCACACAACCCCATTATTCACCATTAGAAAATAAATTTAAAAAAAACCATATGTCGAGGGTGGGTCTTGCGCATAGTTAGTGTTGCACTCATTGCTGCTGACATCATATATAAGAATTAGTTTTTATTGCGGAAATTAATTTCAAGCAATAATTTTGATGTTGGTTCGTACATAATTAGCGTCATATATTTTGCAGGCTTTTATCAATCTCTTATGACATTATTAATGAATTAATGTATGTTTTTACTGACCACTTAGAATTTTGAAATCGGGTGGAATAGTTCCACTAATATGTAAGTATTTTATCTGGATACAGCCCACAGTTGGATAAAAGTGGCTCTAATTGTAATTTTGTTCCTTTAATGATACACTAAGTATGGGATATTTGAAGTTTCAGATGTGATAAAAATGCTTAAAAAATTCAAGTTTAAAAGTTACAGCAGCAACAAGTTTTGTTTCTATATATTTTCAGATAAGCAGTGATGCCTAGAAGGAAGAATTGGAAGCGTTCCTTGGCGAAGAAGTGTGACCAGACCAACCATGAGGAAGCGAGTGGAGGGGCACTGTCTGGTGGAGAAAGAAGGGTTAATCTTCCTTCCAAAAAGACAAGGGTTAATCTTCCCTCGAAAAAGACCGTGACGGTTAATCTTCCTACCAAAAAGACCAGAAATGATTGCCGATTGCCCTCAGAATGGTCACATGTTGATACTCCTATTTCTGCTCAAATTCACTCTCAAAATTCGCAAAACTTTGCAAATGGGCCCGATTCCATTGATAAAGCAAATCAACCAAAATTGCCATTTGATGCGACTAATGTTACATATGGCACATTCCATCAGAATGATGAACGGTATTCAAATTCTTCCAGAGGTAAACAGTGTACTGGAAATGTGTTAGCAATGCTTATGCACAGATATAGTTCAAATGATGTGTCTTCTGCTAGCATGGATAAGATATTAGAGAGTGGAGATGAACTTTATCGGAAAATTATCGTATCGAGATCTTCAGCATCTAATAATAGTCCATACCTGAGCTTTGAAGAAGTCCCCGATGTTTTATGGACACATACTGGCATATACAAAATTCACAAATTTCACATTGTGAGTGGTGTTACTCTTGACACAAATGATATTTCAGACATTCAGACCTTACAGAGCGCATTGCAATCAGCTCTGACGTTGTGTTCATCAGTCATGATAACAGTTGGTGCAATTTGTTCCTGTGTCTTTGTTGAAAACGGCATACACATTTTTTGACTCACATTGTCATACCCGTGATGGACTCTCAACATTCCATGACACTGATAGTGCAACATCAATTTTGATTTCATTTAGTACCTTGGACGACTTAATTGGATATTTATATGCTCTTTGCATGCTCATTGACCTCGATTATCAGTTTGATATACTACCAGTACAGTTTTCAGAAGATCAGAATGAACAATCAAGACCGGCAACATTTGCCTCTAAAGAGCTTCTTAGTAACTACTTCGAAGACCAGAAAGTAAGAAGGGAAAGTAAAAAAGATTCAATGTCATCATATGTACCTCAAGGAAAGGAATACTTGTCAGTCAAAACAAAAAATAATAGAAAAACAAGAGCAGAATATCAAAAAGCTTACATGAATGATAGAAGAGCAGATAAAGTATACAGACACAATGAAAGGCAGAAAGACAGCTAGACGAAGTGAAGAATTTAAACAGAAAGAACTGTCCAGTAAACGTACTGTGAGGAGTGATAAAGTATACAGACAAAATGAAAGGCAGAAAGAACTGTCCAGTAAGCGTACAGCCAGACAACTGTGAATTGAAATTTAAACAGCGTCCAGCACGCCACAAAGTGAAGAATTTAAACAGAAAGAACTGTCCAGTAAACGTACAGCCAGACAAAGTGAAGAATTTAAACAGAAAGAACTGTCCAGTAAACGTACAGCCAGACAAAGTGAAGAATTTAAACAGAAAGAACTGTCCAGTAAACGTACTGTGAGGAGCGATAAAGTATACAGACAAAATGAAAGGCAGAAAGAACTGTCCAGTAAACGTACGGTCAGACAATGTGAAAAGAATTTAAACAGAAAAGAACTGTCCCCCATTAAACGTACGTGAGGAGTGATAAAATAAATTTACAGACAAAATGAAAGGCAGAAAGAACTGTCCAGTAAACGTACGGTCAGACAATGTGAAGAATTTAAACAGAAAGAACTGTCCAGTAAACGTACAGTGAGGAGCGATAAAGTATACAGACAAAATGAAAGGCAGAAAGAACTATCCAATAAACGTACAGCCAGACAAAGTGAAGAATTTAAACAGAAAGAACTGTCCAGTGAGGTGAGAAGAACGTACAGTGAGGAGCGATAAAGTATACAGACAAAATGAACAGGTATCTGATAAGAACAGAAAATGCCTGAAGCGCAAGGATCCAACGTTTCGTGATAATGAAATTATTGTGTCTAAAAGAAGAAAATTTGGATCTACCATTCAAGAATGCATTGATACTTTTCATTCAGATATTGCTGTTGGACCAATATATGTTTGTACCTGCTGTAAACAAACATGGTTTCATGAAGGTGTGTCAAATCTGACAAACGTATCTTGTATGTCTAAAAACAAAAACAAGTATGTTACTGGCTTAAAGTCTGTCAACAATCAAGAATGGATTTGTCACACATGTGTGTCTTCCCTAAAACATGACAAAGTTCCGAAATTATCAGTAGCCAATGGTATGAAATGACCAGACAAACCACAAGAACTAAATTTACATACTCTAGAGGAAAGATTGATAGTACTTCGTATTCCATTCATGCAAGTTAGAGAATTGCCAAGGGGTGGTCAATATTCAATAAAAGGAAATGTCATTAATGTGCCAGTTCATGTTCAACCAACAATAAATGCATTACCAAGGCAGATGGATGAAAATTTCACAATCGCTGTGAAACTGAAAAAGAAAATGACTTACCGTACATGTGATTTCACAGAAAATGTCAGACTGTTGGCAGTGTTGTCTGCATTACATTGGTTGATGAACAACAGTAAGTTTTACAAGAATTCAGGTATCCATATTGATGATGATTGGTTCAAAGAAGTCACCGAATGTGCCGAAGATACAGTTAGAGAATTTGTGTCGGGGGATATAACTGATCCATGTGACCGACAAGACCATGTATCAGATCTGCATGATGGTGCATCTGGATATGATTCTGATAATTTCAGTGAGACTGATACAATGGAAGAGCACATCGGAAATGCTGACACAATGATTGTTGATGGAAACGAAGAAAGTAAATGTGATCAAGTATATACATTTGCCCCGGGAGAAGGCCAACATCCACTAAGTCTGTATTAAGACAAGGACGTACATTATTTATGTTTTCCATCTATTTATTGTGGAGAACGACGATGTGAAAATGAAGACAGATGTGTTCCAGTTCATTACAGTGACATTGCCAAATGGGAGCTTCGAAGTGTAGACAGAAGAGCTGCTCAATCTGTACCCAATATATTTTTCAAGCTGAAAAAGATACAGTTGAAACAAATTAGTGAGAAAGTTAATCTAGCATTGAGAAGATGTAGCACTAAAGGGAAAAAAAATGACCGCTGCTGAGGCTAGAGATCCTGCTAAACAAGACAGCTTTGTCAGACTGGATGAAGGTTATTACATCTTCAGGCAACTGAGAAATTCACCGGCATATTTAGAGTCACGGAAGAAAGATGTCTTTGCAATGATAAGGCAACTTGGCTTACCAACATGGTTTAAATCACTATCAGCTGCAGATACAAAGTGGAAGGATTTGCTGAAGATGTTGGCAAAATTAAATGAAGGAATTGAATATACAGATTCTGATATTGAAAGCCTCACATGGGCAGAAGTAACAAAGCTTGTGCGCAAAGATCCTGTAACATGTTCACGATATTTTGACCACAGAGTTCAGAAAATCGTCAATATTGTCTCGAAGAGTCACCTTGAGCCAGTTGGAAAATTGAAGGATTTATTTTACCTAGTTGAATTTCAGCAACGTGACTCCTCATATTCATATGCTAGCATGGATAGATGGTGCACCAAAGTTCCAAGAAAACTCTAAAGATGAAATCATTGCATTTGTCGACAAATATCTCAGCTGCTCTTCTGAAGACCCTGCTGTTGCAGAACTGATACAACTTCAAGTTCATAAGCATTCTAAGACATGTCGGACAAAAGGGCAAGGAGTTTGTCGTTTTGGATTTCCATTGCCTCCACTACCAAGAACAATGATACTTCATCCATTGGACAAGAAAGTTGAGAAGTACAAGAAAATGTATTCTGAGATACAGAAAAAAATGAATGAGTTCAAAGAAGGACCAAATATTTCATTTGAAGAATTTCTGGATGACATTGCTGAAATGAATGAGGAAGAGTATATCAAGTGTATAATAAGTTCATTAAATGGACCGAAGGTGTTCTTGAAATGACTGGCATCAGAAACACGTGTCAATGCATTCAATACTTGCATGGAAAGCCAACATTGACATCCAGTTTGTTTTAGACCCATAATTATGCATGTGCTATGTATATTGTGTCGTACATAGGCAAGTCACAGAGAGGAATGAGCGCAATGTTGGATGCTGCTGCAAAAGAAGCAAGAAAAGGAAACCTAGATCTGAAAAAGCAAGTCAGGCATATAGGTAATATCTTCTCAAATGCTGTTGAAGTCAGTGCACAAGAAGCTGTCTATTTGGTTTTACAAATGCCTTTGACACGATGTATGAGAGATGTAGTTTTTATCAATATTGACATCACCTGCAGAAGAACGTATCTTTCTGCTCAAACCAAAATCTATTCTGGAAGAGCTGTCAGAGGACTCGACTGAAATTGTATCGGATAACATTGTCAAAAGATAAGCAAAGCGTCCAAGAGTATTAGAAAAATGGTGCCTTGCAGATTATGTGTCACAGCTTGATGTTATTTACCCAAAATCTGACAAATTGTTAAATGAAGAGATCAATGAAGATGCCTTGATGAGAAAGGTGTTTCTGATGATGACAGTGACTTCACAGAAGCTGACACTATTATTAAATTGAAGAATGGAATTGAGATTAAGCGTAGAAAGAATTCTAAAGTTATACGCTATGTACGATATAGTGTAAAATCAGATCCAGAAAATCACTACAGAGAAAAGCTTTTGCTATTTTCTCCTTGGCGTAATGAACAAAATGACACATTCAAAGAGCACTATATTTCAAAGAAGGGCATTGTTGATGATAAGTGCAAACAGTATGAACATCACATGGAGGTGTTGCAACTTGCATGCCAAATGGCTCGGGAAGAATTAGATGCTTATGATGAATTAGCACCAAACACCCAACAAGCTGAGCAAGAAGGTGAAACTGAGTCCGAAAGTTTTGTTTATTTCAATCCAGAGAGACCCATAGAACACCGCCAGTATGATATTGGGATAGATATTGGTGCATCATCTTCTGTACCATCTACCGATTCAAATACAGTGTTGTTGTCAGAGGAAAACTACTTTCAGTTGCTTCGAAGCTTAAATATGAAGCAGAGAGAATTCTTTAACCATGTCTTACATTGGATGAAAACAAAAGAAGAGCCTATGTATGCATTTTTGTCAGGTGGTGCTGGTGTTGGAAAATCGGTACTGATTAAAGCACTTTATGAGGCTTTGTATAGGCATTTGAATTTGAAAGATGGTGAAAATCCGGATGATATTAGAATTCTTCTATGTGCTTTTACAGGCAAAGCTGCATTCAACATTAATGTTGTCGCCGTTGCATCAGCCTTCAAAAAGAAATTCAAGCAAAGCAATCAGAACATGTCATGTGATGAGCTGAATACATTCAGAGTGAAATACAGAAAACTTGAAGTAATTATAATAGATGTAATTTCAATGGTTGGAAACAAAATTCTGAGCTTCATAGATCAACGATTACAACAGCTGACTGGTACTAAAAGGTTATTTGGTGGTATAGCATCATAGCTGTCGGAGATTTATATCAGTTGATGCCAGTTGGAGATTCTTGGATATTCAATGACTTGACCATGTGTGCAGCATCTTTGGCACCAAATCTTTGGAAGGAGAACTTCGAGATGTACGAGTTAGTTGATATCATGAGGCAGAAGGATGATTTATATTTTACACAGTTCCTTAACCGGCTTCGTTGCAATGAGCTGACAAATGATGACAGACTTGAAATAGAAAAGCACATTGTACAACATGATATGGAGAATTATCCAAAAATTGCTGCACATCTATTCACAGAGAACAAATTTGTAGATCGATATAATGATGACTTCATGGCAAGTCTGACAGGAGAGAAAGTCACAATACCCTGCAACGACACACTTGTTTCAGCTGACATAGCAAAGTCAAAAAGAGAACATCTTATTAGAGTGCTTCCTGATGATTCAAATAAAACCGGTAACTTGTTGCAGTCATTAACAGTTGCTGTTGGTATGATGTATGACGTAACGGTGAATGTGAATGTAGAAGATGGTTTGGCCAATGGTTCAACATGTGTAGTAAAACACATTGAATACAAAATGAAGGAAACAAGTCGCCCAAGTATTCAGTGATGAAAAAGTAGGCTGTGTGACGAGAGAAATATACAAAGCAAATGGATTCTATCATGACGAGTTGGATTCAAAATGGACACCAATCTTTGACACAAAACGGTCATTTCTACATAATTTTAAAACATTTCAAAGGATACAGTTTCCACTGAGACCATCTGCAGGAAAGACTGTCCACAAAGTTGATGAAGTGGTCGTAGATCTCTCACAAACACGGGTGCGAAAAAATCCTCACATTCACTATGTGGCATGTAGCAGACCAACGACATTTAAGGGTCTTCATATACTCGACTTCAATGAAAATTCTTTAGCAGTTGATGAGAAAGTGAAAGAAGAAATGAGTAGGCTTAGAAATGAGGCCATGCTGAATTTGTGTTATATTCCTTTGTATGAGGTGGATTCTACGCAACTAAAAATTGTGTTTAACAACGTGCGGTCACTTCACAAGCATATTAGTGACATTAAGCATGATCAAAACTTACTTTGTGCCGATATGATTGGTTTGGCAGAATCACGACTTTGTCAAAATGATGAGGACAGGCTCTATGAAATAGCAGGATATGGCATTGTACGAAATGATCAGGATTGCACTGCATCTTCTTTGACCAGACCTCACCATGGGCTTGTAATGTATGTCAGAAATGATTGTGAAATGCATAACATACACATATACTCGTCTTCAAATTTGGAATTCATATTTGCCAGCGTATCACCTGTGGGAAAAGGACATTGTCAGGTTGTCTTTCTATACAAATCACCCAAGTGTTTGATATCTGAATTTAGATCAAAACTTACTGCTCACTTGTTGCCCTTGCTCAATACGCAGTGTCCAGTTGTAGTGATTGGGGACTTCAATGTTGATTTGAGAAGTAGCTGTACCGAATTCATGAGATACATGGAAAGCACATTCAATTGTACTTAGTTTCAAGAGAAGGCAATTACAGACAGTGGATCGGTCATAGATTTGGTGTTTTCAAACTCACAAGTATTTGCAGTCTGATCACAAGATCATATATTGTATTTTGGATGCTCACTCAGTTTAATTAAATGTCAAATGTTAATTTTTTATATAAATCCTACATAATTATACTGAACAAAATAAGTTTAGCACGGTACTACAGTACCCCAAAGAAGTCGAGAAACACAACGTCGGTATAAAATGCCAATGTGCAGCATAAGGGTACAGACACATTTGCATATTAATGGGTCCACAGTTTGAGATATGCCAGTTCATGAAATAGGTTGGTGTAAAATGTGTGCAAAAATTCTTCAAAATAAATAACGTCATTGACGTCATGGATCTCTATCGTGTCTGCTAAAGAAACTCAAGAGAAATACACATATGATTTTAACCTGGACGATACATGCCGAGGAATGGGTGACTACCGGTAATCCATCATTCTTGCATCATACTCGTTCATTACATTTCTGAAGTGTCACCCTACATGAAAAATTGAATGAAATACCTTTGCGACCAGCGTTACCCCAGCTTAGCATGCATTCCTATACACACTGTCTGGTCAGGTCATACATGTGTTGTCATTAATTTTAGCCTCTGTATGGCCTCGTTTTACCTTTCTTTCAACATTGTGTCGGCGTGTTTGGGATACTGGCTGGACAGATCAGGAAACGACCAACAGTTCCGGATTCTGTATAATTTTCCGCCTTTCGTGTGTTTTATTTCATCAAAATCGGTGGAATACGTAATAAGAAAGTTATGATAAAGACAATACATGCATCGAGTTTTCAAACACTCGATTTGGGACTCGGCCTAAAATGACCATAGATGTAGTGTTCATGGAGTCAGGTGAGCGAATTAGGGCCATCATGGCCCTCTTGTTATATTTCCTGATGATCTGCCGGACACCACGCACCACATCTGTGTATTGAATCGATATAGGCACAAAGAATAGGATAGTAATGTTGGTTTATTGTCGTCGGTGCGATGGTGTGGGTGTTTGGTCAATAATATTAATTGTTTTGTTTTCATATACGGTAAAACAATCGTTTGAAATGTAGCTGGATGCCAGACATCACCATTGTGGGTGTCTTCATAAATATTTAGTTAATATGTCTTGATTAATATGTCTTGTAATTATAACATCAATTTTAATTGTTAGTTTCTAAGTATAAGTTAGATCGGAAGAGTTTCGGGTGTGCGAGGTCATGTACACGCCCATGTGTTTTCAAATTGATTCATATAGTACAACAACAATGGCGGATCCCTGATCTCACATGAACTGTCTGACATGTGACACACATATTTCCAGTGTTGAGTGTCATATCTGTCAAAATACAAACAAAAGCAAACTTTATTTGTATACAGTCAAACTTGCACAAGCGAGCATGTGCATTAAGCGACTTTTGTCTTATGCGACCACTTTCAATTCCCCCCGACCATTTGGCCTATATAATGACAGTGTATTAAATGACTTTCCCTTAACGCGACCACCGACCATTTATTTTGCAAAAAACAGAACTGGTCGTTTGTACTAAACAACCATTAATTGACAGGATGTCACTTTCTCCAGGTGAAATTAGCCTCAAGCGTGTGACAAACAAAGGAAACAAATCCCCTGTCACTGTGAAAGTGTGAATGGTGCATTGTTTATGATTATTGACCTGAAACCTTGTTCTGATTCGCTTGTTTCCTTAGTGATTACTAATAGGCGAAGAGTATGAAGGTTGAGATCGGAAAAAAAAAGTCAAAGCTGAATTTTTCAGAAAATGACCAAAATATCATTAGTAATAACATATCAAAACTCCCCATGAATCCCACTGGATCTTAATCCAGGAATCAAGATGGCGTCCAAAATGGCTGCCAAAATTAAAAAAATCATAACTAGTGCAAAGCAAAATCAACTAAAACAATCAGGAAATAAAATGTGCTGAAACACACCGAATATAACTAACGAATCATAATAATCCAAATTGTGAAATGTAATACAATCAAAATGGCGTCCAAGATGGCCGCCAACATGTCTTAACTCTCTAAACTGAGCAAACATGTGGAACATTTGAAATGACTATATTCCATTTGCAATATTGGGGTTATTAGGAGACATTCCAACTACACAATACATTTAATACATATTTTGTATATTATTTTATAGAAAATGATATTCAAAATGGCCGCAAATTGCAAGGAATGTCGAAAATGACGCAAATTTGAAATAAAATATATAACATTTACCTTAATTACTTTATTTGAATTTGTTATATGGTTCAGTTGAAGACATTTGAACTACGCAGTGCATTTTTAATGCATGCTTTATTTATTATAATATGCAAAATGATATTCAAGATGGCCACCAAATTTTGAGAAATATCGCAAAATAACTTACATCTATATGCGGCAAATCCACAGGGAAATGAAAAATAAAACAAAACACGTTATTGCTATTTATGTCTCAAATTGGCAGACTTAGTTCATTGCAGCATTATCAAACACAATTATGTTTGTAACAACATGACTAATTGGAATAACCTGCAAACTTATCATTAACTTTTAAACAAATAACCAGTGTCATTATCATCACGAAGCACCACCGTGACATTGAAATTATCGATCATAAGTACCATTGGTCTATATCGGTAGTTTAACACCAAAATGATGGTACCTAGAACTATATTAATTGTAAATAATTCATTTTCAAATCGATGTATTTGTGGAAGATGGGCAGCATAATAGTAAAATGTTCATACGTGAGGTGATAGCAGCAGCTATATTATAGCATCAGTTGGTAGTACCATTCAGATAAACATGATTGATCGATCGAGTTTGAAATATCCATGTAATTTACAGTACTGCACTCATTATGACCTTATTTACAGAATCAACAATAACTTGACGTACATATATACATGTACATGCAAGATTCACATTCTAATTTGTGTGATATGTCACTTTGACATCTGCAGGAACTGGTACAACATATGCATACCACACCATATTATTCCCATGCATAATATTCATGTAACCATATAAAATGATCGATATATGTATCCCTTGTCTAGAGCGATGATTGAATCGATTTGATTCATACTGTTTTTATTGGCAATATACTATGCCGTATACATGTATCCGATGAGACATGTTTCAACTCATTCTGGTGTGCATAAATATGACGTATGACTTGACGGTACACCGAAGAGAAAAGAAAGTTAGTATAAACATTATGTAACATTAAACTCGTGTTTTGGACCGCTAGAATGCTAGATAGATATATGATTAATTGTGTTTAACGGGTCTGTCAACAGCTATGGTCGTTTTATGCACCAATCAACTGGGGTAAATCCCGTATTTCATCTGTAAATAGGAATCCCGAAATCAGAACTGAATATTTGCATCACAAAAATATATATTCAGCCCTCAACTTAGAGTATCTGGACTTGTGCCAGGTCCTCAATGCTCACTTAAGTCCCAGCGCCTAAACGTAATCGGAGTACACTAATCTTACTACACATACAATTTGGATAACCGGCTTCAACACTCGCGTACAAGAAAGCCGAATTATAAGTGAGGGCCAAAACAAGGATATCACGATTCTGGTAAGGATGACTCGCACCACTAACAGCTGGTCAGTTAGTGTAAACATGTTCCCACGGACAGGAGACTCTTTAAACGTCGGTTGTGAACAGCAAACTTCAAGGGAATAAGACCTGGGCAGTGTGTCACATACTTCCATATACATGCAAGGTCCATATTACATGATTCTACTAAGTGTGTACTTATATAATGTATGCATTGCTGTGCAATCCATGATATATATATCCCTGGTAACCACCTGAGAAGGTCATGCTATCTAACCTTTGATTAGTAACATATGTTATGTATTATAATTTATATATATATCTTAAAATATAAGATCTGACAATATCATAAAATAAACAATTGAAAGTAAGCATAGATGCATACAAATATAGGCTGGCATGCAAAACTACACATTTTTCCTCGCACATTATTATGTCTACAATGTCTACTCGTATATAAATGTAATTACTGTAAAGGGAAGATACTTCTGAAATATTATACACAGTTTGTTACTGATCAATATATTATACAAATTAACAGGTTTTGTCAGTCATATTGGAGGCCACATTGAATTAGATGGACCTTACATACTGTATTGCAATAGGCTTTATTTTATCAAATTTATAGTTAATGTGAATTAATTCCAGAAGATAGACATATGCTAAGCTAAAGTAATTGCTTGTCGATCCCATCGTGGAAAGCGAGACATAGTGATTATGTCGACTCTCGTCCGCCCTTGGAGAGTCCGTCCGCCCTTGGAGAGTCCGTCCAAAATGTACATCACTTATATCTCTTCAATCATAATCAGATTGTGTTATAACGTTTTTCAAAATACCTTATACGTAGATTTGCAATGCAAAGTCGCGTGAACATGAAACTTTTTTGTTACCATCCATACATGATACCGTAGATCCATTTGGCCTTCCTACACAATGTCAATATCAAATTTCATTGCATTAACTGTTTTACGAAATTTGACTTAACGTTTTAAGTACCATATACATGTACATGTATATCTAACCACATAAATACACCCTGATACGATCACTAAATATTGGGACTATCAATACACCCTCGGGGTAGCAACATCCTAGGCGGGCCTTCTGTATGCATATCGGACAACGGTTTCAATGTTTGGCGGCTATCTTGGACTCCATATTATTTCAAATATAAAATTATTGAAGCATTAATAATAGTGCATGTAACTCCAGGACAATTAAAAATCAATTCATATACAGTGCGACCCCGTTAGTACACGGAAGTCCGGCGACATACAACCTTCCGTGTTGCTTATCCGAACCGTGCTATATCCGTTCTCGCCCAAGACGCATCATAATGTCAACAAAAAATACATGTACACTGTACACTGTGACTGCGAATGAACGACGTCGCCAATGCCTATAATATGCCATAAGTTTTCACTGTTATCTTCGCATGTAATAAATATATTGAATCCAAGAATTGTTAACGTCATGTTTTATTTATTCATCAAGTTCATGTAGAATGTAGATCTACGCAGGTCCGTGCAATCCATTATTGTAAATGCGTGTAGAAAAAAGTGTAGTAATGATGACCAATGACCGATATCCTGTTCCATCAGCTGCAACATCACGGACAAGCTCGTGCGTTGCAATCTGTGTTTACTCATATGGTGAGCACAGGTGGAAGACTCGGGACCTATGACACCAAAATAAATGCCTATTAAAAAAATCCCATTATCCCACCCACCTGGTATCGTACTGTACAT
The DNA here is from genome assembly GCA_029237695.1 of Conchocele bisecta. Taxonomy (NCBI): domain Eukaryota; kingdom Metazoa; phylum Mollusca; class Bivalvia; order Lucinida; family Thyasiridae; genus Conchocele; species Conchocele bisecta. The sequence goes on from CM055266.1 coordinate 24,463,040, forward strand.
GACGTTAATAATAGAACGAGATCAAGTGGGTGGGGTAATGGATATTTTTGTAATGGTCATTTTCTTTGTGTCACACGTCCGACTATTCCACCTGTGGGTTTGAGTACAGACCTGTATAGACATGTTTTGCCCGACATGTTAATATTGCGCCAGTTCATGAGGTAATCAGGCTTATCACGTGAGATTTTCGACGAAGATGAATCTGATAATAGTGTACATTTTCTGTAAACGATATCGAATGTTGACGAATATTAAATTAGTAATTATTACGCATTTGCTCTGAAAATGTTATCAACTTTCCGATATATTTGCAGAAAAAAGTCAAATCATTCTCGGCGAAAATCTGTTATATAATAAAGTTGATTATCTTGTGCACTGGCTCAATTATGACATAGCGAAACAAGGCCAGTTGTCACGTACACATTTGTGTACATGCGCCGGGGGCGTGGGCAGTGCTGTAACAATTTAGTTAATCTGGGTCGAGTTAATCTGTGCGACTGATACGCGATCTCCGATTGGTCAGCCTTTACACCTAATTAATATTCCACCAATGGTGAGCGCGAATGCATGCCGGAAAAATGAAATCGAGCACGTAACAATTAGCACTGCCAAGGCACAACCGTGTACTAACCGAAATCGTGTTATAGTGAAGCGTGTAATAACGGGGTCGCACTGTATGTTGTGAAGAAAGTGTATTTTTTACATACATTGTATTTTGTTGGCATTCTTGGCTACCATCTTGGATATTTGAAAGGTTAATCGACTCCTACTTATTTACAAGGTTAAAATTAGCATTGTGGAGTGATATCCTGCCACCCTATGTGTGAATATGTTCATTAATGTCGCCTTTATGTGTTTAATAAATTTATGGCAGCCATCTTGGACTCCATCTTGAATTCTGGATTAAGCTCCAGTGGGATTCATGGGGAGTTTTGATATGTTTCTCCTAATGATATTGCGGGCCTATACTGAAAAATTCAGCTTTGGCTTATTGTTTTCCGATCTTTGGTGATTTTATGTCTAATACTATTCGCCTATACTATTCGCCTAAAAATTTTACTCATCGTCGCTTAGCATGTGGGAGCAACAGGACTGGTCGCTTAGCACATGGGAAAACATCTGCGTATTTCACTCATTTAAAACAAATAATTTTTTTTTCTTTGTGTACAGAATACGCAAGCATTTTTAGCTCGCCTGCACGAAGTGCATAAGAGCTTATGGCATACCACTGGCGTCGTCGGCGTCGGCGTCCACAAACTTAATGTTGGGTAAATGTCTTATAACTTCTGTTTCCTTTCATGGAACACCTTGATATTTCATACATGCATTCCTCTAATTTGTGCTATAGCAAATCCATGACCCACGCCTTACCCCAAGGTCAAGGTCACAAACTGAGCACATTCATAAACTTAACGTTGGGGTAAATCTCTTATAACATCTGTTTCCTTTCATGGAAAGCCTTGATATTTCATACATATGGCAAGCCAAATGCACAATAATTCCTTAAACCATGGTTTGGAGCTCAAACCCTAGTTTAGGCTCCCCAAACCCTAGTTTGGGCTTAAACTGCCATTTGAGATCCCAAATGGTAGTTTTCTTAAACCCTGGTTTGAGCAATTATTGTGCACTTGGCGGCAGAAACCACCGTTTGGACTCTCAAACTAGGGTTTCTGATAGCTTAAACCACGGTTTGAGCTCAAACCCCAGTTTAGATTGCCCAAACCCTAGTTTAGGCTCGCCAAATGCACAATAATTCCCTAAACCCCAGTTTGAGTCTAAACCAGGGTTTAGGCTCTCAAACCCCAGTTTGAGCAAGTATTGTGCATTTGGCCAGAAACTGCCGTTTGAGGTCGTAATTCGAATAAAAAGCCTAAACCCTAGTTTGGACCCAAACCACAGTTTAAGAAAAAAACTGCCAATCGTGATCCCAAACGGTAGTTTTCTTAAACCCTGGTTTGAGCAATTATTGTGCACTTGGCGGCAGAAACCACCGTTTGGACGCTCAAACTATGGTTTCTGATAGCTTAAACCACGGTTTGAGCTCAAACCCCAGTTTAGACTGCCCAAACCCTAGTTTAGGCTCGCCAAATGCACAATAATTCCCTAAACCCCAGTTTGAGTCTAAACCAGGGTTTAGGCTCTCGAATCCCAGTTTGAGCAATTATTATGCATTTGGCCAGAAACTGCCGTTTGAGGTCGTAATCGAATAAAAAGCCTAAACCCTAGTTTGGACCCAAACCACAGTTTAAGAAAAAAAATTGCCAATCGTGATCCCAAACGGTAGTTTTCTTAAACCCCGGTTTGAGCAATTATTGTGCACTTGGCGGCAGAAACCACCGTTTGGACGCTCAAACTAGGGTTTCTGATAGCTTAAACCATGGTTTGAGCTCAAACCCCTGTTTAGACTGCCCAAACCCTAGTTTAGGCTCGCCAAATGCACAATAATTCACTAAACCCCAGTTTGAGAGCCTAAACCATGGTTTAGGCTCCCAAACCCTAGTTTGAGCAATTATTGTGCATTTGGCCAGAAACTGCCGTTTGAGGTCGTAATCGGTAGTTAATTTACTAAATCGGCCTAAACGGTGGTTTCTGTTACCCGTCACACCCCGAGTTACGATTGGTTAAAGTGATCACAAAGCCTGGTTATCATTGGCTGATCGCTTAAAATATGTTTTGGGTATCCGTCACACCCAGAGTTACGATTGGTTCATCGATATCAAAGCCTAGTTACCATTGGATGATCGATTTAGCCTACGGTTATCGGAGGCATAGAAATGCACGACATCACTAAATGGCGTAATTGTCGATTATATGGATAAAGGTGAAAATACGGCGTAATGGGGGAAAGAAAATCAGCGTAATTATCTGAGAGAGGTGAATGCACATCCATCCATCCATCTTTTATTTTCTTTATTGATTTAAAATACTGACCCAAAACCATTTGCGTATAGTACACGGGATATGTGTAATGTGGTATGTGGCTCTTACTAGACCAGAAACACATATTACTTATGTCTCTGATGTGACATATAACATAATACATGTAATCCAAATAATTAATTGATTTGAGTTACCATACTTATTTTTCCTGACCGCAAAACAAATTAGCTTGCGATATGGCAGATCATACCGACTGAGCATAACTAAATTTGAATACAGCTGAATAATTAATTGAAATAACTTGAATTTCCAATTAGTATTCCTAAAAATTACTTATTTTTGCTGACCGCATATCATACCGACCGAGGTTAATTAAATGTGTACACACCTGAAATTATAGCATAATTAATTGAATTAGCTTGAAGTTGAAGTTAGCATTCCAAAAAATTACTTATTTTTGCTGACCGTGAAAAAATTTAACTTGCGATATCTCATATCATACCGACTGAGGATAATTCAATGTGTATACACCTGAAATTATAGCATAATTAATTAAATTAGCTTGAAGTTCAAGTTAGCATTCCTCAAAATTATTTATTTTACCAGAACGCCAAGAAATTTAACTTGCGATATCTCATATCATACCGACCGATGTTAATTAAATGTGTATACACCTGAACGTATAGCATAATTAATTGAATGAGCTTGAAGTTGAAGTTAGCATTCCTAAAAATTACTTATTTTTCCAGACCGCATAAAAATTTAACTTGCGATATGGCAGATCATACCGACCGAGCATAACTAAATTTGAATACAGTTGAATATTTAATTGAAATAACTTGAATTTCCAATTAGTATTTCTCAAAATTACTTATTTTTGCTGGCCGCAAACAAAATTAACTTGCGATATCTCATATACCGACCGATGTTAATTAAATGTGTATACACCTGAAATTGGAGCATAATTAATTGAATTAGCTTGAAATTCAAGTTAGCATCCCAAAAAATTACTTATTTTTGCTGACCGCGAAAAATCTTACTTGCAATATCTCATATCATACCGACCGATGATAATTCAATGTGTATACACCTGAAATTATAGAATAAATAATTGAATTAGCTTGAAGTTCAAGCAAGCATTCCTCAAAATTATTTATTTTACCAGACCGCCAAGAAAATTAACTTGCGATATCTCATATCATACCGACCGATGTTAATTAAATGTGTATACACCTGACATTGTAGCATAATTAATTGAATTAGCTTGAAGTTCAAGTTAGCATTCCTAAAAATTACTTATTTTTCCAAACTGCCAAAAAATTTAACTTGCGATATCTCATATCATACCAACCGAAGATAATAAAATGTGAATACACCTGAAATTATAGCATAATTAATTGATTTAACTTGAAGTTTCAAGTTAGCAATTCCTAAAAATTACTTATACACCCCCCCCCCCCCCCCCCCCCCCCCCCCCCCCCCCCCCCCCCCCCCCACCCCCCCCCCCCCCCCCCCCCCCCCCCCCGCGCAACGAGTTGTGGGGGGGTATACTGGAGTCCGGTTGTCCGTGTGTCCGTGCGTCTGTGTGCGTCCGTAAACTTAACATCAGAGAAATATTGTTATAACTTCTATTTCCTTCATCTAAAATGCTTGATATTTCACACATGCATTCCTGTAAGGCTCTACTACCATGCTGTGCCAAATCCACAACCGTCCAACCTCCGCAGATCCCAAGGTCAAGGTCAAATACTTAGTCCGTAAACTTCACATCAGAGAAATATTGTTATAACTTCTATTTCCTTCATCTAAAATGCTTAATATTTCACACATGCATTCCTGTAAGGCTCTACTACCATGCTGTGCCAAATCCACGACCGTCCAACCCCCGCTGATCCCATGGTCAAGGTCAAATACTTAGTCTCTTTACAAAACTTAACATCAGAGAAATATTGTTATAACTTCTATTTCCTTCATCTAAAATGCTTGATCACCATTTGCATTCCTGTAAAGGTACTCCATGCTTGTGCCAAATCCACGACGTCCAAACCCCGTCAGATCCCAAGGTCATGGTCAAATACTTAGTCCGTAAACCTTAACATCAGAGAAATGTTATAACTTCTATTTCCCTTGCATCTAAAATGTTAATATTTCCACACTGCATTCCTGTAAGGCTCCCTAACTACCATGCTGTGCCAATCCACACCGGTCAAACCCCGCTTAATCCCTTGGTCAAGGTCAAAATATTAGTCTCTTTAAACAAAACTTAACATCAGAGAAATATTGTTATAACTTCTATTTCCTTCATCTAAAATGCTTAATATTTCCACACATGCATTCCTGTAAGGCTCAACTACCATGCTGTGCCAAATCCACGACCGTTCAACCCCCCGCTTATCCCATGGTCAAGGTCAATACTTAGTCTCTTTACAAAATTAACATCAGAAGAAATATTGTTATACTTCTATTTCCATCATCTAAAATGCTTAATATTTCACACATGCATTCCTGTAAGGCTCTACTACCATGCTGTGCCAAATCCACAACCGTCCAACCCCCGCTGATCCCATGGTCAAGGTCAAATACTTAGTCTCTTTACAAAACTTAACATCAGAGAAATATTGTTATAACTTCTATTTCCTTCATTTAAAATGCTTGATATTTCACACATGCATTCCTGTAATGCTCTACTACTATGCTGTGCCAAATCCACGACCATCCAACCCCCGCAGATCCCAAGGTCAAGGTCAAATACTTAGTCCGTAAACTTAACATCAGAGAAATATTGTTATAACTTCTATTTCCTTCATCTAAAATGCTTAATATTTCACACATGCATTCCTGTAAGGCTCTACTACCATGCTGTGCCAAATCCACGACCGTCCAACCCCCGCTGATCCCATGGTCAAGGTCAAATACTTAGTCTCTTTACAAAACTTAACATCAGAGAAATATTGTTATAACTTCTATTTCCTTCATCTAAAATGCTTAATATTTCGCACATGCATTCCTGTAAGGCTCTACTACCATGCTGTGCCAAATCCACGACCGTCCAACCCCCGCTGATCCCAAGGTCAAGGTCAAATACTTAGTCTCTTTACAAAACTTAACAACAGAGAAATATTGTTCTAACTTCTATTTCCTTCATCTAAAATGCTTAATATTTCACACATGCATTTCTGTAAGGCTCTACTACCATGCTGTGCCAAATCCACGACCGTCCAACCCCAGCTGATCGCAAGGTCAAGGTCAAATACTTAGTCTCTTTACAAAACTTAACATCAGAGAAATAATTTATAACTTCAATTTCCTTCATTGAAAATTCTTATTATTTCACTTGTGGATTCCTCTAAGGTTGAACTATCATGCTGTGACAAATATACGACTTTCCAACCCCCGCTGATCCCAAGGTCAAGGTCACATACTTAATCTCTTTACAAAACTTAACATCAGAGAAATATGTTATAACTTCTATTTCTTTCATTGAAAATTCTTAATATTTCATATGCTGTGACAAATCCCGCTGATCTCGAGGTCAACTTACCGTATAACCTCGAATTAACGCCCCCTCCTAATAAACGCCTCCCTCCAAATTAAAAAAAAAAGACCGCCAATTTCAAACACAAATAATCCTTAAATCCTTATTTGTGTTTGGCGGTCCTTGGTAAGTTTTTTTTTTTTTTTTTTTTTTTAGTGGCTAATAAATGCTCCCTTTTTGTAAAATGTAGGGGCGTTAATTCGAGGTTATACGGTAGTCTCTTTACAAAAATTAACATCAGAGAAATCGGTTATAACTTCTATTTCCTTGCTCGGATCTGCTTCACATTTCACACACTCATTGCTCCAATGGACCTCTACCACCCTGTGACAAATTCACGTTCATGCCGCTCCCGCTAATCCCAGAGTCAAGGTCACAAGCCCACACACTTGGAAATTTTTACATATTTTAGGGGTACCTGGGCCCACGCGGGGGGTATTCCGTAAGCCTCGCTTACTGACCAATCTAGTTTTTCCTCACCGTATAAAAATTTAACTTGCGATACGGCAGATCATACCGACCGAGCATAACTAAATTTGAATACAGCTGAATAATTAATTGAAATAACTTGAATTTCCAGTTAGTATTCCTAAAAATTACTTATTTTTGCTGACCGCAAACAAAATTTAACTTGCGATATCTCATATCATACCGACCGATGTTAATTAAATGTGTATACACCTGAAATTATAGCATAATTAATTGAATTAGCTTGAAGTTCAAGTTAGCATTCCAAAAAATTACTTATTTTTGCTGACCGCGAAAAAATTTAGCTTGCAATATCTCATATCATACCGACCGAGGATAATTCAATGTGTATACACCTGAAATTATAGAATAAATAATTGAATTAGCTTGAAGGTCAAGTTAGCATTCCTAAAAATTACTTATTTTTGCTGACCACGAAAAAATTTAACTTGCGATATCTCATATCATACCGACCGAGGATAATTCAATGTGTATACACCTGAAATTATAGAATAAATAATTGAATTAGCTTGAAGGTCAAGTTAGCATTCCTAAAAATTACTTATTTTTGCTGACCACGAAAAAATTTAACTTGCGATATCTCATCATACCGACCGAGGATAATTCAATGTGTATACACCTGAAATTATAGAATAAATAATTGAATTAGCTTGAAGCTCAAGTTAGCATTCCTCAACATTATTTATTTTACCAGACCGCCAAGAAATTTAACTTGCCATATCTCATATCATACCGACAGAGCATAATTAAATTTGAATAGAGCTGAATTTATAGCATAATTGAATTAACTTTAATTTCAAGTTAGCATTACTAAAAATTACTTATTTTTGCTGACTGCCAAAAAATATAACTTGCGAAATCTCATATCATACCGACCGAGCATAATTAAATTTGAATACAGTGAAATTTATTGCATAATTAATTGAATTAACTTGAATTTCAAATTAGAATTCCTAAAAATTACTTATTTTTGCTGACAGCCAAAACATTTAACTTGCGGAATCTATATCGTAGCGATTCCGATCATAATTGGATTTGAATTACACTAAATTTATCGCTTGAATTTCAAGTTAGCATTCCTAACTATTACTATTACTATTTTGGTTGACCTCCAAAAAATAAAATTTAACTCAGTCTTGCGGATCTCATATCATACCGGCCCGAGCATAATTAAATTGGAATACAGCTGAATTTAAATTCATTGCATAATTAATTGAAGTTAGCAGTCCCAAAAATTACTTAATGTTGCAGACCGCCAAAAAATGGAACTCACAAAATCTTATTACATACCGACCGAGCATAATTAAATTTGAATACAGCTGAATAATTAATTCCATTAACTTGAATTTCAAGTTAGCATTCCTAAAAATTGATTATTTTTGCTTACCGCCAACATCATCCCGACCGAGCATAATTAAATTTGAACACATTTAATTTTGACTAGCCGAATATGGAATGCCGGCCGACAAAATATTTTATCTTGATTGTGAAGTCTCAAATCTTACAAACCGAGCATAAGTCTTGCAAAATATCACATTCATCATTACTAAAAATTACTTATTTTTGCTGACTGCCAAAAAATATAACTTGCGAAATCTCATATCATACCGACCGAGCATAATTAAATTTGAATACAGTGAAATTTATTGCATAATTAATTGAATTAACTTGAATTTCAAATTAGAATTCCTAAAAATTACTTATTTTTGCTGACAGCCAAAACATTTAACTTGCGGAATCTCATATCGTAGCGACCGATCATAATTGGATTTGAATACACCTAAATTTATCGCTTGAATTTCAAGTTAGCATTCCTAACTATTACTATTACTATTTTGGTTGACCTCCAAAAAATAAAATTTAACTCAGTCTTGCGGAATCTCATATCATACCGGCCGAGCATAATTAAATTGGAATACAGCTGAATTTAAATTCATTGCATAATTAATTGAAGTTAGCAGTCCCAAAAATTACTTAATGTTGCAGACCGCCAAAAAATGGAACTCACAAAATCTTATTACATACCGACCGAGCATAATTAAATTTGAATACAGCTGAATAATTAATTCCATTAACTTGAATTTCAAGTTAGCATTCCTAAAAATTGATTATTTTTGCTTACCGCCAACATCATCCCGACCGAGCATAATTAAATTTGAACACATTTAATTTTGACTAGCCGAATATGGAATGCCGGCCGACAAAATATTTTATCTTGATTGTGAAGTCTCAAATCTTACAAACCGAGCATAAGTCTTGCAAAATATCACATTCATCATTACTAAAAATTACTTATTTTTGCTGACTGCCAAAAAAATATAACTTGCGAAATCTCATATCATACCACCGAGCCGAGCATATTAAATTTGAATACAGTGAAATTTATTGCATAATTAATTGAATTAACTTGAATTTCAAATTAGAATTCCTAAAAAATAACTTATTTTTGCTGACAGCCAAAACATTTAACTTGCGGAATCTCATATCGTAGCGACCGATCATAATTGGATTTGAATACACCTAAATTTATCGCTTGAATTTCAAGTTAGCATTCCTAACTATTACTATTACTATTTTGGTTGACCTCCAAAAAATAAAATTTAACTCAGTCTTGCGGAATCTCATATCATACCGGCCGAGCATAATTAAATTGGAATACAGCTGAATTTAAATTCATTGCATAATTAATTGAAGTTAGCAGTCCCAAAAATTACTTAATGTTGCAGACCGCCAAAAAATGGAACTCACAAAATCTTATTACATACCGACCGAGCATAATTAAATTTGAATACAGCTGAATAATTAATTCCATTAACTTGAATTTCAAGTTAGCATTCCTAAAAATTGATTATTTTTGCTTACCGCCAACATCATACCGACCGAGCATAATTAAATTTGAACACATTTAATTTTGACTAGCCGAATATCGAATGCCGGCCGACAAAATATTTTATCTTGATTGTGAAGTCTCAAATCTTACAAACCGAGCATAAGTCTTGCAAAATATCACATTCATCATGTTCCTAGAAATTAATTATTCATGTGAGCCGGCAAAATATTTTATTTGTGAAGTTTCAAATCTTACAAACCGACCATAATTTTTGCAAAATATCGCATTCATAAAAATTAATGATTTATGTCGGCCGACAAAATGTTAATTTGTGAACTCTCGCATCTTAAAAAACGAGCTTTTTTTTGGAAAAATTATCGCATTCATAACTGAAAAATTAACTATGTATGCCGGCCGACTAAATATTTCATTTGTGAAGTCTCAAATCTTACAAACCGAGCATAATTATTGCAAAATAATTAATGTTCTTCCTCTCAGTGGTTTGTTGCACAGAGTAATTAAGCATTTGTTTAATTTATATTGGCAAACTGCTGAATTTACATGAAAAAGGATTATTTTTTTCTGACCACAAAAAAATATAACTTGTGAAGTATCCTAGTATGTATTATATAGTATTATATTTCCGGAAGATTGAATTATCTTATTCAACTTGTCTAAAACTCTAATTAAGCAACAGTTTAAATTAATTAGGCAACAACTGAATTTCATTAGTCGAAGACACTAGTTATGCATCAATTTAATTTCTATTGGCTAAATATTCATAAAAAATGAATTATTTACTATGCCAGCTGACAACTATTTTTTTTGTGAAGTCTCAAATCTTACAAACCGAGCATAATTTTTGCAAAATATCGCATTCATAAAAATTAATTATTTATGTCGACGTACAAAATATTCTATTTCTAAGTCTCAGATCTTACAAACCAAGTATAATTTTAATGATCTTCTGGTTTGTTGCAGAGAGTAATTAAGCATCTATTTAATATATATTGGCAATTACCGCGGAATTTACATAAAAAAAAACATGTCTGCTCACCGCCAAAAAATGTAACTTGTGAAGTCTCATAGCATATTGACAGAGAATAATAATTGAATTATCTTATTCAGCTTGTTGAAAACTCTAATTACAAACTGAGCATAATCTTTGCAAAATATTGCCATAAAAATTAATTTATTTATGTCGGTCAAAAATATTTCATTTACGGTACTCTTATAAGTAGAATCCCCACTGTATCCAGACTGAGTAGGGACTACACTGATGTACATATTGCCGGTAGTCTAATCAGCCTTGGTAAATATGCAAGCTGATCAGGGACTACTAGTGCATGTGCTACAGTACATGGTGTCGGTTGTCTGATCAACCTAGTTAAATATGGAGGCTGATCAGGGACTACGTTGGTATACATAGTGTCGGTAGTCTGATCAACATAGCTAGGTATGCCGCGTGATCAGGGACTACACTGATGTACATAGTGTCGATAGCCTGGATCAACCTAACTAGATGTGCCGCCTGATCAGGGACTACACTGATATACATAGTGTGGGTAGCCTGATCAACCTAGCTAAGATATGTCGCCTGATCAGGGGCTACGCTCGTATACTATATGAATGTAGGACAAAACCCACTTGGACATAACGCCCTTCGTGTGAAAATGACAACATGGACAAAAACCCCTTCATGATTTTGATAGGGTGGACATAACCCCCTTCATGATTTGTACAGGGTGGACATAACCCCCTTCATGATTTGTACAGGGTGGACAAAACGCCCTTCATTAATTCCCGGGATGAATTTAACATTTGTTTGCTGTTTATTATTATTGATGATATTATTTTGCTTAAATTTAAACAAATCATAATATACAACAAACAAATATTCATATATTGTCTAATATATAGTGTCGGTAGCCTGATCAACCTAGCTAGATATGGCGCCTGATCAGGGACTACACCGGTGTACGGATTACCGATAGTCTGATCAACCTAGGTAGATATGTCGGCTGCTCAGGGATACACCGGTGTACAGATTACTGATAGTCTGATCAACCCAACTGGATATGCCGGCTGCTCTGGGACTACACCGGTGTACAGATTAATGATAGTCTGATCAACCCAACTGGATATGCCGGCCGCTCTGGGACTACACTGGTGTACAGATTACCGATAGTCTGATCAACCTAGCTAGTTATGCCGGCTGCTCATGGACTACACTGGTGTACAGATTACTGATAGTCTGATCAACCTAGTTATATATGCCGGCTGCTCTGGGACTACACGGGTGTACAGATTACTGATAGTCTGATCAACCCAACTAGATATGCCGGTTGCTCATGGACTATACTGGTGTATAGATTACCGAAAGTCTGAACAACTTAGCTAGACATGCTGCCGCCTGATCAGGGACTACACCGGTGTACAGATTACCGATATTCTGGTCAACCTAGCTAGATATACCGGCTGCTCAGGGACTACACCAGTGTACAGATTACCGATAATCTGATCAACAGCTAGATATGCCGCCTGCTTAGGGACTACACCGGTGTACAGATTACCGATAGTCTGGTCAACCTAGCTTGATATGCCGGCTGCTCAGGGACTACACCGGTGTATATATTACCGATAGTCGGGTCAACCTAGCTAGATATGCCGGCTGCTCGGGGACTACACTGGTGTACAGATTACTGATAGTATAATCAACCTAGCTATATATGCCGGCTGCTCAGGGACTACACTGGTGTACAAATTACCGACAAACTGAACAACTAAGCTAGATATGCCGCCTGATCAGGGACTACACCGGTGTACATATAACCTATCTAGATATGCCGGCTGCTCAGGGAATACACCGGTGTACAGATTACTGATAGTCTGATCAACCTAGCTAGATATGCCGGCTGCTCGGGGAATACACCGGTGTACAGATTACTGATAGTTTGATCAACCCAACTGGATATGCCGGCTGCTCAGGGACTACACTGGTGTACATATTACTGGTATCTGATCAACCCCAGCTGGATATGCCGGCTGCTCGGGATACATGGTGTTATTACTGGTAGTGATCCAACCCAGTGGATATGCCGGCTGCCAGACTTAGACGTGTACAGTTATGATGTCCGATCAACCTAGCTAGATCAACCTAGCCACTGGCTGCTCAGGGACTACACTGTTGTACATATTAGCGATAGTGTGGTCGTCCCAAGTTGATGAGCATGCTGATCAGGCACTACACTGGTCTACAATTTGGTGATATGCTCAACAGCCTGTGTGTATATGCCAGTTGATCAGGTACTATACTGTTCTACCGATTGTCTAATTTTTGAGTTATCTCCCTTTTTTGTTTCTCGAACTGATTTCGTGTCCGGAGCATAACTCCACCACCCTTTGGAATATTTTCATGAAACTTCACACATGCATAGACCACGACCCGAAGGTGTGTCGCGCACAAGAATGACAACTCTTGCATAGCTAATGTTTGAGTTATCTCCCTTTTTTGTTTCGCGCACTGATTGACCATAACTCGACCACCCTTTGGAATATTTTTATGAAACTTCACATATTCAATTAGACCACGAACCGAAGGTGTGTCATTCACAAGAATGACAACTCTTGCATAGCTAATTTTTTAGTTATCTCCCTTTTCTGTTTTCGCGCACTGATTTCCTGTCCGGAGCATAACTCGACCACCCTTTGGAATATTTTCATGAAACTTCACACATGCATAGACCACGACCCGGAGGTGTGTCGCGCACAAGAATGACAACTCTTGCGTAGCTAATTTTTGAGTTATCTCCCTTTTTTGTTTTGCGCACTCTACAAACTGGACAATAATGCATGAAGACCCGTTTTCTCGTCTGCTCTGTACACCTTTGCTCGTGTGCTCTGTACACCTTACCTGTAGAGAGAACAATAGAGACTGGGAGAACCATTCACCTTTCCATGTGCTAGCATGTGCAGATGTTCAGTCTTGACCAGTCTGACCACAGGTAATTTATACAGGTAAATTACTACATGTACATTGGATATTACATTTCCGTAAACTGTGTTGAAAATATTGTGGCATTATGTGGACCTGTGCAGATATATGTAGATAAATATAGGACTATTAAAAAAAAATTCAGTAGCAAGCATTATTATTTTTAATTTTTTAACTTTTTTTTTCCATTTTTTTTTTCAAATTCTTTTTCAATTTTTGTCTAGTAGCATAAGGTCGTAAGTGCTATATACAGACTATTCACCTGTGCATGTGCTAGCATGTGCAACTGACCACTGACCACTTACAGGTAATTTATACAGGTAAATGATTATATTACATTTCCGTAAACTGTGTTGAAAATATTGTGGCAATATGTGGACCTGTGCATATATGATATGTAGATAAATATAGGACTATTAAAAAACATTCTGGGCTCCAGTAGGAGCATTATTTTTTTATTTTTTTTAAATTTAATTTTTTTTTTTTTACATTCTTTTTCAATTTTTTGTCGCGCACGCTTGCGGAAAGCGCGATATAGTCGACACTTTGGCGTATGTACGTACGTACGTACGTACGTACGTGTGTCCGGTTAAAGTTTTTGGTTAAGTTGTTTGGTTAAGTTTTTTGGTTAAAGTTTTTGGTTAAGTTCTTTGGTTAAAGCTTTTGGTTTAGTTTTTTGGTTAAAGTTTTTGGTTAAAGTTTTTCGTTATACTATATCTCTGCAACTGCTTTGCCCATTACCTTGAAACTTCACATGGGTGTTTATCATTGTCTATATTTTCATTCTACCCCCCTCCCTGCGGCCCCTGTGCGGCCCCTGTCCCAAGTCAAAGGTACATTTGAAGTTTTTGGTTAAGTTTTTTTTGGTTAAAGTTTTTGGTTAAAGTTTTTTGGTTAAGTTAAGTTTTTTTGGTAAGTTTTTTGGTTAATGTTTTTACGTTATACTATATCTCTGCAACTGCTTTGCCCATTACCTTGAAACTTCATATGGGTGTTTTATCATCATTATATTCATTCTACTCACTCTCCTGCGGCCCCTGTGCCCAATGTCAAGGTCAAATTACTTTGAAGTTTTTGGTTAATTCTTTTGTTAAAGTTTTTGGTTAAAGTTTTTTGTTTAAGTTTTTTTTTTTTTTTTTTTGTTTAAGTTTTTTTTTTGTTAAAGTTTTTGGTTAAGTTTTTTGGTTAAGTTTTTTGGTTAAAGTTTTTCGTTATACTATATCTCTGCAACTGCTTTGCCCATTACCTTTAAACTTCACATGGGTGTTTATCATCATCTATATTTTCATTCTACCCCGCTTCCGTGCGGCCCCTGTGCCCAATGTCAAGGTCAAATTACTTTGAAGTTTTTGGTTAAGTTTTTTGGTTAAAGTTTTTTGTTAAGTTTTTTGGTTAAATTTTTTGGTTAAAGTTTTTCGTTATACTATATCTCTGCAACTGCATTGCCCATTACCTTGAAACTTCACATGGGTGTTTATCATCATCTATATTTTCATTCTACCCCCCTCCCGTGCGGCCCCTTGCCCAATGTCAAGGTCAAATTACTTTGAAGTTTTTGGTTAAGTTTTTTGGTTAAAGTTTTTGGTTAAGTTTTTTGGTTAAATTTTTTGGTTAAATGTTTTCGTTATACTATATCTCTGCAACTGCTTTGCCCATTACCTTGAAACTTCACATGGGTGTTTATCATCATCTATATTTTCATTCTACCCCCCTTCCGTGCGGCCCCTGTGCCCAATGTCAAGGTCAAATTACTTTGAAGTTTTTGGTTAAGTTTTTTGGTTAAAGTTTTTGGTTAAGTTTTTTGGTTAAATTTGTTCGTTATACTATATCTCTGCAACTGCTTTGCCCATTACCTTGAAACTTCACATGGGTGTTTATCATCATCTATATTTTCATTCTACCCCCCTCCCGTGCGGACCCTGTGCCCAATGTCAAGGTCAAATTACTTCGAAGTTTTTGGTTAAGTTTTTTGGTTAAAAGTTTTTGGTTTAAGTTTTTTGGTTAAGTTTTTTGGTTAATGTTTTTGGTTATGTTTTTTGGTTAAATTTTTTCTTTATACTATATCTCTGCAACTGCTTTGCCCATTACCTTGAAACTTCACATGGGTGTTTATCATCATCTATATTTTCATTCTACCCCCCTCCCGTGCGGCCCCTGTGCCCAATGTCAAGGTCAAATTACTTTGTTTTTGGTTAAAGTTTTTTTCGCGCCCGCTTGCGAAAGCGCGATATAGTCGGCACTTTGTCGTACGTACGTGTGTCGGGTTAAAGTTTTTGCTTAAGTTTTTTGGTTAAAGTTTTTCGTTATACTATATCTTTTTTTTTAGTGTCCATGCCTCGCCACAAGGCGCGACATGCAGGCCGCGGCCATCTAGTTAACTGACCACTAACTTATTACAGGTAATTTATACAGGTACATTATTACATTTCCGTAAACTGTGTTGACAATATTGTGGCAGTATGTGGACCTGTGCAGATATATGTAGATAAATATAGGACTATTAAGAAGAATTCTGGGCTCCAGTAGCGAGCATTATTTGTTTTTGTATATTACATTTCCGTAAACTGTGTTGAAAATATTGTGGCATTATGTGGACCTGTGCAGATATATGTACATAAATATAGGTCTATTAAAAAAAAATTCTGGGCTCCAGTAGCAAGCATTATTATTTTTAATTTTTAAACTTTTTTTTTCCAATTTCTTTTTTCATTTTTTTTTTATTCAAATTCTTTTTCAATTTTTGTCTAGTAGCATAAGGTCGTAAGTGCTATATACAGACTATTATCATATAATAAAACAATTATTGACTAGTGAGCCATAGAATATAATCTGATATTCTATGGCTCACTAGTCAATAATTGTATAATATGTTCGGGCCAGTGAAAATTGCTTTCGGCCCAGGCTCGAGGTCAAGGCGGGACAATGGCGAGGCATTTTGATTTCCGCGGAATTCTTGTTTACTTATCTCCCTTTGTTGTTTCGTGCTCTGATTTTGTATCCAGAGCATAACTTGAACACCCTTTGGAATATTTTTATGCCCCACCACGATAGTGGAGGGGGCATTTAGTGTTACCCTTGTCCGTCCGTCCGTCCGTCCGCACACACGAATGGGTACTTGTTGTAAGCGTACGGGGATCTTATTGGGTAGGGTTAGGATAGTGTTGGGTACTCTTGTTGGGTATTTTTATAGAGTAAAAACCCAACAAGTATTCATTCGTAGGAACGTGCGTCCCGTCCTCCCGTCGTCCGTCCGTCCGTCACAAAACTTTAACACTCGGGTAAATGTCTCATAATTTCTTCATCCTTCGACCGATCTCCTTCATATTTCATATACACATACTTGGTGCTTCAAAAACTTTAACTCTCGGGTAAATATCTTATAATTTCTGTTTTCTGTTTTCTGTTTTCTTTCACGGATCAGCTTCATATTTCATATATGCATTGCTCTAATGGTCCTCTACCGCCCTGTGCCAAATCCACGTTCGTCCTGCCCCCGCCAAGCCCAGGGTCAAGGTCACATACTTGGTGCTTCAAAAACTTTAACGCTCAGGTAAAAGAAAATTTTGACTTGGAATTTGGCCTCATTTATTATCAAAGCGATATGTGGGACATCCGTGTTCTGTGAACACATTTTCTAGTTTATTAAACTTCACACATGCATAGAAGACGACCCAAAGGTGTGTCGCACATAAGAATGACAACTCTTGCATCGTTAATTTCTTAGTTATCTCCCTTTGTTGTTTCGTGCACTGATTTCGTGTCCGGAGCATAACTCGAACACCCTTTGGAATATTTTCATGAAACTTCACACATGCATAGACCACGACCCTAAAGGTGTGTCACGCAATAATGACAACTCATGCATCACTCATTTTTTAGTTATCTCCCTTTGTTTTTCCGTCACTGATTTTGTCTCCGGAGCATAACTCGAACACCCTTTTTTCAAACTACTTGTGTATCTGGGGAGGGGGATACACATGCGCTTGTCGAAAAGCGTCATTTCTAGTTGTTAATTGGTGATTATACAACTAGTACCTTACGATATAGCCCACCAGTATAGCCCAATATCACACTGCGCTTCCCGACTGTCTGATCAGGCCATACGCTGGTGGTCGTTGAGTCAATACAGCATTTGCTCTGTTTATTAGTAACAATCTGCTGAATGTAAAATAATTATTATGACTGCAAACATATATGTTCTAAGATAAGGTCACTCTTCTTAACTGACGTCACAGTTTCGCACCTATAGTATGCAGCTGCCGTTCATAAATTGGGAAAATATGCTGATTATGACAGGCAAGAGAGTAAGAAAACATGTTCATATTCGTCTTATGATAAGACAATATTATTTTTGCAATTATTAAAATATCCTTTGTTAATTTTTGTCACCATTTCAGAATTCAATTGTTGCAGACGCGCATAAACGCGTCAGCTAATGAAAACCTGACTTTCCAAATTATCCGACCAATGATGACTACTCTTACAGCGGGAAGGAATTTCTGTCAGCCAATCAAAACTAGACATTGAGAAATGTTTCGTCCAATGAAAACCATACATTGAGCCTAAACCCTGGTTTATGCTCAAACCGTGGTTTAAGCTATCAGAAACCCTAGTTTGAGAGTCCAAACGGTGGTTTCTGCCGCCAAGTGCACAATAATTGCTCAAACCAGGGTTTAAGAAAACTACCGTTTGGGATCACGATTGGCAGTATTTTTCTTAAACTGTGGTTTGGGTCCAAACTAGGGTTTAGGCTTTTTATTCGATTACGACCTCAAACGGCAGTTTCTGGCCAAATGCACAATAATTGCTCCGGTTTGAGAGCCTAAACCATGGTTTAGACTCTCAAACAGGGGTTTAGGGAATTATTGTGCATTTGGCGAGCCTAAACTAGAGTTTGGGCAGTCCAAACTGGGGTTTGAGCTCAAACCATGGTTTAAGCTATCAGAAACCCTAGTTTGAGCGTCTAAACGGTGGTTTCTGCCGCCAAGTGCACAATAATTGCTCAAACCAGGGTGCATTCATCTGATGACCCTCTATCATGCTGTAGCAAATCCACAACCCACCACCCAACCCTTGCCAGGGGTTGAAATTTCACTTGCCCAGCTCGCCATGGCGAGTGCTTTTTGTGGCGGTCGAGTACTTTCTACAGGCACTCGCCCAGTTTGGCAAGTGAAAGATTTGGTCAGGATTTTTTTTTTCTGAAGAAATTGCGAATTAATTCCATCGATAACGGCCAACAAATGGTATTAATTCAGCGACCATTTGTTGTTTACAGTTTACGTCAATTTGCGGGAAGTAAGATTCAAGCAGTGTCTATGTACACGGTTACGGGTAGAATCGCTAGCAATTTCGAACACGGTCTATATCGGGCAAGTTTAATTCACGGATTATTTGTCGGCTGTACGCTGCCGGGCTAACAAATAATATGACTGCGAGTATAGACTAGTGTATACGCGGCCACATATATCAAGACGTCTCGTATACAGTTGGGGTAACGCGCATTTCAGACGCCGAACATAACGGCTTGGGACGAAACGGTCGGCGCCGGGTCCGAAACCATCGAATTTAGTAATTAAGGCAGTGCACAGCGCATGCAACATAGCCACTATAAATTAAACAAAATCTATGTCACTCAACGCTTATAGAAAATAAGAAGCGTGCAAGCCTCTGAGCAAATTCACTGCTAAAAAACGTTTTTGAAGAAAAAAACTCAACAAAGTTTATCTCCCGATAAATAATATTTATTTGTTTGTTTATGTTCATTTAATACTTAAAATATAAATAACAATAATAGTGAATATCTCTCATACGTTTTGGTTTTGGTAATGATCATATATATGTAAAAGCTTCTTTTTTTAAATAAGATGCAACATTACAAATACTGGAAATAGCATTTTATTTAAAAAAAAACTGGGCAAGTAACTTTTTGACCTGGGCAAGTACTTTTTTTTGTACTTGCCCAGCTGGGCGAGTGGAAAAAAATGATTTTTTCAACCCCTTCTTGCTCCAAGGTCAAGGTCACAAACTTAGCATGTTCATAAACTTAACGTTGGGGTAAATGTTGTGTAACTTCTGTTTCTTTACAGGGAACGCTTTGATATTCCATACATGCATTCATCTGATGATCCTCTATTGTGCTACAGCAAATCCATGACCCCCCCCCCCCCCCCCCACCCCTTTCCCCAAGATCAACATCATAAACTTAACGTTGGAGTAAATGTCTTTTTATAACTTCTGTTTCTTTACAGGGAAAACCTTGATATTTCATATGTGCATTCATCTGATGATACTCTATCGTGCTATAGCAAATCCATGACCCACCCCCCAACCCTTTCCCGAAGGTCAAGGTCATAAACATAGCACATTCCTAAACTTAACGTTGGGGTAAATGTCTTATAACATCTGTTACCTTTCATGGAACGCCTTGATATTTCATTCATGCATTCATCTGATGATACTCTATCGTGCTATAGCAAATTCATGACCAACCGCCCACCTCTTACCCCAGGGTCAAGGTCACAATCTTAGCACATTCATAAACTTAACTTTGGGGTAAATGTCTTATAACATATGTTTCCTTTCATGGAACGCCTTGATATTTATGCCCTCGCCACCGAATGGTGAGGGGGGCATATAGTGTTACCGGCGTCCATACGTACGGACGTACGTACGTCCCGAAACCTTAACGCTGGGTAAATGGCTTATAATTTCTGTTTCCTTGCTCGGATCTGCTTCACATTTCACACACGCATTGCTCCAATGGTCCTTTACCGCCCTGTGACAAATCCACATTTGTCCCGCCCCCGCTAAGCCCAGGGTCAAGGTCACAGACTTGGTGCGTTCGAAACCTTAACGCTGGGTAAATGGCTTATAATTTCTGTTTCTTTGCTCGGATCTGCTTCACATTTCACACACGCATTGCTCCAATGGTCCTCTACCGCCCTGTGACAAATCCACATTCGTCCCGCCCCGCTAAGCCCAGGGTCAAGGTCACAGACTTGGTGCGTTCGAAACCTTAACGCTGGGTAAATGGCTTATAATTTCTGTTTCCTTGCTCGGATCTGCTTCACATTTCACACACGCATTGCTCCAATGGTCCTCTACCGCCCTGTGACAAATTCACATTCGTCCGGCCCCCGCTAAGCCCAGGGTCAAGGTCACAGACTTGGTGCGTTTGAAACCTTAACGCTGGGTAAATGGCTTATAATTTCTGTTTCCTTGCTCGGATCTGCTTCACATTTCACACACGCATTGCTCCAATGGTCCTCTGCCACCCTGTGACAAATCCACATTCGTGCCGCCCCTGCTAAGCCCAGCGTCAAGGTCACAGACTTGGTGCGTTCGAAACCTTAACGCTGGGTAAATGCCTTATAATTTCTGTTTCCTTGCTCGGATCTGCTTCACATTTCACACACGCATTGCTCCAATGTTCCTCTGCCACCCTGTGACAAATCTACATTCGTCCCGCCCCCACTAAGCCCAGGGTCAACGTCACAGACTTGGTGTGTTCGAAACCTTAACGCTCGGGTAAATGGCTTATAATTTCTGTTTCCTTGTTCAGATCTGCTTCACATTTCACACACGCATTGCTCCAATGGTCCTCTACCACCCTGTTACAAATCCACTTTCGTCCCGCCCCCGCCAAGCCCAGGGTCAAGGTTACAGACTTGGTGCGTTCGAAACCTTAACGCTCGGGTAAATGGCTTATAATTTATGTTTCCTTGCTCGGATCTGCTTCACATTTCACACACGCATTGCTCCAATGGTCCTCTGCCACCCTGTGACAAATCCACATTCAAATATGCCTTGTTTTCTTTGGCTGCCAGCGGGGGCATTCGTGTGCCGACAGGCCACATTTCTAGTTCATACATGCATTCCTCAGATGACCCTCTATCATGCTGTAGCAAATCCACAACTCCACCACCCAACCCTTACCTCAAGGTCAAGGTCACAAATGTAGCATGTTCATAAACTTAACGTTGGGGTAAATGTTGTGTAACTTCTGTTTCGGTACAGGGAACGCTTTGATATTTCATACATGCATTCATCTGATGATGCTCTATTGTGCTACAGCAAATCCATGACCCACCCCCACCCCTTTCCCCAAGGTCGAGGTCACAAACATAGCACTTCATAAACTTAACGTTGGGGTAAATGTCTTATAACATCTGTTTCCTTTCATGGAACGCCTTGATATTTCATACATGCATTCATCTGATGAAACTCTATCGTGCTATAGCGAATCCATGACCCACCACCCACCCCAAATGTCTTATAACATCTGTTTCCTTTCATGGAACACCTTGATATTTCATACATGCATTCCTCAGATGACCCTCTATCATGCTGTAGCAAATCCACAACCCACCACCCAACCCTTACCCCAAGGTTAAGGTCACAAACTTAGCATGTTCATAAACTTAACGTTGGGGTAAATGTTGTTTAACTTCTGTTTCTTTACAGGGAACACTTTGATATTTCATACATGCATTCATCTGATGATCCTCTATTGTGCTACAGCAAATCCATGACCCACCCCCCACCCCACCCCTTTCCCCAAGGTCACAAACTTAGCACATTCATACATGCATTCCTCATGTGAATAGCTATCATGCTGTAGAAATTCGCCAACTTAGTGCGTTCATAAACATAACGTTGGGTTAAATTTTGTTTTACTTCTGTTTTCAGGGAGCGCATTGATATTTCATACATACATTCATCTTAATATGCTGTATTATGCTATAGCAAACCCATGACCCACCTTGCACCACTGACACCAATGTCAAGGTCCACCGCACGCCCCTTAACCCAAGGTTATATAATATTCATGTTTATTTATGCAACTGTGCCAAGTTTCAGTGAAGGCTGCCAACAGGCGAGCTTTGTTGTCTTCTGACAACTCTTGTTATTTCACCCAATTCCAATTTTCTTGACGCGTAACGATGCTGTTATATACCGAACACTGCGTTAATAAATCATTATTCTATCAGCTGGTTTGGTTGTCAGTCAACGACTGGTAAAAATCACCGGGGCGAAACACGTCTGGTCCGAAGTGATCGCAGTCACTACTGCCTATTTGCGATTTCTGGGTGATTTTATTTCGCAATAACATTCAAATTCTTTCATCTATTTTAAGAAAATAAAGCCTGAATAATTCAGAAAAGTGCACAGTAAACATTACCGGTAGTATTCTAATGTATTTATTTGTATTTTCTATGTCACATTGTTAATGTTTAATATTCGAGATTTCCTGATTCCGAATATAACCATATAACCGGACATACCAGTACCCGGATTACCAATTTTTAAAAAAAAAAATTCTGTTTGTTTTTAGATCACCTGAGCGAAGCTCATGTGAGCTATTGTTACCGCAATGTGTCCGTCGTCCATGGTCCGTCCGTTAACATTTTCAAACGTCTTCTTCTCGGTAACCATTGGGCCTATAGTCACCAAACTTCAAGGTCATGGTCCTTAGGTAGGGGGATTACAAAATTATTAAAATGACGTCATTACGTAATCCAAGATAGCTACCATCTAAAAATAGCACAAATTCTTCAAAAATCTTCTTCTCAAGAACCGCCAACCGGATTCGACAAAACTTGGTAGGAATGATCGAGGTACATTCTCTTTCAAATTGTTAAAAGGTGACGGTCAAAATTGGGGTGGGCCCGTGGGTCAAATTGGGGTCAAATTGGGGTAAAATTTTGAGAATATGGCATATATATCAAATGAAGGTATAATGAGGCGATCACTGGGCTTTTTTTGTCGAAATCGGATGGTTATGTCATCCAAGATGGCCGCTGAAATGTCAAATGGTCGTTCTTTTATTAGAGATTTCAAAATTCTTCTTCACATGAACCGCTTCGCTTGGCCCATGGTAGCCAAACTTAAAAAGTTATGGTCCATGGGTGAAGCCTTTTCAGGTTTGTTAAAATGGAGGTCATCGCTAATCCAAGATGGCCACCGTCTAAAAATAGCATACATTCTTAAAAAATCTTCTTCTCATGAACCGCTAGCCGGATTTCGACGAAACTTGGTAGGAATGATCGATGTACAATGCTCTTTCAAAGTTGTTAAAATGGTGACCCCGGGGTCAAAAATGGGTGTGGCCCGTGGGGTCAAATTGGTGTCACATTTTATTTTTGACCGAATATGGTCATGTTATATATCAAATCAAAGGTATCAATGAGGCGATCACTCTTGTACATTTATTGTCGAAATTGGATTGTTATGTTATCCAAGATGGCCGCCGAAATGTCAAAAGGTTCTTTTATTAGAGATTTCAAAATTCTTCTTCACATGAGCCGATTGGCCCATGGTAGCCAAACTTAAAAGTTATGGTGAAGCCTTTTCAGATTTGTTAAAATGGAGGTCATCGCTAAAAATAGCATAAATTCTTAAAAAAAATTCTCATGAACCGCTGGCCGGATTTCGACTAAACTTGGTAGGAATGATCGATTTACAATCCTCTTTCAAAGTTGTGAAAATGGTGACCCCGGGGTCAAAATGGGCATGGCCCGTGGGGTCAAATTGGGGTCAAATTTTATTTTTGACTGAATATGCTCCTGCCATATATCAAATTGAAGGTATCGATGAGGTGATTGCTCTGGTGCAATATTTGTCGGAATCGGATGATTATGTCATCCATTATGGCCACCAAAAGGTCCATTTATTCAAGATTTTGAACGTCTTTTTCTCAGGAACCACATGGCCGATGCTGGCCAAACTTCATAGGAAGTTAAGATCCTTGGGTGAAGCATTTTCAGATTTGGTAAAATGAGAGTCATCGCTTAATCCAAGATGACCGCCATCTAAAAATAGCACAATTTTTTTAAAACACATGAACACATGTCAATTGTCACATTCTCCTCTGGTGTTCATGGAGTCAGGTGAGCAAATTAGGGCGATCATGGCCCTCTTGTTTATAAATGGACTAGTCAATTTCAATGCCATTTACGGAAGATAGGACCGATTTTGAAATTCAATATCGGCAAAATACGATAATGTCTGCTCCGAAATTTATGTCAGTTTTCAACGTAATTTGCAGAAGTCGATTCTATTTTAATAGTGCCAGGGATGCCATTACACCTGACACATATGATGATATTACACAGACGAGCTTTGTGTGTTGCTTTGTGCGAAAAGTCGATAACACACAGCCAGCCATGTCAATTAACAGGTGTTTTATCGTATGACATCATTCAGCACGAGGCTGTAAACTGTGTGACCTTTAGGCTATGTTTTGAAATGTTACTGATTGGTCAACACTCCTTTTGACGTGCCGCAGACGTCGTGTACGTCCCATTTCATGCAGAGGATACGCTTATGTTTGCGGAAAAATATGTTCGTTCTATGCACTCAGAAGTATATGCCGCGACCACCATTTAAACCGTCTCGTTGAGACGGTTCAAATGAGTGGTCACAACATATACTTTCATTGAGAAATAACAAAAATAAAAATAAATTATTTAATAATTTCATACCCGTAAATGCGTATTCCGAAAGGAATGGATTAAAAAAAAACACTGGATTATACGCAGATCTGTCGCCATATTTCGCCGATATTGATTTCTAAAATATTTTCCGTAAATGTTGTTGAAAAGTTGACACAAAATTCAGAGTTCATGCGGAATTGTCCGTGGCTTTAGATATGAAAGGAATGTTGGGTCATGGAGTAATCGGCTGATGATACGTGTGTTCTGGTTTCTGGCAGACTTCAAAAGAAAATCGGACCTCGTAGTATTGTTTAATGTTACTGTGATATTTTCTATAAATGACGTTGGAAGATGAGGAAATGCGGAATTGTACTAATGTACGTACATGCAAGTACTACCTTTATTTCTTAACTTCAAACACATAGAGATAATACATACCGCAATCAATAGTTAACAATATAATACCACTTTCAGCAGCAATATGATCGCAAATATAACACAATTTCTGACTGATAGTCTGTTATATACAAATAGGCAATTCATAAAATCTAAGGATTGCAATAAAAAGTAGGCTAGAAGTATCCTGTTGTGGTCTCCAAACCTCTCAAAGTTGTGTAAGATATAACTGTACATATCGCGAGACAACTCCTACCCTGGTGACTTCTCAAGTTTGTCGCATTGACTGTGCCTGTCATGGGCTTATTATTATTATTATTACATACCAGTATTTGCTTGATTTTTGTGACATTGCACAGGTGAGTGATATAGGGCCATGATTGTGTCTCCCTTGGGTAGTCGCTTAATGCAAGTTTGACTGTACTTGTTTCAATACATGTAAAGTGTGCGAAGCCATGTACACTGACTATATTTATTTTCTGTAAATATTATGTTCTGATTTTGGGATTAACCTTCTATCCATACACATGTAATATGGGATTTGACCCTGTTAACCGACCAAAAATTACTTTAACTTCAACATCATTTTATAAATAAATAATAAGTGTTAGTAATCTTGTGGAGCTAACCTAGTTTCAGTACTTTCAGTATTTTGATTATATGTTATCTCTTTTGAGATAGCATATTATGTCACACAAATTTCTATGGGGTCAGCCATATTGTCGTGCTACGCTTAAACGGCGAGTACGACCAAGAAAATAGTGCCCTGTGCTAACATCCATGGCGTTTTGGTCCGTCTTGCTTGGTATCTAAAATTCTACATATACTATTCTCTATAGTTTTCACAGTTTTGGGCTCAGTTTATGAGTTAAATTTTTGAAAATATGAATCAAGACATTTTGTGCGTATGAATACAGCAGCTATTATCTTTAGTTCTCACAGTTAGGTAGCAGTGACCAGTTAGCTGCCAATTTCGTGCAATTTTTTCTTGGAGTTGCAAACAGTAACTTATTCTAGAGAAAACGTGTGGATGGGAATGGGTTTGCACCAGCACAGTACATTTGCCTCTGGATGATGATTGAGAAAATATGCAACTTTCAGTCTCTAGTTCCGCAACTTTGATTGTCATAGTTTCCAATTTGCCATGAGTTTATTGTTTGATGTTGGAAGTAAGACGAGTACCTTTTGGCCAACTGTTAATTCTCTGTTCCTAGCCTTTTTGTCAAAGTAATATTTCTCTTCTCTTTTTTCGACTTAATCTTTGTGCTTGCTACTACATGTATGTCTTTCATTGCCATCAACCTATCTCTTACCTCCAGGATATAACTCACCACAGATACTTTTGTTGTGCCTGGATCCGGTTCATCCCAATTCTCCTTCATAATCTGCAATGGTCCACGTACCTGTCGTTCATACACTAATTTGAATGGGGAATATACTGTTGTCTTCTGCGGGGCCTCACGATATGCGAATAGAAGAAATGGCAAATGTCTATCCCACTCACCTGGTTTTTCTTGGGCATAACAACGCAACATTTTCTTCAATGTTCCGTTGAATCTTTCAACAAGTCCATTTGCCATTGGTTGGTATGGCGTTGTTCTCAATTTATAAATGTTATAAGTCTTACAAAGTTCACACATCAAGGACGACATAAAACTATTTCATGCGGGAATCCAGCATGTGCAAATATTTTGATCAATGCATCTGAAATTATCTCTGCCTCAGTGGAATCGCCTCGGGATACTTGGTGCCATAATCGCATGTTACCAATATATATTTGTATTTACGGCAGAATAGTGATTTTGGCGGCCATTTTGAATTCAATACTGAAGCGCGATTTGTCTAAATAATAATAATATACTCTAATTCCACCATGCAATAAGACAAACATATAACAACGTTTTAGCTTGCTTGAATGTATTCTCTGCCGAATACCACCGAAAATGGCGACCATTTTGAATTTATGCAAATTAAACCGATTTTGGACACTTTTTCGAGCTGGACACATTAGATTTATAGGACATGTTGTTCCCAAGAAAACACAATAAAACCTTTTCCACCCTGCATGCCCTACCAATAAAATTTTCAATGCCTCGGGTTATATATAGTCTAAAAGCTCTGTGATTATAAAAGCTCTGTGTTATATAATAACCAGGTGAGCGATACAGGGCCACAGTGGCCCTCTTGTTAATTTTTGGGCTCTGTATCCTCGTCCACACAATAAATCAAGTTCTACTTGACCAATTAGAACCAAATTCGGAATACATATTTATCACGGCAAGTTGAAGAAGCCTATTGGTTTTCAAAAAATTGCGTTTATTTACTCGCCTATGTGGCCATTTTTAATTTTCGTACTATCTACCCTTGTCCACGCAATAACTCAAGTTCTACCTGACGGATTTGAACCAAATTTTTGCATAGATGTTTATCACGGCAATATGAAGAACCCTATAGGTTTTCAGTTCTGCCCTTGTTGACTGGACTTGCCTTGATGGGCGTATATTGTGACCGTTGGCACTCTTGTTATGCTGCTGTTTTTAGTTGGTTACAAATATGCGTGGCTATGACTGAAGAAATGGGGCTTATAGCATTTGTGACCAGTCTTGCTCCAGGTCCAATAACACACTCCAATAACGATTTATATTGCTTGTTAGTAGCATGACGGGTGTTTCATTGATGGCATGGCAAACAGTGCAGATCTTGATCAGACTGCGGATGCACATACTGATCTGGATCTACACAGGTCACAAACCCCATAAGCCCCATTTCTCCAGTCACAGCCTGGGACTGGGTTGTTGTCTAGGGGTTAGAACACATGACTTCAAATGTCGCCTAGGGCATCAAAAAAATACTTTCAAAGTATTTTCATCCCACTGATCTGTCGGATGAGACTTTAAACTGTGATCCCGTCTCTATATGACTTTAGCTGTTTGTGGGATATTAAACCCTTTCACTTTCACTTTTCCAATGACAGCCACATAAAATTGTGTGTTCAGTGCCACCCCAACCATTTGTAGGCTGCAGCCATTGGCCTTTCTGCCCTGGTGAATGCCCTCTACGAGACCAACATGGTGGCCATTGTACGACGTGTGTACGACGCGAGGTCCGGACCAAAGATCGGATGTCTAATGCCGCATATAAAGAATGAATATGAGGTAAATACTGTGTCACATGGTCAGCAAATGTAGGTAACTTGTACAATTGCATCTTGCCTTTCAAAGAAATAAATTAAAAATTTGCAGGTTTCAAGTTTACTAGTGAATCACTTAGCCAAACTCTATCAATAAAACTGTATTTTTGGTCGGCTATTGCATTGATGAAGGTCAGGCTGCGATGGTGGCGGCATCCTCAATAAAGTTGTAAGGGTCAATTTTCTGGCGATATTTTTTCTGTGTTATATTTAACCTGATACATACTTTCCAATGTGTGCTTTAATGCATAATGGTATACCGGTATGTAGTTTTACTGAAGCATGTTTAGTTTCTGAAGTAAACATCTCTTTACTTCAACGTCGTGTACTTTTATTGATGTACACAATATTGATCCTGCCCTATACTTTAATGGTGCTACTCCCTGTAACAGTAAACGTTGCAGTGTTAGTCGAGTCGTGGGGACCCGCAATTTGGGTCAACCTTGCAGTATGGTACTACATGTACTAACGTTTTTTGATTGATTTTGGTAGTTTAGTGTGTCAGTAATTGGTTGCCCATGATAAAAGCACGATATCTAACATTACTCCTTTTGCATAGGCAATGTGCTGTGTACAATGCTTCTTGCATATGCAAGGCTGGTCATTGTTAGTTTATGAGCACACTGTCCTTCTGCATCAGGATTGGATGAGTATTGCCATCAATCGATAGCTAACCAGACTTGACTGGATTAAGATGACTCGACAATGGTACCATCTGCAGTAACCCAAGTGTATGTCTGGAAAATAACGCATACTACAGGGGTGCATCCAGGACGCGCGAGTGCGGCAATCCCTCTTAATTATTGTCAATGCCGCAAATTATTGATTTTCTTGCGCCCGACATCGCGCAAAAAATCACGGATGGGCCCCTTTTTAAATGACCAGTGCGCACATTAAAGGTACATGCCCACGCAGTAGGCACAAAATGTTCTTTATAGGAATTAAATAAGTGTACAATTATGTCACTATTCCACCAGTTCTAAAAATTACGAGTGCCCGCTATACACATATAATAATTTATTAGCCAGGTTTTTTGAAAAAAAATCCAGGCTATTGGATTGGCGAAAGCCGGGCGGGCGGGCGGGCCCACCACATATCACTATCCAACATGTTACTTTTTTTTTAACTTGACCCATTTTTTCCGCGTAGTCGACTTAGCCATTTTCAATGTTAAGTTTTCGCGTTTACAATGTTAAGTTTTCGTGTTTAAGTCCATTTCTTTGGTACTGTACCACCTTAGGACCCACCAAACTTTCAAACCAGCTTCAATAACCAAGGGGTGCCTACCACATACAACTATCCAACATGTGACCATTTTTTTACCTTCACCTATTATTTCTACGTAATTGACTTCGCCATTTTCAACGTTAACTTTTTGACGTACGTCTGGTTAGAGTTTTTTGGTTAAAACTTTTTCGTTATACTATATCTCTGCAACTGCTTCGCCCATTACATTGAAACTTCACATGGGTGTTTATCATCATCCATATTTTCATTCTAACCCCCAACCGTGCGGCCCCTGTGCCCAATGTCAAGGTCAAATTACTTTGAATTTTTTTGTTAAAGTTTTTTTGTGTACTATATCTCTGCAACTGCTTCACCCAATACCTTGATACTTCACATGGGTGTTTATCATCATTGTCACACCTGCTTGCGGAAAGCGCGATATCGTCGGCATTTTGGCATATGTCCGTCCGTTCGTCCGTGTGTCCGGTTAAAGTTTTTTGGTTAAAGTTTTTCCATCTACTATATCTATTTTTTTAGTGTCCATGCCTCGCCCCAAGGCGCGACATGCAGGCCACGGCCATCTAGTCTACAAAAAGTGGGTATAATTATGTTATCCAAGTGTCTATGCTTGGAAAAAACCTGGCCTTCGTGGCTTTGCCTCATTTCTTGTTAAGCGTCGCTAACAGTCAATTTTGATAATGAGCGGGGACGACGACTTTCACATCACGGCTTGCGGTGCGCATGCGCAGTATACTATGCGCGTCAGTAGGCTTCCCAATATGTAAACAAGAATATCAACATGTCGAAACGTCCAGGACGGAAATTGTATGAAACGGCGTCGGCCAAAAAAAAAGCGAAATGTCTGAGGGACATGCAATACAGAGAGAGAGAGTTGTTAATATTGGCGACCAGATCATCAAATGGAAAGAGTTACGTGGAGATTTAGATTTGGACTTGAACAGAGATTTTTCTTCTCAACTTCCAATACTTCACTGCACGTGTCAAAGATGTGATATGATTGACCGTGTCACGTGACGCGTATTGGTAAAAATAGCACGAGGTCGGAAAATACCCTTTCTGGTCGCGGCATATAAAATGCGATTTAACACCAATTAACACGCGCCGTAATTAAAAATAACTCGTTAGTGGGTAGACAAATGGCTCATATAAGGCATGACAGAAAATTAAAAGTAGTAGTACAGTGTAACCTGCTGCGTGGGCATGTACCTTTAAAAAAAACGTAATCGACTATTTAAACGCGCTGCATATTTAAATCATTGGAAGGCGTGCAGTTCAATCGAGTTTGTGCGGCCGTTGAACGTAAGCTTCGAGTCGATTTAAACCATTTAAATTGATAAACAAGTGACAACGTTATCAAGGCCAATCTGGGCACGTGCCTGAATACGCATGATGTCATAGTTCCGACAAGCCGCGGCCCGACATCAAAGCAGTCGAGTAACACTGAAACAATGTCATTGCCACAGCTGTATGACTGTGACCGTCTATAAATAGCGTGGTTTATAATAGGTTGTGCTTGTTGTAATGTAAATGTGTCACAGGGTGACATGTATACATGGTACCGTAAATATACACATTTTTAGTTCGACTATTCGAAGAATAAGTAGAGCTTATGTTGTCACCCCGGCGTCGGCGTCACCGTCACGCCTTGGTTAAGGTTTTTAGTCAAGCTTGTATATGGAATACTACTGGCCCTACACCCACCATACTTGGACAACTTCATCTCCTAGTGATGTACATCAATAACCCCTGATCTATATTTGACCTTCACCTACATTTCCTTGAATTACTTGGTTAATTCCCCTTAGTTAAGGTTTTTAGTCAACCTTGGTTAAGGTTTTTAGTCAAGCTTCTATATGCAATACTACTGGCCCTACACCCACCATACTTGGACAACTTCATCTCCTAGTGATGCACATCAATAACCCATCATCTATATTTGACCTTGACCTACATTTCCTCTTGAATTACTTACTTAATTCCCCTTGGTTAAGGTTTTTAGTCAACCTTGGTTCAGGTTTTTTTTAAAGCTTGTACATTGAATACTATTGTGCATCCAGACACCATACTTCGACAACCTTTTCTCATAGGTATGTACATCAATAACCCCTGATCTATATTTGACCTTGACCTACATTTCCTCTTCAATTACTTACTTAATTCATTTTGGTTAAGGTTTTTAGTCAACCTTCTATATGGAATACTACTGGCCCTCACCCATCATACTTGGACAACTTCATCTCCTAGTGATGTACATCAACAGCCCCTGACCTTGACCTACATTTCCTCTTGAATTACTTACTTAATTCCCCTTGGTTAATGTTTTTAGTCAAGCTTGTAGATGGAATACTCCTGGCCCTACACCAACCATACTTGGACAACTTCATCTCCTAGTGATGTACATCAACAACCCCTGACCTATATTTGACCTTGACCTACATTTAACCTTGAATTACTTACTTAATTCCCCTTGGTTAAGGTTTTTACTCGACCTTGGTTAAGCTTTTTACTCAAGCTTGTACATGGAATACTATTGTGCATACAGACACCATACTTGGACAACCTTTTGTCATAGTGATGTACATCAATAACCCCTGATCTATATTTGACCTTGACCTACATTTCCTCTTGAATTACTTACTTAATTCTCTTAGGTTAAGGTTTTTAGTCAAGCTTGTAGATAGAATACTCATGGCCCTACACCAACCATACTTGGACAACTTCATCTCCTAGTGATGTACATCAATAATCCCTGACCTATATTTGACCTTGACCTACTTTTAACCTTGAATTACTTAGTTATTTCCCCTTGGGTAAGGTTTTTAGTCAAGCTTGTATATGGAATACTCCTGGCCCTACACCAACCATACTTGGACAACTTCATCTCCTAGTGATGTACATCAATAATCCCTGATCTATATTTGACCTTGACATACTTTTAACCTTGAATTACTTACTTATTTCCCCTTGGGTAAGCTTTTTAGTCAAGCTTGTATATGGAATACTCCTGGCCCTACACCAACCATACTTGGACAACTTCATCTCCTAGTGATGTACATCAACAACCCCTGACCTATATTTGACCTTGACCTACATTTAACCTTGAATTACTTACTTAATTCCCCTTGGTTAAGGTTTTTACTCGACCTTGGTTAAGCTTTTTACTCAAGCTTGTACATGGAATACTATTGTGCATACAGACACCATACTTGGACAACCTTTTGTCATAGTGATGTACATCAATAACCCCTGATCTATATTTGACCTTGACCTACATTTCCTCTTGAATTACTTACTTAATTCTCTTTGGTTAAGGTTTTTAATCAGGCTTGTAGATGGAATACTCATGGCCCTACACCAACCATACTTGGACAACTTCATTTCCTAGTGATGTACATCAACAACCCCTGACCTATGTTTGACCTTGACCTACATTTAACCTTAAATTACTTACTTAATTCCCCTTGGTTAAGGTTTTTGTCGCGCCCGCTTGCGGAAAGCGCGATATAGTCGGCACTTTGGCGTACATACGTACGTACGTACGTACGTACGTACGTGTGTCCGGTTAAAGTTTTTGGTTAAGTTGTTTGGTTAAGTTTTTTGGTTAAAGTTTTTGGTTAAGTTCTTTGGTTAAAGTTTTTCGTTATACTATATCTCTGCAACTGCTTTGCCCATTACCTTGAAACTTCATATGGGTGTTTATCATCATCTATATTTTCATTCTACCCCCCTCCCGTGCTGCCCCTGTGCCCAATGTCAAGGTCAAATTACTTTGAAATTTTTGGTTAAGTTCTTTGGTTAAAGTTTTTGGTTAAGTTTTTTGGTTAAAGTTTTTGGTTTAGTTTTTTGGTTAAAGTTTTTTGTTATACTATATCTCTGCAACTGCTTTGCCCATTACCTTGAAACTTCACATGGGTGTTTATCATCATCTATATTTTCATTCTACCCCCCTCCCGTGCGGCCCCTGTGCCCAATGTCAAGGTCAAATTACTTTGAAGTTTTTGGTTAAAAAAAATTTCGCGCCCGCTTGCGGAAAGCGCGATATAGTCGGCACTTTGTCGTACGTACGTATGTACGTGTGTCCGGTTAAAGTTTTTGCTGAAGTTTTTTGGTTAATGTTTTTTGTTATACTATATCTCTGCAACTGCTTTGCCCATTACCTTGAAAACTTCACATGGGTGTTTATCATCATCTATATTTTCATTCTACCCCCCTCCCGTGCGGCCCCTGTGCCCAATGTCAAGGTCAAATTACTTTGAAGTTTTTGGTTAAGTTTTTTGGTTAAAAGTTTTTGGTTAAGTTTTTTGGTTAAAGTTTTTGGTTAAGTTTTTTGGTTAAATTTGTTCGTTATACTATATCTCTGCAACTGCTTTGCCCATTACCTTGAAACTTCACATGGGTGTTTATCATCATCTATATTTTCATTCTACCCCCCTCCCATGCGGCCCCTGTGCCCAATGTCAAGGTCAAATTACTTTAAAGTTTTTGGTTAAAGTTTTTTTCGCGCCCGCTTGCGGAAAGCGCGATATAGTCGGCACTTTGTCGTACGTACGTATGTACGTGTGTCCGGTTAAAGTTTTTGCTGAAGTTTTTTGGTTAAAGTTTTTCGTTATACTATATCTTTTTTGTTAGTGTCCATGCTTCGCCACAAGGCGCGACATGCAGGCCGCGGCCATCTAGTTACTCAACCTTGGTTAAAGCTTTTAGTCAAGCTTGTAGATGGACTACTATTGTGCATACAGACACCATACTTGGATAACTTTTTCTTATAGGGATGTACATCAATAACCCCTGACCTTTATTTTACCTTCACCTACATTTAACCTTCAATTACTTGGTTAATGTTTATAGTCAAGCTTGTATATGGAATACTTCTGGGCCTACATCAACCATACTTGGACAACTTCATCTCCTAATGATGTACATCAATAATCCCTGACCTATATTTGACCTTGACCTACTTTTATCCTTGGATTACATAGTTATCTCCCCTTGGTTACGGTTTTTAGTCAAGCTTGTATATGGAATACTCCTGGGCCTACAGCAACCATACTTGGAAAACTTTATCTCCTAGTGACGTACATCAATAATCCCTTGGTTAATGTTTTTAGTCAACCTTGGTTAAGGTTTTTATGCAGGCCGCAGCCACCTTCTTTGTCAAGCTATGTGTACATCGACAACCCTCGTAGTCGAGCTATGCTGTTCTCCTACAGCTCTTGTTTGTTGTGTTTTCCGTGGATTTCGGTTTTACAGCTAGGGGAAATTCTGTTAATCTTACTCCCAGACACTATGACTGCTATTTTCTCCCAGACACGGTATGTGCTATTTTCCCTATAATATATAATTATATACACGAGGTGTCGGTGTGTGTTGTATCCAAATGCAGTTGCTGTGCAGAGACTTATAGTCTATTTCAGAAAAATATTTTACAATACATTTGTATTGCGCTGCCGGTTGTGGGTATCATAGTAAAACAGGCTATAGATTTGGAATCTGGTTCAATCACGCAGACAGGGCATGGTGTGTCATTCCAAACTCGCTGATAGCGTAATTCGATCTGATTGGATGCTGAGGTGTGTAGTCGGCATTCTGTTGTAAAATCGTACATGCTGATCTGGGGTGGCCATCGCTGAGCGTGAAAAGCATGGCTAGCGGCAGTGGAAATCGCGATCAAACTTTATTTAAGTTTTTTACGAAAGCTAACATTAACAACGTTATTGAAACTGTGAAAGACTCTACTCTAGTTATACCTGTGCCAGAATCAGAACGAATAAATGATGCCGTGGTCAGTGAAGATTGTGAAAATACAAATGATGCCGATAAGGTCGATGTGTCTGGAGAACAACCCGCCAAAAAACGGAAATACATTATTTTTCAAAACAAAGTTTTGCTTAAAAAAATGGCCATATTTTACATTAGTATTTAGGTCTCGGATACATATAAAATGCCACCATTTTTTCAAAATGTTCACGGGGGAGCATGCCGGACCCCCCTAGGAAACTTGCTCGCTAAGATCGCTCAGCTCCGCATCAGTGTTGCCCCTATTTGCCCCCCATATGCCCCCATCTATTATAATCCTGGATGCATCCCTGAATTACTATTTTCTGCTTAAAAGTATCATCGGTCATAGGTATAGATTCCAAAAATATACTTCCAGCATAGTACATATGCAATTCATCATCTCATCTACCTTTCACATTTTTTTGTACAAAGAGTTGAGTTGCAACTGTAATTGTACGAGGGTCATCCAATATATAGTGAAAACGGCTTGGTATTATATGTTTGGAACGAACAATCCTGGTCACATATCCAGAATCCTACAATGCAGCCTTCTGTGTGTTTAATAATTGATTTCCACATATTCGGGAATGATTCTATACTGGTTGCTAGGAGGGGACACCTCAGCATCCCATGGCCACGGCATAAGTTAGCTTCTCAAACTCGGGTTAATCAAGTTGAGGTACCTATTTATTGATATTGTTAGATAGTTAAAGTCACACGAAAATAAATTGAAAGAATGAAGAGGGCGACATACGACGTCCCAGAGATATGACGTCATTAATTACGTCGACTGCATACAATTTCATGTTATTTTAGACAGCGTGGAGACCACTGCGCGGTCACCGACCTCTTATACTTAAATTACAATACAAATTGTTTGAGCAGATATATTGTTAATGTTAATACTTTTAGCTATCTGCTAACATATATATCACCTATCAGCTCCAAATAATACGTTTTTGTTATGTATATAAAAGATGATTTTATTTTCAGAGAGGGGTACATTAGAAATGCAAGCCGTTTCCGTATGCAATTTTTGGTCATTCAGTCATTTGGTCGTCAGTATGCAATAGGAAATATACGACCATAAGTGTGGCAAAGTTTTACAAACGTATTGTGCATTTCTATCAAGGTTTTCTCGCCGAAAACGCCATGTTTTACCAAATGATTTTTTCTGGTCGCTCATCACCGTGTCCATGACGCTTGACATATGTGATAATGACGTACATGGTAGTGATGTAATATAATGCGACGTCATTGACAAAATGTCAATACAGTGGTATGCCAAATTTCATCATCTTACATACT
Organism: Conchocele bisecta; assembly: GCA_029237695.1. Taxonomy (NCBI): domain Eukaryota; kingdom Metazoa; phylum Mollusca; class Bivalvia; order Lucinida; family Thyasiridae; genus Conchocele; species Conchocele bisecta. The sequence continues at coordinate 24,500,123 of CM055266.1, forward strand.
GTATTCACTATTTATTGGATGACCCTTGTACATCCAAGTGTGTTATTTCTTATGTCATTTAGTATACTCTTATAAAGGTGTGCCTGTCCTGAAGCAATATCCTTCATGGTTTTCAGAAAAATGTGCTTACATTTGCAATAAGCAAACCAATTCGCACCACAACCAGTAGTAACATGGCTCTCTCATTATTTGTAAATGACTGGGTCAGCACATGTATGGGAATAAACTGTGATTTAGATCTAAGAAGCAAAGCACGAATGTCAATGCCAGACAGTTTGCTATACAAATACATGTATATTGCTATCATGACTATATCTGTGTCAGAAGCCCAGATTTTGAGTCTACTGCAACCTCCATCGCGAGTCTGTGGCATGCAGAAATAGTATCGTGTCTGCTTCCTCGTGAGTACTTTCCAAAGGTCAATTTCAACTTCCGATGTATCATGACCATAGCTACTGATACTATTTGCATACAATCTTTTTCTATGTCCACCAGATAAGCATAACTTTGAATTTGTCTCCAACATGTCAGCGCACTGCAACCATATGTCGAACAAAAACTAAGATTTTCATTACGCAAACATTGTATTAGCGAGCCTACCTCACCAAATCCCCGGTTACGGTTACCTATGTAAACAGGGGGTTTGATGAGGTTGCCGCGCAATAGGTAATGCGGTCAAATAGGTCACGATGCAGTGACTATTTTCAATCAATAACTTATGTTGTAAGCGATTGTAATGTGTATTTTCAATATTTATATTATTAAAATGTATCATATCGGTACCCCTTTAAGTAATATTTGTATATTTTAAATGTAATGATGTTGTCATGAAAATAAGTATTAATTAATCCAGTTTATATTGAGGCAAATCACACAGCCTAAAAACATAGTGCTGGAGTAAAAATAAAAAAACCATAGTATCGTATATTATTCATAAGTATATCACTATTAAACATTAATTACAATATGTATGCATATTATTAAAACAGTAGATGCTACCGCTGTTTCGCTGTATGTGATATTTATAACAAAATATTTTTTTTATTCGTCCGCGTACGGATTTCTGTCACACAAAGCGCCATTTTCAGTTCATATTTTGACCTGTGCATATGAACCGGACTAAGTTTAAACAACGCTCGATTCCGTCCAATTCAGATTTCTCTGCAGAATGTTCAGACTAACTACATATTAAGTAATGTTGCTAAATAAGTGTTAACGGCTGGAACATGGTTATCACTAAAAGGAAGAAACCACAGTCGTATTATTGAAAAATAAGATTTACCTGAGACCTCATGGAGATTAATCCAGTGTAAACAATAGACCGTGTGATCCCATTTCCTGAGTAGCCCCCGCTTAGTGAAACGATGTGCTAATCATGATATTATGTTCCCCAATAATTGGAAACGGTTTGAATTTCTCGGTAAAAACTACGAAAGTCATAAAAAAATAACGATGTATATTTAACATTGGATACGCTTAAACGGTATTACTCTCTCATCGGATCGTCAGTTGTCGTCGATAGTGATTTAACGTACTGATCTGGTCTTAATTTATTGTCAACTTTCAACGCCATTTACAGAATATATGGTTAATTTTGGAAATAAATAACGGCAAATTACGATGACGTCTGCTCTGAAATATCTGTCAACATGCGGACGTAATTTAAGGAAATCGATTATATTTTAAGGCTACATCTGTGACTAATTACGAATTTATGTATGGTCTTTGGCTACACCCGACACATTACACAGATCTAGTTGTAAATACACGTCGCTTTGTGTGTGGAAAAAATCGATAATGCGTAGTTGTGTGTGACGAGGTGTTGATCTGATGACACCACACAGCTGTGACCCTTAGGCAATGTTTTGAAATTGACGTATCGTTTTGATGTGTGCCGCAACACCTCACTGTCGGAGACAACATGACAATTAACGATATACTCTCGATTATACACAGATCTATTAGACGGCTGGTTATTTAAAATAAAGAGTAGTTCAGTACACCTTCGCCGATATTGTTTTTAGAAAATCAGTAATATTTTCCGTAAATGGTGTTGAAAAGTTGACAAAAATTCTATCACCGTATTTAGTTGTGCCGATATTGTTTTAAAAAATCAGTAATTTTTTTCCGTAAATGGTGTTGAAAATTGACAAAATATATAGCCGCATTTCTCCGATATTCGTTTAGAAAATCACCAATATTTTCTGTAAATGGTGTTGACACAAAATGCAGCGTTCACGCGGAATTCAAATAAAATACAAAATAATAATTTAATAAATAGACGCCGATGGCTACTGTGTTTGCGGCCAGTGAATTCTGGTCGTGGTAGCCACAGGCGCAGTTCGAACAGTGTTGTGAGCAGATGGAGGACAATAATTATTTCAAATTCATAAAAAAATGTTTGCTGTCCGAAAATTAATTAATTGTGCCAGCCAAAAAAAATAGATTTTGGGACAGTAAAACATTATATGGTATAGACAGTATAGACAGTACCTCAAACTTAAACAAACAGTAACAAACTGTCTGTGTATATATTACTTAAACTTAAGACATCAGTAACAAACTGTCTGTGTATATATTACTTAAAGACAGACACTTTAATTGTTGGTAAGTTTCTATCAATTTATAGGTATTTTTATTAAAATCATAAAATTGTGAAAATATTAAAAAATATTAAAATCACAAAAATAATATATATGGAGAATTTTTTTTTATACCACGTCAAGGTTTGAACCCCCGACCCTTTCGGGAATCGGTAATTAAATCATTGAAGTCGGCGACATTAACCTCACGACTGTTACGCCATTTATGACAATCACAGTTATACAGAAGTGCTATCAGTATTACGCCACCATTTGAACGTAATAATTATTAAATTATTTGCAACTCCATCTACAACAATACCGTTACAGAGATACGCTATTGAAACAACATGTATTAGTACCCATAACATAACAAAGTAATGTATCATTATATATCACAGGAGATAGCTTAAAACTATATATACTAATCATAAACAGAACAATCCGCTTGGCTCGTATGAAAATAGTTCGCGTGATATTGATTATCTCCCTTGCCGAAAGTAGTTCAGTGATTTATTAATTCCAAATAAGACGTGTTTGCGTAATGTTAAATTTCATCCCCTTTCTAATTTCATACATGTGTTGCTTTTGTTTCATCTGTGTGCCCACTAGCTTCCTTCAAATTCACGCATCAGCCTGGCATACAATCGTGTCTATGTAATTTGAATATAACTTTCCAAGATATTCGAAAGTAACCGCTCTTCTGTGTTAGCTGGTTTGTTCTTATGAAGCTCATTACGTCAATGATGATTGCCATTGTCAAATTAGATACTTCATAAACATGAATCTGTATATGGACCCTTGGATTACAATAGAAACATTATTTTGTGTCCGACAAGTATAGCTTCAGATCAACCTGCACATCGTTACTGGAATCCCGATATCCCTGGTTTGGCCCTCGGGTACATTTTGGCTTTCCTGCTACTTGAGAGTTGAATCCGGTTATACCCGTTATTCAAGTGATAAAATTAGTCCTCATTCTATTACTTTTATGGAGTAGGGCTAAGTGATTATCGTGTTTGAGGACCTGTCACCAGGTTATTCTAATTTCAGAAATAGTAACATACATCGGATGTTGACATATTTGTATCTGACGATACAGTAAAAATGGAGGAGGCGGGTGAAAATCTCATGCGGGGGGGTTAAAATATGCATTTTATTCATTAAAATCTCATGTGTCTCCGGTATCTATATTCATATGCGTACATGCCAAGCCGACTTAGGTTCTAAATAGACATTTAGAATCATTTCCTATGTTTTTATTGAGAAAAAAGACAAAATATGAAACAAAAGCAGACGACAATTTTTGTTTCCTAGCACTGTAAGGGTTAGTGACATCAAACAAACTTATCAATCGACATCACACGTCAGTCACGTCGGGGTAATGCAATGCATTGGGATATAAAGGCAAGACATTGAATGTGCATTTTCATTATGAATTTATGGAAGATGTAAATATGAGGCAACATTTTCCTGTGTTTCAGTGTTTGTACTGGTTTGAGTTGCCGTTTTCCGAAGATGTGCGACAGTTTACATTCGGCTCCCTGCCTATAAAGGAAGAAAACCCGACCAACAAGAAGTTTAAACCATCTAGTAAGTTCTGCAGTATGGAAGGTAATATCCGCCATAATTCTATGTGACTTGATGCTTGCGTGCTGTGACATTACAACTTATATTCATGTTATTTCATTCGTCATTTGTATTTATTACATTTGAAATCTGCTTGTTATAATTGTATTTGTCTTTCTTACATGTCCATTCTGCTGATTGCTTTGTTCATTCATCTTATTTCCATTACAATTATTGATACGTCCTTATTTGTGTCCCTGTTTTATTGCACTAAGCATTTGCAATAGAAAGCACTTAGCACTTTGAATAAGGCCGAAAGCAGTAAGGACAAAACCGCAGGAAGTAAGCATCAAGCCACAGTCCGAAAGCGGAAAGCCGCAAGCAGAAAGCATCAAGCCACAAGCAGAATGATGCAAGCAATATATGGGTTAGTAGTGCGTCATTATGATGTCAGATTGCACTGCTGTCCGCTCAAGTAATTCTCCCTCTAATAAATTATATTCCGACATCTGATTGGCTGTTCAAGTCACACCTCCAATGCCGGTGTTGATGTAAGATTTTTGTTTACAAATTATCACAGTATAGGTTAGAAGACACCAAATATTTTTACTATATACTTTAACCGAATCCCATCCAATAAGGCCAGTCTCTCCTACTTTCACTATTCGTATGGATGTTGTGGGACCTACTTGTACATGACCTGCAGCCGGTCTGTACTGGTTCTGTATGAATTAAACAAAAGGTTCACTTACTCCTAAGAAAGAAAAATCCAACCTCGTCATGTCCCCCAATATTGTTTACATTTATGATTGGCCACGGAAACTCTGTTTACATCATATGACCAACACCCCCACATGTACCTCAAGTGAAACTGGGTAGTAATGAATCAAGATTTGCAAGCAAACTGTGTCAGTGACCTCAAAACACCCGCACGATTTTGTTCATACTGGACTACTATTACCCCCTTGACGATTTCGCACCATTTATTATTCTCTAACCTATATTAACTAAATTGCATACGTATGTATGTTGTTTGACTTACTAATGTGTTTTATACATACATGTATCCTTATAATTAAATTACATATGTACGTAATTGAAAACACATTTTTAGCTCACCTGAGCGAAGCTCATGTGAGCTATTGTTACCGCAATTTGTCCGTTGTCCGTCGTCGTCTGTGAACATTTTCAAACGTCTTCTCCTCGGTAACCATTGGGCCTATAGTCACCAAACTTCATGGTCATGGTCCTTATGTAGGGGGATTACAAAATTGTTAAAATGACGTCATCACGTAATCCAAGATGGCCGCCGGCTAAAAATAGCACAAATTCTTCAAAAATCTTCTCAAGAACCGCCAACCGGATTTCGACAAAACTTGGTTGGAATGATCGATGTACAATGCTCTTTCAAAGTTGGAAAAATGGTGACCCCGGGGTCAAAAATGGGCGTGGCCCGTGGGGTCAAATTTAATTTTTGACCGAATATGGTCATGTCATATATGAAATTGAAAGTATCAACGAGGCGATCACTCTGGTGCATTTTTTGTCGAAATCGGATGGTTATGTCATCCAATATGGCCGCCGAAAGGTCAAAAGGTCGTTTTTTTATTAGAGATTTAAAAATTCTTCTTCACACGAACCGCTTGGCCCATGGTGGCCAAACTTCACAGTTATGGTCCATGGGTGAAGCCTTTTCAGATTTGTTAAAATGGAGGTCATGGCTAATCCAAGATGGCCGCCGTCTAAAAATAGCACAAATTCTTAAAAAATCTTCTCATGAACCGCCAGCCGGATTTCGACGAAACTTGGTAGGAATGATCGACGTAGAATGCTCTTTCAAAAGTGTTAAAATGGTGACCCCGGGGTCAAAAATGGGCGTGGCCCGTGGGGTCAAATTTTATTTTTGACCAAATATGCTCATGCCATATATCAAATTGAAGGTATCGATGAGGCGATTGCTCTGGCGCAATATTTGTCAGAATCGGATGATTATGTCATCCATGATGGCCTCCAAAAGGTCCATTTATTCGAGATTTTTTCTCAGGAACCACATGGCCGATGCTGGCCAAACTTCATAGTAAGTTAAGATCCTTGGGTGAAGCATTTTTAGATTTGGTAAAATGAGTCGTTGCTTAATCCAAGATGACCGCCATCTAAAAATAGCACAATTTTTTTAAAACACATATGAACTCTATGTCACATTCTCCTCTGGTCAGGTGAGCGAATTAGGGCCATCATGGCACTCTTGTTATAGTAAGTTACACATATGATAACTTACACAGGTTGACTGTCAAACTGGCCCGTTACCGATGCAAACCAAGAACCGTCAGTGATCAGACTAAGGTGGCCCACCACCATTGATTTTCCCTAAAACACTTATCCGTTACCACATATTTTGCTATTCTCTGCTACTTTCATTTTTTAGCCAGGTTTTTTGAGAAAAAAAATCCAGGCTATTGGATTGGCGGGCGGGCGGACGGGCGGGCGGACGGGCGGACGGGCGGACGGGCAGGCGGCGTCCACAATCGATGTTAAGTTTTTGTGTTTGAGTCCATTTCTTTGTTACTGTACCACCTAGGACCACTAAACTTTCACAGCTTCATAATCAAGGGGTGCCCACCACATATCACTATCCAACATGTTACCTTTTTTTGAACTTGACCCATTTTTTCCGCGCAGTCGACTTAGCCATTTTGAATGTTAAGTTTTCGCGTTTACAATGTTAAGTTAAGTTTTCGTGTTTAAAGTCCATTTCTTTGGTACTGTACCACCTAGGACCACCAAACCTTCACAGCTTCATAACCAAGGGGTGCCCACCACATACAACTATCCAACATGTGACCATTTTTTTTTTACCTTCACCTATTATTTCTACGTAATTGACTTTTTAACGGACGTCTGGTTAAAGTTTTTTGGTTAAAAGTTTTTCGTTATACTATATCTCAGCAACTGCTTCGCCCATTACCTTGAAACTTCACATGGGTGTTTATCATCATCCATATTTTCATTCTACCCCCCAACCGTGCGGCCCCTGTGCCCAATGTCAAGGTCAAATTACTTTGAATTTTTTTGTTAAAGTTTTTTCGTGTACTATATCTCTGCAACTGCTTCACCCATTACCTTGATACTTCACATGGATGTTTATCATCATTGTCGCACCTGCTTGCGGAAAGCGCGATCCTGTGCCCAATGTCAAGGTCAAATTACTTTGAATTTTTTTGTTAAAAGTTTTTTCGTGTACTATATCTCTGCAACTGCTTCACCCAATACCTTGATACTTCACATGGGTGTTTATCATCATTGTCGCACTGCTTGCGGAAAGCGCGATCCTGTGCCCAATGTCAAGGTCAAATTACTTTTAATTTTTTTGTTAAAGTTTTTTCATGTACTATATCTCTGCAACTGCTTCACCCAATACCTTGATACTTCACATGGGTGTTTATCATCATTGTCGCACCTGCTTGCGGAAAGCGCGATCCTGTGCCCAATGTCAAGGTCAAATTACTTTGAATTTTTTGTTAAAGTTTTTTCGTGTACTATATCTCGCAACTGCTTCACCCAATACCTTGATACTTCACATGGGTGTTTATCATCATTGTTGCACCTGCTTGCGGAAAGCGCGATCCTGTGCCCAATGTCAAGGTCCAAATTACTTTGAATTTTTTTGTTAAAGTTTTTTCGTGTACTATATCTCTGCAACTGCTTCACCCAATACCTTGATACTTCACATGGGTGTTTATCATCATTGTCGCACCTGCTTGCGGAAAGCGCGATCCTGTGCCCTATGTCAAGTTCAAATTACTTTGAATTTTTTTGTTAAAGTTTTTTTCGTGTACTATATCTCTGCAACTGCTTCACCCAATACCTTGATACTTCACATGGGTGTTTATCATCATTGTCGCACCTGCTTGCGGAAAGCGCGATCCTGTGCCCTATGTCAAGTTCAAATTACTTTGAATTTTTTTGTTGAAGTTTTTTCGTGTACTATACTCTGCAACTGCTTCTACCCAATACCTTGATACTTCACATGAGTGTTTATCATCATTGTCACACCTGCTTACGGAAAGCGCGATATCGTCGGCATTTTGGCATATGTCCGTCCGTTCGTCCGTGTGTCCGGTTAAAGTTTTTTGGTTAAAGTTTTTCCATCTACTATATCTATTTTTTTAGTGTCCATGCCTCGCCCCAAGGCGCGACATGCAGGCCACGGCCATCTAGTCTACAAAAAGTGGGTATAATTATGTTATCCAAGTGTCTATGCTTGGAAAAAACCTGGCCTTCGTGGCTTTGCCTCGTTTCTTGTCTTATGGATGTTGTGGGACCTATTTTCCAATAACCTGCACCCATTCTGCTCTGGATCTTGACTAATTAAAATATAGATTTAATTATTGTTGAAGCTGGGGTCCCATCCAGTAGGTACAAATTTTACGAGTGCCAGCTACACAGGTATAATTATTTAATAATTAATGTACTCATAGAGACTCGCGGTGGTATCAAGCTAGTTCCAGATGCAAATTATGCAGTATTTTTAAATTATTTATATCAACTAAATGCTGAATAAATATTTTTATCGACATATCATAAAGTATGATATTGCACATCAAAAAATAAATAAATGGAATAAATAGTTGCTTCCGTTATCATTTTAAGGAAACACGGTTATCGCCCCTGATAAAAGTATAATACCCGGTAATGTCAATTAGTACGTCTGGTAATGGTAAATCATTGTTCATTTTGCCAGAAAAATGTCAGATTGCAAAAAATAAAGAAAAACATGTCTCCCTATATTATAACCTGGCATGTAGCATTCTAGGTTTAAGGTTAGAGAAATTGAGTATGCAAAAGTAGTCCGGCATAAAAAATAGTATGGGTGTTTTAAAGTCACAGACAGAGTTTGCTTGCAAATCTTGATCCATTACTACCCAGTTTCACTTGAGGAACAATTTGGGATGTTTTTAACACCAGTTTTCAGCATATTTGAAGCATTCAAAAGAAAACACTGAGCCTGTTGGTCACGAGATGTAAACAGAGGTTCCGTGGCCAAATAATGTAAACAATATTGGGGGACATGACGAGGTTGGTCCCACAACATCCATACATGGCGCAACAGAAAAGGCGGCATCAATCTACATCAACACCGTTAGGGACATGGAACCAATTTAGAGAGAAACGCATTATAGGACAGGTACCAGCATATTAAATAATTTTAGGGAGAACTATTTTAAGTTTTAGCAGCGCACCTGGCATCATAATGGTTGTTCCCATATACTGTTGCAATTATTGTTGTCAAGGGGCGTGGCTTAGTGAGCTAACAAAGCGCATAGCAAAACAGCGATGCAATAATCAATAATGGAACTCCGGATGTCACTAAGAATGAAGCATCAAGCCACTTAGAATGTAATCAACGCTAACACATTGAAACAGTACAAATGAATAAAGCACCAAGCCACATATAAATGTAATAAGACGGATAGAACTTAGAATGTCATCAGCCAGCAAGCATCAAGCCACATATAATTGTAATAAGACGGATAGAACTTAGAATGTCATCAGCCAGCAAGCATCAAGCCAAATATAATTATGGCGGATATTACCTTCCATACTGCAGTATGTGCAGCTTTCATACATGTGGCTCATCATAAGGAAACAGGCCTTTCCAAACTGAAACAGCTCCAGATAAGCTTTGTCTAAAATGGATTTCACATTCAATGCATATTCTATGTTTATAAGCCCATTTTTTACAATCAAACCTGTGCTAACGGCCACCTGGGAATAGCGGCCAGTTGAAAATCCCCCCTTCCAATTTTGTTCTTTATAAGACCTTGGAATAACGGCCACCCCCGAACTACGACCAGCGGCCAGCCATTTTCATTCCCACGTGGCATTTTTGTATGAGAACAGCGGCCATGTCGTACAATCTGGCTGCTATCATTTGAATTCTCTTTTGAAAACATTTACTTTGCCCATATCGGTCCGTGTCATTTTGCTGACATTAACAATTTTCCATGAAAAATATTGTTTGACGCCATTATATAATTCCCGATATGTATTATGTGTCGTGTATTCCAATATGCATAATGCAAAGTCGAAAACTTCATATGCTTGTTGGTCATCATCCATATTTGCATTCTGTAGCCCACCCATGCGGCTCTGGTACTCAAGGCCACGGTTAAACGACTTAAGACATTTGCATTAAAGTGTTTGGTTACTTACTCATTTACCGTAAGTTGGACATGTTGGATTGGCTTGAAACATCATATACTTGTTCGTCATCATCCATATCTTCATTCTATAGCCAATCCATGTGGCCTCTGTATTTTGTTATGTCCCCGGTCTCAAGTACCGTATTTAGCTGTGTATTGCGCGCACTGGTGTACAACACGCATCTATATTTTGGGGGGGGAAAAATCAGGAAAAAAATTGTTCGCGTCTATAGCGCGCAACAAATTTTTCCAAAAATAAAATAAATAAAAATCGGCGGAAATTCCGTCACAAGTATAAGAAAATTGCATTCCGAGTTCACATCCACAATGCTGAACGTGTGCTGTTAGGCTCTCTCGAAGCTGCTAATCGGTGAGAAAAAGATCGTCAAAGGTCAGCTTTACTAATCGAGGCATAAATTAGACTTTATATTGTCTAAAATTATGTTGTATTTATTGTTATTTACTGATTAATATGCTTATTAAAAATTCAAGATGCATGTAAACTTATTGAACCTACTTACGAAGAAATTTGTTGTATATAATTCCACCATATTTGCCATTCGTGTATAACACGTAATCGCAAACACATGTGTAAACTGCTTCCCCAAGCTGATAATAACTCCTACTAGTGACCTGCACATGAGAAATGGGCCATAAACAATTCCCCCCAGCCAAATATTGACACTGTGGACCACCGTGGATATACGTAGATACAGATAGTTTTGTATTCACTGTTTATTGATTAGGTTTAACAATAGACATAGGTACTACCTGAATACACGACATTCCAGCATAGCCCCATATCAGTGTATGCGCAGGCGAATCAGGGGCTATGCTGGTCGCACATGTCATAAGGTATTGATGCATGAATACTTGTCAATACTTTACAAAAATAGTAACAGAGTCAGTCGGCAACCTAGCAACGAAAACGACAATTATCGAGTGTTACCGAGTGCGATCTGAATGTGCGCGACGCTTGATTTAGCATCTAAAATCTTACATCAAGCACTTATGGGATTGAGATAATCGTCCTCATTAATTATTCACAGAATGGCAGACATGTGACGTCACTTTGAAAATTTACAACCAAACAATACCCGACAGGCAACATTTGACCGATATGAGATCGGGACACCAGCGTAAATACAGAAAACATGTAAATTTTCTCTAATACACGTAGCCTCTTGTGTTACGAGCCTGGCTATATTAAATCACCCCCCATAAAATAGAAATCAACTTCATGACGGAAACAAACAATGTCAATGGAATTGAATTGGTGTTTAACGCCCAATGTGGATAAATGTGGCTTTGGATGGAGAAATGGGGCTTATGGCATTTGCGGCTTGTGTATATCCAGATCATCTTGCTTATTATTCAGCTTGATGCGTATTTTTACTACGCTTAGTGTATCCCAGAAATCCGAAAGGATACCAATTTACCATCAATTTATACTTACCGCACCCATTCTTACCAATCGATACTTTTTCTCTTGTTTCATACTATGCGTATTTCAACGTCATAGCGGACACCTATCAAACATTGATATGTCCGTTTCCGGGCTTGTTTTATACAATAGTATTGTAGCTCCACAATGATATTTTGATATATAAATGAAGATCAAGTTGTAGTTTGTCAGAAAATAATATTACATTTAAAAATTGACATTTTTTTTTATTAAAAAATATGAGATTGAAAATAATGTCACCAGATCGCATAACAATCGGATCGCTCACATGCATTGCTCCAATGATGCTCTACCACACGTTTGGGTTAATGTCTTATATTGTCCGTTTCCTTACATGGATCTGGTTGATATTTCACACACGCATTGCTCTAATGGTCCTCTACCACCATGTGACAAATCCACTATCGTCCCATCCCCGCTAAGCCCAGTGTTAATGTCACAGACTTGGTGCGTTCAAAACCTTAACGCTCCGGTAAATGGCTTATAATTTCTGTTTCCTTGCTCGGATCTGCTTCACATTTCACACACGCATTGCTCCAATGGTCCTCTACCACCCTGTGACAAATCCACATTCGTGTAATATGGCTGTTAATTTTTGTCTCGCTTGCAAAAGCGGAAAGCGAGACATAGGTTTTGCTTTTCCGGCGGCGGCGGCATCGTTGTCGGCGGCGGCGGCGTCATTCAATGTTAAGTTTTCGTATTACGGTCATTACTTCAACAGCTTATCAGCTACAGTCATCAAACTTTATACATACCTTTAATATGATATGTAGATGGATATACGACTATTAAAGTGGGTGGCAGGTGGGAGCATGCGATGGGTAATTTAACGATCGGGGTTCATCCTTACCGGAATCCCGACTGGAGACCTGGTTTGGCCCTCGCATACGTCTTTTGTATGTGATAGTTGAATCTGGTTATACCCCTTATGTGAGTATTACGATATTCGTAATCCTATTTTAGGGGCAGTGACTTGGTGTGGTATGGACCTGGCACCAGGTCAGGTTATTCTAATTTCAGGGCTGAATATATTTGTTCTCGATGTAAATATTCCATTCTGATTTTGGGATTTTCCCCCAAATGCAGCAGGTTAAAACGAGATCAAACCCGTTTGCCCGGCCTTACATGACCTTAGCTTAACGTTGGGGTAAATGTTGTGTAACTTCCGTCTTTACAGGGAACTATTTGATAGTTCATACATGCAGTCACCTGATGATCCTCTATTGTGCTACAGCAAATCCATGACCCACCCCTTTCCCCAAGATCAACATGAACTTAACGTTGGATTTTTTATTTTTTTTTGTGTTAATTTTTAGATCACCTGAGCGAAGCTCATGTGAGCTATTGTTACTGCAATGTGTCCGTCCGTCCGTCCGTCCGTCTGTCCGTCGTCCGTCTGTTCCGTCCGTGAACATTTTCAAACGTCTTCTCCTCGGTAACCATTGGGCCTATAGTCACCAAACTTCATGGTCATGATCCTTAGGTAGGGGGATTACAAAATTGTTAAAATGACGTCATTACGTAATCCAAGCTGGCCGCCGTCTAAAAATAGCACAAAAATCTTCATAAATCTTGTTCTCATGAACCGCCAGCCGGATTTCAACGAAACTTGGTAGGAATGATCGATGTACATTGCTCTTTCAAAGTTGTTAAAATGGTGACCCCGGGGTCAAAAATGGCCTGGCCCGTGGGGTCAAATTGGGGTCAAATTTTAGTTTTGACCGAATATGGTCATGTCTATATCAAATCAAAAGTTATCAGAGAGGCGATCGCTCTGGTACATTTTTTGTCAAAATTGGATGGTCATGTCATCCAAGATGGCCGCCGAAAGGTCAAAAGGTCGTTCTTTTATTAGAGATTTCAAAATTCTTCTTCACACGAACCGCTTGGCCCATGGTGGCCAAACTTCACAGTTATGGTCCATTTTCAGATTTGGTAAAATGAGTCATCGCTTAATCCAAGATGACCGCCATCTAAAAATTGCACAATTTTTGTTTAAAACACATGAACTCAATGTCACATTCTCCTCTGGTGTTCATGGAGTCAGGTGAGGGAATTAGGGCCATCATGGCCCTCTCGTTATAACTTCTGTTTCTTTACAGGGATCGCCTTGATATTTCATACATGCATTCATCTGATGATCCTCTATTGTGCTACCGCAAATCCATGACCCAGCCCCCTCATGCATTCCTCATGTGAATAGCTATCATGCTGTAGAAAATCGCCAACTTAGTGCGTTCATAAACCTCATGTTGGGTTAAATTTGGTAATACTTCTGTTTTCAGGGAGCACATTGATATTTCATACATGCATTCATCTTAATATGCTATATCATGCTATAGTAAATCCACGACCAACCTTCCAGCACTGACCTCAATGTCAAGGTCCACCGCACACGCCTTAACCCAAGGTCAAGTTATATAATATTCATGTTTTTTATACAACTGTGCCAAGTTTGAGTGAAGGCGAGCTTTGTTGTCTTCTGACAATTCTTGTTTAAATTTTTGTTTTATTTTGTTAGGAAAATTGGGTGCGTCTTATATTCTGATGTAGACATTTCCCCCAGATTTTGGACTGAAAATAGGGGTGCGTCTTATACACTCTTGCGACCTATACACGGCAAAATACGGTAGTGATGAAAGGATTAATTGTATATTTACGCAAATCCGCAGCTTATCAGGAATTGTTGTTACAGATGAGCAGTTGGTGGCCATGGATAACCTTATAGACAGCATGGATCTCGGTCAGGCAGAGAGGTAGGTGGGCGGGCCATTAGGGTTTGTTGTTGTTACAGATGAGCAGTTGGTGGCCATATATAACCTTACAGACAGCATGGATCTCAGTCAGGCAGAGCGTAGGTGGTGGGCCATCAGGGTTTGTTATTGTTACAGATGAGCAGTTGGTGGCCATGGATAACCTTATAGACAGTTGGTTTGTTGTTGTTACAGATGAGCAGTTGGTGGCCATGGATAACCTTATAGACAGCATGGATCTCAGTCAGGCAGAGAGGTAGGTGGGCGGGCCATCAGGGTTTCTTGTTGTTACAGATGAGCAGTTGGTGGCCATGGATAACCACCTTATTTAGACAGCATTGGATCTCAGACAGCAGAGAGTAGGTGGGCGGGCCATCAGGGTTTCTTGTTGTTACAGATGAGCAGTTGGTGGCCATGGATAACCTTATAGACAGCATGGATCTCAGTCAGGCAGAGAGGTAGGTGGGCGGGCCATCAGGGTTTCTTGTTGTTACAGATGAGCAGTTAGTGGCCATGGATAACCTTATAGACAGCATGGATCTCAGTACAGGCAGAGCGGTCAGGTGGGCTTTGGGCCATCAGTGTTTATGTTATGTTGTTACAGATGAGCAGTTGGTGGTCATTGATAACCTTATAGACAGCATGGGTCTCAGTCAGGCAGAGAGGTAGATGGGCGATCCATCAGGATTTGTTGTTGTTACAGATGATCAGTTGGTAGCCATGGATAACCTTTTAGGCAGCATGGATCTCAGTCAGGCAGAGGTAGGTGGGTGGGCCATCAGGATTTGTTGTTGTTACAGATGAGCAGTTGGTGGTCATGGATAACCTTATAGACAGCATGGATCTCAGTCAGGCAGAGAGGTAGATGGGCGATACATCAGGATTTGTTGTTGTTACAGATGATCAGTTGGTGACCATGGATAACCTTATATGCAGCATGGATCTCAGTCAGGCAGAGAGGTAGGTGGGCGGGCCATCAGGGATTGTTGTTGTTACAGACGAGCAGTTGGTGGTTATGGATAACCTTATAGGCAGCATGGATCTCAGTCAGGCAGAGAGGTAGGTGGGCGGGCCATCAGGGATTGTTGTTGTTACAGATGAGCAGTTGGTGGTTATGGATAACCTTATAGACAGCATGGATCTCAGTCAGACAGAGAGGTAGGTGGGCGGGCCATCAGGGTTTGTTGTTGTTACAGATGAGCAGTTGGTGGTTATGGATAACCTTATAGACAGCATGGATCTCAGTCAGGCAGAAAGGTAGGTGGGCGGGACATCAGGGTTTGTTGTTGTTACAAATGAGCAGTTGGTGGCCAAGGATAACCTTATAGGCAGCATGGATCTCAGTCAGGTGGAGGTAGGTAGGCGGGCCATCAGGGTTTGTTGTTGTTACAGATGAGTAGTTGGAGGTCATGGATAACCTTATAGACAGCATGGATCTCAGTTAGGCAGTGAGGTAGATGGGCGGGCCATCAGGGTTTGTTGTTGTTACAGATGAGCAGTTGGTTTGTTATTGATAACCTTATGGACAGCATGGATCTGTCAGGCAGAGAGGTAGGTGGGCGGGCCATTAGGGTTTGTTGTTGTTACAGATGAACAGTTGGTTTGTTATTGATAACCTTATAGGCAGCATGGATCTCAGTCAGGCAGAGAGGTAGGTGGGCGGGCCATCAGGGTTTGTTGTTGTTACAGATGAGCAGTTGGTGGCCATGGATAACCTTATAGGCAGCATGGATCTCAGTCAGGCAGAGAGGTAGGTGGGCGGGCCATCAGGGTTTGTTGTTGTTACAGATTAGCAGTTGGTGGCTATGTATAACCTTATAGACAGCATGGATCTCAGTCAGGCAGAGAGGTAGGTGGGCGGGCCATCAGGGTTTGTTGTTGTTACAGATGAGCAGTTGGTGGTTATGGATAACCTTATAGACAGCATGGATCTCAGTCAGGCAGAGAGGTAGGTGGGTGGGCCGTCAGGGTTTGTTGTTATTACAGATGAGCAGCTGGTGGCCATGGATAACCTTATAGACAGCATGGATCTCAGTCAGGCAGAGAGGTAGGTGGGCTGGCCATCAGGGTTTGTTATTGTTACAGATGAGCAGTTGGTTTGTTATTGATAACCTTATAGACAGCATGGATCTCAGTCAGGCAGAGAGGTAGGTGGGCGGGCCATCAGGGTTTGTTGTTGTTACAGATGAGCAGTTGGTTTGTTATTGATAACCTTATAGACAGCATGGATCTCAGTCAGGCAGAGAGGTAGGTGGGCTGGCCATCAGGGTTTGTTGTTGTTACAGATTAGCAGTTGGTGGCCATGGATAACCTTATAGGCAGCATGGATCTCAGTCAGGCAGAGAGGTAGATGTGCGAACCATCAGGATTTGTTGTTGTTACAGATGATCAGTTGGTGGCCATGGATAACCTTATAGGCAGCATGGATCTCAGTCAGACAGAGAGGTAGGTGGGCGGGCCATCAGGGTTTGTTGTTGTTACAGATGATCAGTTGGTGGCCATGGATAACCTTATAGGCAGCATGGATCTCAGTCAGGCAGAGAGGTAGGTGGGCGGGCCATCAGGGTTTGTTTTTGTTACAGATTAGCAGTTGGTGGCTATGTATAACCTTATAGACAGCATGGATCTCAGTCAGGCAGAGAGGTAGGTGGGCGGGCCATCAGGGTTTGTTGTTACAGATGAGCAGTTGGTGGTTATGGATAACCTTATAGACAGCATGGATCTCAATCAGGCAGAGAGGTAGGTGGGTAGGCCATCAGGGTTTGTTGTTATTACAGATGAGCAGCTGGTGGCCATGGATAACCTTGTAGACAGCATGGATCTCAGTCAGGCAGAGAGGTAGGTGGGCGGGCCATGAGGGTTTGTTGTTACAGATGAGCAGTTGGTTTGTTATTGATAACCTTATAGACAGCATGGATCTCAGTCAGGCAGAGAGGTAGGTGGGCGGGCCATCAGGATTTGTTGTTGTTACAGATGAGCAGTTGGTTTGTTATTGATAACCTTATAGACAGCAAGGATCTCAGTCTGGCAGAGAGGTAGGTGGGCGGGCCATCAGGGTTTGTTGTTGTTACAGATGAGCAATTGGTGGTTATGGATAACCTTATAGACAGCATGGATCTCAGTTAGGCAGAGCGGTAGGTGGTGGGCCATCAGAGTTTGTTGTTGTTACAGATGAGCAGTTGGTGGCCATGGATAACCTTATAGACAGCATGGATCTCAGTCAGGCAGAGAGGTAGGTGGGCGGGCCATCAGGGTTTGTTGTTGTTACAGATGAGCAGTTGGTGGCCATGGATAACCTTATATACAGCATGGATCTCAGTCAGGCAGACAGGTAGATGGGCAGGCCATCAGGATTTGTTGTTGTTACAGATGATCAGTTGGTGGCCATGGATAACCTTATAGGCAGCATGGATCTCAGTCAGGCAGAGAGGTAGGTGGGCGGGCCATCAGGGTTTGTTGTTGTTACAGATTAGCAGTTGGTGGCTATGTATAACCTTATAGATAGCATGGATCTCAGCCAGGCAGAGAGGTAGGTGGGTGGGCCATCAGGGTTTGTTGTTGTTACAAATGAGCAGTTGGTGGTGCGTCAAAACTGTTTAAAACCACAGGCATTCGGCGTGTTTTGGCTTTCATCGGTTTAGCTTCTGATATGAACAATGCTTCTAACTTTGGTCGGACACGACCTCGTATCATAACACATTCAGCGTTATTAACGCTAATGTGAATATTTTGGTGAAAGTGCACCTTGTTATCTTGCTAAAATAACATAGTTAGAGCATATTTATGCAAATATGATCGAATTACAGCTCCTTTTCCTATGTCAGACACAGCCTCGTATCATAACAAATGAAATAATGTGTTTAAGACTCGAACGTCAATATTGTAGTGGCAAGTTCATATGATCATTTGAGAATTATCGATATCCTGCAGAAATACATAGAATGGATAGAAAATTACAATTTTAAACATGTTATTTTGCTATGATACAAGGTCGTGTCCGACCAAAGTTAGAAGCCTTGTTCATAAATATCGTTATACCGATAAAAGCCGAAACGCACCGAATGCCTGTGTTCAAAGCTACTTGTGCACATGATTCATTTGGTGAATGACGTCACATGTCATTACTGAATTACATTAAACAACATTCCACTTGTGTATCTCATAGTGCATAACCCGTTACCTGATAAATAATATACCAGGTTAGTGCCTTTGATATCGAGTTCAGAGGACTCCGTTCGGAAATGGTAGGTCACAATGTGTGTCTAAAGATGGTCCTTTGGTTTGCATACGACCCACAGCCGACAGCCCAAGGTCAAGGTCACTGAGGACTTATGTTCGCCTTGT
The DNA here is from genome assembly GCA_029237695.1 of Conchocele bisecta. NCBI lineage: Eukaryota > Metazoa > Mollusca > Bivalvia > Lucinida > Thyasiridae > Conchocele > Conchocele bisecta. The sequence continues at coordinate 24,519,039 of CM055266.1, forward strand.
TTGTAAGCAAATGTGTTGTATGTGGTGGTTGGTTGGGAGCATGCGATGGGTAATTTAACGAATGGGATTCATCATAATCCTGACCCCGAGACCTGGTTTGGCCCTCAGGTATGTCTTTCGCTTCCTTTTTACTTGAGAGTTGAATCTGGTTATACCTCTTATAAGAATAATACGATTATTCCAAATTCTATTACTTTTAGGGGAAGGGGCTAAGTAACTTTAGTGTGGTATTGATCTGGCACCATTCTAATTTCAGGGCTGAAACAAATATTTATTTTGATGTAAATATTCCATACCGATTTGGGGATTTACTCCCCAGTACAGCAAGTCAAATGTGGGATCGTACCCGTTGGCCCTGCCTTAAATGACATTAGCTGTTGATAGGCCGTTCAAATCAAATCAAATCACCTTGTTTGTAAGGAAAATGCATTATTTTGTTTAATTTTTATTCATTAACCAATGAAACAAGTGACCGATTTTGATAATAGTTGGCCACAATGTGTGTCTATAGATGGTGCTTTGTATCCCATACACACAACATCGGAACACCCATTGTCAAGGTCACTGAGGACTAATATTTATACCACCAGCATACGAAGTATGTCGAGGGGTATATCGTTTTCGTCATTCCGTTCGTCCGTTCATCCATCCCATTTGCGTTGTAAAGTTTTTGGGTACCCATTATCTCTGTAACGGTAAGTCTGACTTCAAACTTCATATACGAAGGTCATCCAATAAATATTGAAAACGAATATGTAAGTTGATACCTACTGCATATATCTAAATGAAATTTATCATACCGCTATATTGACACTTCATCAATGACGTCACTACGTTCTATGACGTCATCGTCATGTTACGTAATCATCACAGACGTCAAGCGCCGTGGACGAGGTGACCAGTAACATATTTTGGTAAAAAACATGGCGTTTTCAGTGAGAATACCTGTAGAGAAATGCATAATACATTGATATAGGTCCGCCACTTTGTGCTGACGCGTTATTATTGTAAATATTATTGTAAACAAAGGCTATTTTTATAAATCAATATTTCTCATAGATCACATGACGTTTGTTATTGTTATAATACCTTGCTGACGAGTGTATAAAAGTAATACCAAAAATATATAAACACTGGTATAATGGGTACACATGCCGCCTTTGAAAAACAGCGGGTTCCGAATTCGATCCCCTCATCGGCAAATTGTGTTTTATTACTTTCTATAACATTTAATAAAAATAAGAAATAAAACTGCGGGCGCTTCGAAAAGTTGATTATTAAAATGCAACATAATCTTGAAATTCCCTCTGACAATTAGCTACATGCACAATTTTACATATCAGTTGGGTTTTACCTCATAACCCATAAGGAAGCCACACACAAACTATCTAATCTCCAGTAATTACGGTTTACTAAGTTTTACCTATCACAAGAAACGTGTCGGACGAACGCGCCTACATAAGAACGAACATACGAACAGACACCAGCGACAAAAAAAAAACTATTTAAAAAAAAAAATAAGTATAAAAATATATATGCGTTGTGGTTGTGGCATTCGAACCTGGGATAACATATTCATTGATAGAAGGGGTTCAAGTCCTGACTAACTGCGCTACGGAAAGATCTGACAGCATGTATAGATATTAAATAATTGATCAGTCGTCGGTCTTGAACAGACGTGGGAAATCCCGAAGCAATTGCCTTAACCATTTATAACTGATTGTTATGTAAACAAAAGCATGTAAGCAATGCCACGACAAGGTGGTATTATTATAATACGTTGCGTCACTTATTATCGTATGTTTGCTGTAAGATTTATTGGATTACAATCGGAAATGCTTGCATTTCTAATGAACCCCTCTGAAAATAAAATGAGAAAGACTATCAGCTTTTATAGAGATATTACTTGTTGGTAGACGATATGTACGTGATCAGATACCTAATAATATTGGCACTAACGATGGATCAGCTCAAACATTTCGTTCTCATAGATTAAGTATAAGAGAAGGATGTCCGCACAGTGGTGTCCACGCAGTCTAAAATAGCTTGAAAATGTATGCAGTTGATGTCATTAGTGACGTCATAACTCTACGACGTCATGTGTCACCCTCTTCATTTTTAGCTCACCTGAGCGAAGCTCATGTGAGCTATTGTTACCGCAATGTGTCCGGCGTCCGTCGTCCGTGAACATTTTCAAACGTCTTCTCCTCGGTAACCATTGGGCCTATTGTCACCAAACTTCATGGTCATGGTCCTTAGGTAGGGGGATTACAAAATTGTTAAAATGACGTCATTACGTAATCCAAGATGGCCGCCATCTAAAAATAGCACAAATTCTTCAAAAATCTTCTTCTCAAGAACCGCCAACCGGATTTCGACAAAACTTTGTAGGAATGATCGATGTACAATGCTCTTTCAAAGTTGTTAAAATGGTGACCCCGGGGTCAAAAATGTGCGTCGCCCGCGGGGTCAAATTTTATTTTTGACCGAATATGGTCATGCCTATATCAAATCGAAGGTATCAAAGAGGTGATCGCTCTGGTACATTTTTTGTCGAAATTGGATGGTCATGTCGTCCAAGATGGCCGCCGAAAGGTCAAAAGGTTGTTCTTTTATTAGATATTTCAAAATTCTTCTTCACACGAACCGCTTGGATCATGGTGGCCAAACTTCACAGTTATGGTCCATGGGTGAAGCCTTTTCAGATTTGTTAAAACGGAGGTCGTCGCTAATCAAAGATGGCCGCCGTCTAAAAATAGCACAAATTATTAAAAAAATCTTCTCATGAACCGCCAGCTTGATTTCGACGAAACTTGGTAGGAATGATCGATGTAGAATGCTCTTTCATAGGTGTTAAAATGGTGACCCCGGGGTCAAAAATGGGTGTGGCCCGTGGTGTCAAATTTTAAATTTTTGACCGAGTAGGCTCTTGTCATATATCAAATTGAAGGTATCGATGAGGCGATTGCTCTGGTGCAATATTTGTCGGAATCGGATGATTATGTCTGGGTCAAAAATGGGCATGGTCCGGGGGGTCAAATAGGGGTCAACTTTTGTATGGAATATGGTTATATAATACATAAAATCTAAGGATTGCAATAAAAAGTAGGCTGGAAGCATTCTGTTGTGGTCTCCAAACCTCTCAAAGTTATGTAAGATATATGTGTACATATCGCGAGACAACTCCTACCCTGGTGACTTCTCAAGTTTGTCTCATTGACATTTTGTGCCTGTCATGGGCTTATTTTTATGTACCGTAAATATTGTAATAGTCACCCGGGCATCTATTAGAATCGCCACTGGCCATGAAGTCCTGGGTGGGCGTTTAATAGAGGCAGGTGTTATTCAGCAAAGGGAAAATGATAAAAAATATCCAATTTATATTATCTGAACAAAAACATAACAAAGGGACGTTACTCTCAAGTCTCAAACATCTGACGGACTTGGTTGTACTGTCTGTCAGTTTATGGATGTTTTTGACCAGACGTTTCGGCCCACTTTGGTCATTATGGTACACTCGGTAAATTTTTTAAACTACTGGTAATGTATCATTGTATATAGCAAGACAGTGTCAATCGTTAATGCTGATCAGATTTACGTTTCTGACTCACTGTTTCGGACCATGGATGTGTCGGCCCATGGACGTTTCGGTCCGTATCGGTGCGATTAATTTCGGCCCACGGCCACGTCCAGAACAAGACATATTTATTTTTTGCTCATCTCGTAGAAAATATCGGCCAACAATCAAACACGATATCAATTTCACCGATATTATACGAGATGGGTTTGAGATGCTTTGAAAATGACATCTCCACAAATAGCTACTGCCAATGAGGAATTTACTGTGACACCATCGAATTTTGCTTCCTCTTTTGAATGTGAAAGTAGCAGTTATGTTGATTTTTTTTCCCAGTTTGCAAGGAAATTATCTTCGAAATACTGGAAAGAAAAGAAATCTAGTTGGACAATTAGCTCCGATTTTGTTTCAAGTTAGTACTGGGTGTTTATTAGAGGCACTAATTTCGTGAAAATCAGCCAAAAAGTTGGTCATTTTCAATGTAAAAAGTGGGGGGTGGGCGTCTATTAGAGCATGGGTGTCTATTAGAATCTTTACGGTATATGTAGTGACAACTTTACATACCAGTATTTGCTTGATTTTTGTGACATTGCACAGGTGAACGATATAGGGCCATCATGGCTCTCTTGTTTAAGAACACTGTATCTCTGAAACTGCTTTGCCAATTCACTCGTAACTTCACATGTGTCTTTATCATCATCCATATTTTCATTCTATGCTCAATCCATGCAGCCCCGGTGCCCATTGTCAATGTCAAATTACTTGGAAATTTTCCTTAACTTTTTTTTTTATTTATGTTACTAAGTTTTCTAGAACACTGTCTTTATCATCATCCATAAAGTCATTCTATGCCCAACCTGTGCGGTCCCTGTGCCCAATGTCAAGGCAAAATTACTTAAAAAAAATATTAAAATGTTGATACATTGGTATCAAAGCTCGTTTTGTACTATCAAATGACTCGGCGGGCGCGACATGCGGCCCACGGCCATCTAGTTTAAATATTTGCATTAACGTTTTTTTTTTGTCCATCCAGGCGGCGGTCCGGGGTATCCATGAGCCTCTGCTCACTTGCTCTAGTTCATTTTATTACCAAGGCTGTCAGCGAGGGTATTAGCTTAATGATGCCCTTGCTATATTTCTATCTATCATTTAGTGGTTAGGTTTTGATTGTAATTTCAGTGCTGAACGTATGGAATTTCCCTAATACATTGCATTCCCGTCAGTATATGACATTGCTGTTGAATGGACATAAAAGCCCAATCAATCAATCAATTCCCCCAATATATATGAATTCCCGTCAGTGTATGACCTTGTCGGTCGGTCGATCGATTTATCAATCAATCAATCAATCAATCAATCAATCAATCAAGCAAGCAAGCAATCAATCAATCAATCAATCAAATATTCAATCAATCAACCAACCAACCAATCAGTCAATCAATCAGTCAACCAATCAATCAGTCAACCAACTGATCAATCAATCATGTAGGGATGAGGATGGGGAGCCCACAGAGAGCATGAAGCCCAAGTTGACCTTTAACCCTCACTTCCAGAGGCTTTACCAGGTAATTATCTCTTCAACATAAATAGTCCGTCATCAATTGTTCTCCCATGGTAATTTTATGAACATTTTGTTTTGAGTACAGAATCATTATCCATATACTATTGAAAAAGAATAAGACACTGCGCCAACTGCGTAAATGCTCACTTATTGTCTGCAATAACAGCTGATAGCAGTGTATTCATATAAAAGAGGCCTATCAGGATTTTTTGAAAAAATAAAAAAGTGTTTTCATCATGGCGCTGTGTAAAGTGTGTTTTTTTTTAAAGATATATGACGATACTAGGACTGAAACAATAATATAAACAAATAACATCAACAAGATAGGAAATCTGATATTTATGTACCTATATGGGTGAAAATAGAAACACAAAGTTTTATAGCGATTTTTGATTCGACCCCGGGTCGTGGATTATCTCCCCCTTTTCGACTTAGAATTTTCCAATTTTGGCTTTTAGCTTGTAAAACTTTTAAAACCTAATGGCTACACACCTGAAACTTGGTATGTAGCTTCCTTATGATGAGTAGATGCGCAAAGTTTATTTCGATTTTTTATTCGACCCCCGGGTCATGGATTATCATCCCCTTTTTGTATACCCCCTATGTGATAGCAAGCGGGCATATTGCCAGGGGTGTGAATTTTCAGGATACATCCTGAAATCAGGATTTGAAGTTTCTGATCATTGCAGAAAAATACTAATGTTTCAACATGGAAAGCACATTTTTATGCATTTGTGGGTGCAAAAACATGTTTGTTTAGCCATTTTGAGGATTTGGCATTTGGAACTGTTCCCACCCCTGTATTGCGTTGCTCTTGAGGTTCCATACGTCTGTCCGTACGTCCGTGTACATTTACATCAAAAAGTTTGTAAGAGTTTCTCCAACAACCATTTTATTCCATCAAAAAGTTTGTAGTTTTTGCAACATGTAATATCTTCCCGAAGGATTGCTTCGATACTTGGACACTTGAATCACCTGAAAATTGGTGACACACTCGCGCCACCATTAACACGACCTTGACCTTTGTCATCTTCGAAATGTCGCTGAAACACTTAGCCAATTTGTTGCGTCAAAAAGTTTTGTAAGAGTTTCTCCAATCACGAAGGACTGCTTCAATATGTGGACACTTGAATCACCTGAACATTTGGCACACACTCGTGCCACCATTAACACGACCTTGACCTTGGTCACCTTCGAAATTTCGCTGAAACATTTAGCCATTTTGTTGCCTCAAAACTTTGTAAGAGTTTCTACATGTAATATCTTAAATATTACGTGAAGGATTGCTTCCATACTTGGGACACTTGAATCACTTGAACATTTGTCACACAGTCGCGCCACCATTAACACGACCTTGACTGTTTTAACCTTCGAAATGTCGCTTAAATACTTAGCAATTTTGTTGCGTCAAAAAGTTTGTAAGAGTTTCTCCAACATGTATTATCTTCACAGAGCTGCCAACTCTTTCGATTTTTCCGTATTTGTTCCGGAAAATACGTTAGAAATACGGAAGTACGGACAACAATTTTAAAAGTACTATTTTTCAAGAAATCAGCGCGGGATTATCGGGAAATAATAATTTTGTTTCCAAATTCTTGAAATAAATCCTATTTTTGTATATACCCGTAATCATACTCGTCTAGGCACTTACCATTTTGATTCTTGTTGTGTAGTAATAGTAGTTTCAAGCGCTCAGCGATGTTGATTTATACATCGCGTAAATTCTTAAAATGTTTGCTCCAAAGCGTACAGCCGACGAATCTGGGTCTTTTTTATAAAAAAATTTGTTTCCAAAGATGTTTCTAAACTTGAAAATAGCTTGTGGAAGAACAAAAACGACTGCTACAGAGCTGCCAACTGTTACGATTTTTCCGTATTTGTTCCGGAAAATACGTTAGAAATACGGAAGTACGGACAACAATTAAAAAGTACAATTTTTTAAAAAATCAGCGCGGGAATATCTGGAAATAATAATTTTGTTTCACAATTCTGCCAATAAATCCTATTTTTTTTATTTACCCGTAATCATACTCGCCTAGGCGCTTACCATTTCAATTCTTGTGTAGTAATAGTAGTTTCAAGCGCTCAGCGATATTGATTTATTCATCACGTAAATTCATAAAATGTCTGCTCCAAAGCGTGCAGCCAACGAATTTGGGTATTTTTTAGCTCGACTATTCGAAGAATAAGTAGAGCTTATGTTGTCACCCCGGCGTCGGTGTCGGCGTCGGCGTCACCGTCACGCCTTGGTTAAGGTTTTTAGTCAAGCTTGTATATGGAATACTACTGGCCCTACACCCACCATACTTGGACAACTTCATCTCCTAGTGATGTACATCAATAACCCCTGATCTATATTTGACCTTCACCTACATGTCCTCTTGAATTACTTGGTTAATTCCCCTTGGTTAAGGTTTTTACTCAACCTTGGTTAAGGTTTTTAGTCAAGCTTGTATATGGAATACTACTGGCCCTACACCCACCATACTTGGACAACTTCATCTCCTAGTGATGTACATCAATAACCCCTGATCTATATTTGACCTTCACCTACATTTCCTCTTGAATTACTTGGTTAATTCCCTTTGGTTAAGGTTTTTAGTCAAGCTTGTATATGCAATACTACTGGCCCTACACCCACCATACTTGGACAACTTCATCTCCTAGTGATGCACATCAATAACCCCTTATCTGTATTTGACCTTGACCTACATTTCATCTTGAATTACTTACTTAATTCCCCTTGGTTAAGGTTTTTAGTCAACCTTGGTTAAGGTTTTCTTCTTCAAGCTTGTACATTGAATACTATTGTGCATCCAGACACCATACTTCGACAACCTTTTCTCATAGGTATGTACATCAATAACCCCTGATCTATATTTGACCTTGACCTACATTTCCTCTTCAATTACTTAATTCCTTTTGGTTAAGGTTTTTAGTCAACCTTCTATATGGAATACTACTGGCCCTACACCCACCATACTTGGACAACTTCATCTCCTAGTGATGTACATCAACAACCCCTGATCTATATTTGACCTTGACCTACATTTCCTCTTGAATTACTTACTTAATTCCCCTTGGTTAATGTTTTTAGTCAAGCATGTAGATGGAATACTCCTGGCCCTACACCAACCATACTTGGACAACTTCATCATCCTAGTGATGTACATCAATCAACAACCCCTGACCTATTTGACCTTGATCTACATTTAACCTTGAATTACTTAGTTAATTCCCCTTGGTTAAGGTTTTTACTCGACCTTGGTTAAGCTTTTTACTCAAGCTTGTACATGGAATACTATTGTGCATACAGACACCATACTTGGACAACCTTTTGTCATAGTGATGTACATCAATAACCCCTGATCTATATTTGACCTTGACCTACATTTCCTCTTCAATTACTTACTTAATTCTCTTTGGTTAAGGTTTTTAGTCAAGCTTGTAGATGGAATGCTCATGGACCTACACCAACCATACTTGTACAACTTCATCTCCTAGTGATGTACATCAATAATCCCTGACCTATGTTTGACCTTGACCTACTTTTAACCTTGAATTACTTAGTTATTTCCCCTTGGGTAAGGTTTTTAGTCAAGCTTGTACATGGAATACTCCTGGCCCAACACCTACCATACTTGGACAACTTCATCTCCTAGTGATGTACATCAACAACCCCTGACCTATATTTGACCTTCACCTACATTTAACCTTGAATTACTTAGTTAATTCCCCTTGGTTAAGGTTTTTACTCGACCTTGGTTATGCTTTTTACTCAAGCTTGTACATGGAATACTATTGTGCATACAGACACCATACTTGGACAACCTTTTGTCATAGTGATGTACATCAATAACCCCTGATCTATATTTGACTTTGACCTACATTTCCTCTTGAATTACTTACTTAATTCTCTTTGGTTAAGGTTTTTAGTCAAGCTTGTAGATGGAATACTCATGGCCCTACACCAACCATACTTGAACAACTTCATCTCCTAGTGATGTACATCAACAACCCCTGACCTATATTTGACCTTGACCTACATTTAACCTTAAATTACTTACTTAATTCCCCTTGGTTAAGGTTTTTGTCTCGCCCGCTTGCGGAAAGCGCGATATAGTCGCACTTTGTCGGTTAAAGTTTTTGGTTAAGTTGTTTGGTTAAAGTTTTTGGTTAAGTTTTTTGGTTAAAGTTTTTGGTTAAGTTTTTTGTTATACTATATCTCTGCAACTGCTTTGCCCATTACCTTGAAACTTCACATGGGTGTTTATCATCATCTATATTTTCATTCTACCCCCCTCCCATGCGGCCCCTGTGCCCAATGTCAAGGTCAAATTACTTTGAAGTTTTTGGTTAAAGTTTTTGGTTAAGTTTTTTGGTTAAGTTTTTAGCTCACCTGAGCGAAGCTCATGTGAGCTATTGTTACCGCAACTGCTTTGCCCATTACCTTGAACACTTCACATGGGTGTTTATCATCATCTATATTTTCATTCTACCCCCCTCTCGTGCGGCCCCTGTGCCCAATGTCAAGGTCAAATTACTTTGAAGTTTTTGGTTAAGTTTTTTGGTTAAAGTTTTTGGTTAAGTTTTTTGGTTAAAGTTTTTCGTTATACTATATCTCTGCAACTGCTTTGCCCATTACCTTGAAAACTTCACATGGGTGTTTATCATCATCTATATTTTCATTCTACCCCCTCCCGTGCGGCCCCTGTGCCCAATGTCAAGGTCAAATTACTTTGAAGTTTTTGGTTAAGTTTTTTGGTTAAAACTTTTTGGTGAAGTTTTTTTGTTAAGTTTTTTTGGTTAAAGTTTTTGGTTAAGTTTTTTGGTTAAAGTTTTTCGTTATACTATATCTCTGCAACTGCTATGTGTACATCGACAACCCTCGTAGTCGAGCTATGCTGTTCTCCTACAGCTCTTGTTATCGAAAGAAGTTATTACAGCGAGACATGGCCCCATTTGGTCCTGTCAAAGCGCGGTGACGAATTTGCATCTTGCAAGCAGTGTAATTGTGATTTTTCGGTTGGTCATGGTGGCCGAGACGAGGGCCAAGGCTCTAAAAAATTTACTTTATGCATATAAGTGAGTACTGATTTGTGTTCCGGAAAAAATATGTGGCGTTGCTGAAAATAGCCCCTTTTTCTCTCCATGTTCCTCATGTGACCGACATGGGGTTGGCAGCTCTGCTGCTATGGTTACTGTATTGGGGAAGGAGAGTGTGTCAGAACTTGCCATGGTAATGACGGAAGTAGCGATGGTGAAGATAAATTGTTTTGTATTGTTGTCCGATATGTAGATCATGAAACTGGGATTGTTCGATCGGAATTGTTGAGTAATCCAATAAGTAACGAAAGTGCAACCAGAGAAAACATTTTTAATGTAAACGACAGTTCTCTAGAAGAACATGAAGTAAAGTGGGATACCTGTGTTGGCTGTCCATGCCACTTGATACACCTGGCTGCAGAGTATGGTGCCGGGCAAATACCTGTCCAAGGTGATGTTTATTATTACCTGGATAAAAGTAGTAAGCGAGCAAGTGCCTTAAAACAAATGCAAGTGTTTTGTGGAACTGAACAAAGAAAGATTCTATAACATGTATCCACAAGGTGGTTGTCCCTCGAACAGTGTATTAAGACTTCTTCAACAATGGCGGCCATTTTGAGAATGAATGCAAATTGCGTGAATCCAAACCAGCAGTGCTAGTAGTCCCAGCACAGCCAAAACAGCAGAGCCTAGCACGTCCGCTAATAGTCCCAGCACACCCAAACCTGCAGAGCCTAGAACGTCCGCTAGTAGTACCAGCACAGCCAAACCAGCAGAGCCTAGCACGTCTGCTAATAACCTAGCACAGTCAAACCTGCAGAGCCTAACACGTCCGCTGGTAGTCCCAGCACAGCCAAAACAGCAGAGCCTAGCATGTCCGCTAATAGTCCCAGCACAGCTAAACCTGCAGAGCCTAGCACGTCTGCTAATAGTCCCAGCACAGCCAAACCTGCAGAGCCTAGCATGTCTGCTAATAGTCCCAGCACAGCCAAACCAGCAGAGCCTAGCACGTCTGCTAATAGTCCCAACACAGCCAAACCAGCAGAGCATAGCACGTCTGCTAATAGTCCCAGCACAGCTAAACCAGCAGAGCCTAGCACGTCTGCTAATAGTCCCAGCACAGCTAAACCAGCAGAGCCTAGCACGTCTGCTAATAGTCCCAGCACAGCCAAACCTGCAGTGCCTAGCACGTCTGCTAATAGTCACAGCACAGCCAAACCGCCAAACCAGCAGAGCCTAGCACGTCTGCTAATAGTCCCAGCACAGCCAAACCAGCATAGTCCCAGCACAGCCAAGCCAGCAAAGCATATCAAGTCTGCTAGTAGTCCCAGCACAGCCAAGCCAGCAAAGCATATAGCAAGTCTGCTAGTAGTCCCAGCACAGCCAAACCAGCATAGTCCCAGCACAGCCAAGCCAGCAAAGCATATCAAGTCTGCTAGTAGTCCCAGCACAGCCAAGCCAGCAAAGCATATAGCAAGTCTGCTAGTAGTCCCAGCACAGCCAAACCAGCAGAGCCTAGCAAGTCTGCTAGTAGTCCCAGCACAGCCAAGCCAACAAAGCATAGCAAGTCTGCTAGTAGTCCCAGCACAGCCAAGCCAGCAAAGCATAGCAAGTCTGCTAGTAGTCCCAGCACAGCCAAACCTGCAGAGCCTAGCAACACATCTATCCCAGTATTTATTTTTCATAACACATGCGTGGACAGGTGTAGATTTCGATAGCGGTTTATAAATAGACTGGCTTGGGCGTAAAGATACGTGATTTTTTGGACTGTATTTGTGATGATTTTAAAATAAAATAAACATGTGAATCATCTCCTAAAGACATGAGAATCGTCTCGCATTTTTGCCATCTCGCCTTCCGCTTTTGGAAATACATTTTTCTGTAACCCGAATTATAAAACGCAGGAGCAAAAACGCGAGATCGAGAGGCAAGGTTGCGAAAATGCAAGATTGAATATGATAGAATCGCGTGTTTTTTGTCTCGCGATCATATACATTTTTGCAATGAACCTATGCGCGATATCGCGAGAACGCGAGATTGTAACATGTCCCAAACAGGACACGTAAAAATAGTCTCATGTACTGCTGAAACATGTTTTTATAATGTAGAACAAATGTGGACAAACAACAATATTTCTTCACGAAAAAACAACAACATAGTTTGACAAAAACATGATGATCGTCATCTTAGGACAAGATTCTAATGTGCTACCAATACATGTTTGTTGGGGAAAAAACATATTTTGATATGTGTTATTCATTTTGATTACTGCATCGCATTGCCGGTTTTTGCCTTACCTTTTTTTTTTCTCGGGGATTCTGCACCTGCGATGTCATAAATTTATGGAATAATTATGTGCGAAAAATAATTCCAAAGCCAAATCTTACTAATAGTGATAGTGTCACGAAATGAATAAATATGTGTTGAGTAATTGATTGTAAATATGCGTCTCTGTTGACATCACGTCGACGTGTATCGACTTTGTAACCTTTGATGTCTCACTCTCCACCACGTCACAGTCAGTAATGATTACAACCGTACGTGCATATTATGTACAACATGATGGGACAAAGTCGGGCTTATTGGATATGCGACTAGCAAAGACCAAAACGTGTTCACCAGCAGTAATAAAAAAAATGCGAGATTGTAATGTGTCCCCAACAGGAAATAAAACAATCTGTTTTCCTCCAGCACATTATTCCAGTGTTCAATGCAGTAAATGTATTATTGCAGTCTGATAAACCACTGATTTACAGTCTTAGACGGGTATTACTGAGCCTTCTGAAGCAATTGCTCTTGAAATTTATCAAGTTGTGTGCAATGGTATTTAGTGAAGTTCTCCAGGTTGACTACACTACAAAGTACAACCACAAAGACGACAAAGACTTGGTGATTGGTTCTGAAATGAGGGAATATATCACAAAAACCAAAGGCCTAGATGAGAAGAAGACAAAATTATGCTGTGACAATGTGAAGAACTAACTACCTCATCACAGCATGTGACTACATCAAAAAGACATTTCCATTGAGCGACACATTACTGAAACGAGCTGAAGTTGTGGACAGCAGTTTGAGACAACAATCTAATTTCAGTTCTGTGAAGTACTTCAGCAACAGGTTTCCAGCAATGTTGCGTGTGAGAATGACATTGAAGAGGAATTCTGTAACTTCCAAGTTGATGAACTGAATGACAATATCAGTCTGTGCATTAGAACGGGCAGACAGCCAGTGGTTTGAAATCTCTAAGTTAGTAGATGAATGTGTATCTCAGAAGTACAAAGTGTTGCCAAAAGTCATGGCAAACATACTTGTAATCCCGCAAAGCAATGCTGAATGTGAACGTGTGTTTTCCATAGTAAGGAAACACATTTAGACTTTCGAGGCTCAATGAACCATCAGACACTTGAAAAATTGTTAGTTTTGAAAATAAACATCACCACAACTTGCTTCAAACTATTTCTGAGTGTTGCTACACTGAAACGGGCAATATCCGCAACGTACCAGGCTCTAAAAAATTAACTAGGTTATGTAAGTATGCATATAAGTGAGTACTGATTTGTGTTCCTGAAAACATGTGGTGTATCTCATGTGACCGACATGGGGTTGGCAGCTCTGTCTTCAATATTATGCGACGGATTGCTTCAATACTTGGACACTTGTATCACCTAAACATTTGTCACGCACTCATGCCACCATTAACTTGACCTTGGCCATTTTTGTTGTGCCAGCTTCAGCAGAAGTCGTTGCTTTTTCTGTCATTGTCGTACATCCAAAAATTAATGTCAAAAAGTTTGTACAAGCTTCGTCATCATGGTACAGTTTTAATATTTCTTGACTGATTGCTGCAATATTTGGACACTTGATACATGTGAGCATTTGAAACACACTCATGCCGCCATTAACATGACCTTGACCTTTTTGACCTTCACAATTTTGCGGAATCACTTAGCCGTTTCTTTTGCGTAAAAATGTTTGTACAAGTTTCTTCATTATCATATAACATTAATGTTACTTGATGGATTGCTTCTATGTTTGGAGTCTTCATGCATGTAAGCATTTGGAACACACTCATGCAGCCATTAACATGACCTTGACCTTTTTAGCTCACCTGAGCGAAGCTCATGTGAGCTATTGTTACCGCAATGTGTCCGTCGTCGTCCGTCGTCGTCCGTCGTCGTCGTCCGTGAACATTTTCAAACGTCTTCTCCTCGGTAATCGTTGGACCTATAGTCGCCAAACTTCATGGTCATGGTCCTTAGGTAGGAGGATTACAAAATTGTTAAAATGACGTCATTACATAATCCAAGATGGCCGCCATCTAAAGATAGCACAAATTCTTCAAAAATCTTCTTCTCCAGAACCGCCAACCGGATTTCGACAAAACTTGGTAGGAATGATCGATGTACAATGCTCTTTCAAAGTTGTTCAAATGGTGACCCCAGGGTCAAAAATGGGCGTGGCCCGTGGGGTCAAATTGGGGGTCAAATTTTATTTTTTGACCGAATATGGTCATGTCATATATCAAATCGAATGTATCAGCAAGGCGATCACTCTGGTGAATTTATTTTCGAAATTGGATGATTATGTCATCCAAGATGGCCACCGAAATGTCAAAAGGTCGTTCTTTTATTAGAAATTTCAAAATTCTTCTTCACATGAACTGCTTGGCCCATGGTAGCCAAACTTAAAAGTTATGGTCCATGGGTGAAGCCTTTTCAGATTTGTTAAAATGGAGGTCATCGTTAATCCAAGATGGCCGCCGTCTAAAAATAGCATAAATTCTTAAAACATCTTGTTCTCATGAACCGCTAGCCGGATTTGGACGAAACTTGGTAGGAATGATCGATGTACAATGCTCTTTCAAAGTTGTGAAAATGGTGACCCGTTGGGTTAAATTGTGGTCAAATTTTATTTTTGAACGAATATGGTCATGTTATATATCAAATCGAAAGTATCAACGAGGCGCTCACTCTGGTGCATTTATTGTCGAAATCGAAATGGGATGGTTATGTCATCCAAGATGGCCGCCGAAAGGTCAAAAGGTCGTTCTTTTATCAGAGATTTATCAGAGATTTCAAAATTCTTCTTCACAAGATGGCCGCCATCTAAAAATAGCACAAATTCTTAAAAAATCTTCTCGTGAACCACCAGCCGGATTTCGACGAAACTTGGTAGGAATGATCGATGTAGAATGTCAAAGGAGTAGTATATATAGGGTATGAGTTCGTTACCGCGACTAAGGGGAAACGAATTGGAGGGCGTGTAAGTAACCACCACTACGAAAATGGGTTATATTTTTGGGGGCAAAAAATATGAAAATGCTTCACCACCCCTGTTTGGGTGGAATTCATTTTTCGAATTTCTAATAAATTCGAAAAAATGATTAAACAAAATATTATGAGAAATTATGGTAAATTATGAGAAATTATGACAAATCGCTCAAAAAAAGTAGTCGAAACCATTACGGATTATGTCACTTATAGAAATCCGCCATATTGAACAAATATAACATCTCTTTATAATTAATAATTAATTCCCAAGATTGTGAAAGTATATTTACTAGTATATAGAAAGACATTATGACAGTTGCCATAAAAAATATGAGACGGATGCCGAGGAAACCAAATGTATCTCACAAACTGATTAGTGAGGTAGCAATTTCCCCAGCCCAAAGAGCAGTACAAATGCCTCCTAAAATTCACCGTAATACGAATAAAAAGGAGATAAAATCCCCCCCACGGGGATTCGCGAATTACGGTCGGAGGCCTCCAAATTGGGAATAACATTCCCTCCAAATGTGCGGGCGAAAGGTCTGGGCAAGATTATCAATGAGGCGAAAAACGAGGAATTTATGAAAAGATTTACTCGTGCGTACAAACGTGGGGCCCTTAACAATTTAAACTTGAGGCGTGCGCTACAGAAGGCCCACTCTCTCGCCGATGAGGCAGATTTGAGCCTACGAGGTAGAAACATTGGTTCCCCCCAAAAGCGAATTCCTAAAACTGACCTGTTAAGGAAAATAATAAACGAAGCGACGACATTCTGGACGATTACACGCAGACGGAGTGTAAAATAGTGAAAGGGCGCCGGACAGTAACTGTTACCCTAAAACGGCGCACCCAAATAAATATAGCGGAACGAATAAGGTCAGAGATCGCCCCAATGCTAACTGGGAGCTTCTACATACGTTATTCATTTTCGTACAAATTGGCTCACATCGAGCAGACAGACACACGAGGTAGGCCGGATACGATAATATTTCATAAACAACTGCGCGGGAGCCCCTGGTTGAGAGAATACGAGGCCGCGAATGAATGAATTGCCGAACAGGAGGAAACTAGATTGAACATCGATAAAATAGCCTGCCCGAGCACGAAATGGACGTTTGTTAGGTGGTCCGGCGTTACGATTAAATTAATTCTTTCATCTAGCGCAGACAATGCGGGCATGAGATCCTCGAAAGTGGCGGGGGGCCTCTTCCCGAATGGTTGCGATATCGGAAGGGAATAAAACCGTTGGATAAATTTAACGATGAGCTTTGCCTATTTAGATGTATCGTTCTTCACACGACTGATCTGCGGGCGGACCGCTGTCTCACACAAACGAAAGATTTGTTCACGAATATATTCATTTTTGTAAAAGTAAAGGGTGGAAAAAGCCGGCCGGCCCTATACTATTTGACGACATAAAAAAAGTGGAGGAATGTTTTAAACTCGGAATCGAGCTGGTCGAAGAGGGCACATGGTATTTAAGAAAAGTGGCGGTGCATTACGAAGAAATTGGTACGAAGAAAATGAAAATCGGTATTTACAATAATCACGCGTTCCTGATCACCAACATGAACAAAACCACCAACACCCTCTGCTGCTACGAGTGTAACCAGCGATTCACGCAATCCCATAGTTTAAAACGGCATGTGCTCAGCTGCATGTGAGGGGAGACGAAGCTCACATGCAAAGGTACTCAGATCGACAGACCGGCATCCGCCTTCGAAAAGCCTTTTACCCCAGATCTCATGCGAGTGCGAAGGCAACAAGTTGGTTAAACTCGTTCACCGGACCCCATATTTACACTGCGCACTGCGGCCACGGCGGCCACGGCGGCCACGGCGGTGAGAGGTTGGTGGGGAGACAGCCCGTCGACGGATTTTGTGAGGAAACTAACACGGTTTACCAATTTCATGGGTGTTATTGACACGGGTGCCCTAAATCCTCTCCCCCAGGATTTGAAGAACTGACAACACGCACCGACAAAGAGGCGCTGCGATCGCAAAGGAGTTTACATTAATTACTATTTGGGAATGCGATTATAAAGGTAAGTGGGCGAAAACGCCAGATCCCCCGACAACCATTTACCCGTACCAGATTGTGTACGATTTTGAAGCCTATTTGTCGAAAACTAGCGAAGGCGATAGTAAGTGCCGGAGTAAGAAAGGTAATCTCGAATTTGTAAACGAGCATGTGCCCATAAGTGTGAGCATCGGCGATAATTTATGTAACGAATTAACTGACATATGCGAAACAGATCCGGCCAAGTTAGTTGCCCTCTTTATGGAAAATATCCAGAAAAGGGGTAAGGCGATACGAGAAGCCGTCGGTAAAATATATCTTCCTACCTGTATGGGCAGACTTTCCGCAACGAAACAGCGCGAGATCACACGATGGGTAGATCAAGTTCCCATCATTGGGTTCAACTCTAGTCGATACGACCTCAATCTGATAAAGAAACATTTAGTCGGGCTGTTGACCGATACGACATCAAAAGTTCTTGTGGGTAAGAAAGTAAACACGACAATATTCCTATTTACACCCGAGTTCAGATTTCTAGACGTAAAATTATACCTCAGCCCAGAAACCTCATACGACAAGTGGATAAAGGCATACGATTGCGAGGGAGAAAAGTCGTTCTTTCCATACGAGTGGTTCGATTCTATCGAGAAACTGGATTACGAAGGGTTGCCCGCTTTAAAGCACTGGGACAATCAACTCGACCCGAAGGAAAAAAAAAAAATAACCGCGATGGAGTTGGCCGCATGCAATGAGATTTATAAAAATAAAAGTATAAAGACATTCCGGGATTGGTTGAGGTACTACAACAATTTGGACGTATCCCCGTTTATAGAGGCGATCGGTAAAATGTCCAGTTTTTACAAGATGAGAGGAATTGACATGTTTAAAGACGCGGTTACCCTACCCGGGGTAGCGCTGCAGTACCTTCTGCTGCCGCCAAATGTGAACCGCTGTATGCACCCTCGGCTGAGGCGTACAAATGTTGAAAGGCGCGTTGGTCGTGTGACCGTTATTCGTATTTTCCCGATACGCGGAAGCCGGGGTCACAAAAATTAGATCAACCCCAGAAGGGGACGGCAAAAAATGTGAAGCCGTAATAGGCCTGTAACACGCTGTATCTATCTACGCTAACTAGGATGATGCCGTGCAGTAAGGACATTATAAATGTTATGGAATATCCACACGATTCACAACAAATTGCGAAATTTATTGAAAAAGTGCATGGCTGGCTCATAGACCAACACGGAGAGACGATATGGTGGTGCTGGTGTGGCTTTGCAGAGGTGGATATACACGTTCCCGACAACTTGAAAGATAAATTTTCAGAGATGTCCCCATTATTTATTAACCGAGTAGTTGAGGAGGAGGAAGTGCCAGATCACATGTTGAAATATTTGAAAGATACGGGCCGTAAACGAGGAACGGGCCAAAAATTAGTTGGGGCCATGGAAGCTAGGAAGATGTTAGTATACAGCCGCCTACTATGGTGGTATTTGCAGCACGGGCTGCAAATCACCGCTGTCCACCGGACTATCACTTATTAACCGGGCAGGCCGTTTGGATGGTTTGTTAAGGAAGTTACTGACGCACGGAGAACCGATGATGAGGACGCAAGCAAAACCCTATTGGTGACATAATGAAATTAATAGGCAACTCGTGTTGCGGGAAGATGATAGAATCTCCGGAGGGTCACCTCAACACCACATACACGAAAGACGAGAAATGTGTAGACCGCACATTAAGATCTGCATACTTCCACGATTTGGAGGAGATCGTCGACGCGTACGAGATATCTTCTAGAAAAGTTAATGTGGTTATGACTAGACCATTTCACTGCGGGATAGCCGTGTACCAACTGGCCAAGGTGAGAATGTTGGAATTTTACTACGACTTCTTAGATACATATATAGATCGGGCAGATTTTGAATTAATACAAATGGATACGGACAGTCTATACATGGGAGTAAGTGCGAAACCGCCGGAAGGAAACGAGAAATACGGAAGTTTGGACAGTCTGGTAAAACCCCACATGCGCGCCGAATTAGAGAAAGATAAAACCCAGTGGTTGGTGTGCAATGAACGGGGTAACAGAACGCCTGGTCTTTTCAAGGTAGAATTTCGCAGAGATCGGGCCATTGCTCTATCGAGCAAGTGTTACTTTGCGGAGAAATTGCCAGAGAAAACGGAAGGGAAAATAAAGCATTCTGCAAAGGGGTTGTCTGCCCGGCAGAACGCGCTAACCTGGACCCGATATAAGAAAGCGTTGACCTGGGGAAGAAATGAAGAAGACGACACCGGGGAACGAGACATGTGCAAAAACCGCGGATTCCGAATGAGGGACGGGGTTATGAAAACGTATACGCAGCAAAAATTGGGGCTATCGGCGTACTAAGACAAGAGATGAGTACTGGCAGACGGTATGCACACAGAGCATCTTCCGTACAATCCCCCGCCGGATAGGAAGGTACATTGGGAAAAGGGCTTTGAGCTCATCAAACAGTAACGGGAAAAACCACCGGTGGACGAGCCGGATTGGAAGGTACATTGGAAAAAGGACGTTGAGCTCATCAACCAGCAATGGGAAAAACCGGTGGACGAGCCGGATTGGAAGGTACATTGGAAAAGGGACGTTGAGCTCATCAACCAGCAACGGGAAAAACCGGTGGACGAGCCGGATTGGAAGGTACATTGGAAAAGGGACGTTGAGCTCATCAACCAGCAACGGGAAAAACCAGTGGACGAGCCGGATTTGAAGGTACATTGGAAAAGGGACGTTGAGCTCATCAAACAGCAGTCTAATAACCTGCCACACAAACCGGTGGAAGATTGGGATTGTACGGAAGCAAATTGTGAGGAAGAGGAGGAAGAAGAGGAGGAAGAGGAAGAAGAGGAGGAAGAGGAGGAAGAAGAGGACTTGTGGTTGTGATTCGCCCTTTGACGGGGTACTCACACCTAAATTTCTTAATCGCGCAACCTCTTTATAATTATTTTCAACAAAATATGGGGGCTTTTTCAACAAAATTAATAAATGGGGTTTTTTTTTCGACAAAATTAAAAAAATTATTAAATTTTTTACAAATACCAATATTATAAATTTTGTAAAAATTTAATTTATAACAGGATTTTTGGTACCCCGAGGGCGACCAACTGATCTCTTCAGCCCGGTAAACCCCAGTCCTGCCGGCCACGGATCTCCGAATATATATAGCTCTTTTGCCCGCATGTTGGTAAGCCGTCGAGAGCCTATGTGGTTTCGTTTTAACCCATGAGGCCGGCACATTTCCCCGAGCCCCGGCAATCTCTAACAGAGCGGTGCGATGAAGAACAGATTTAGGCATTTTCCGTTCCGTAATATACATACGCAGATATTAATATTATTTATTTATTCAACTAAATTTAATTGGATTGTTTAAATTGTTTACTGCATTTTACTGATTGTTTACTGCGTATTACTGATTGTTTACTGATTATTTACTGCCTATTACTGATTATTTACTGCGTATTACTGATTATTTAATAAAATTCAGCAACATTTCATCAAATACTAATTTTTTTAAAATATCACAATTCCCTCCAATTGTCCAAACCCAATCGCGGATTGGATGGTATTGGTGTTGGAGGTGGTGTTGTAACTTTCACCCCCCCCCCCCCCCACTTTATGTCTCCCAGTTTTAACCTAAATTTATCCCAATCAGTATTCTCAATCTTGGGAAGGGTGGCGCGCGCCTTAGTTCTAATAGTATTTTTTAAATCCTCATATCGAGACATCTCCTCCACCACCAACTCAAATTCAGCGTCTGATATATTGTTATCGGCCAACGCTTTGGACACGATAACGTCGATGCTCTTTTTCTTAGACCTTGCGAGAACCGATATTCTGTCATGCTTTCTACTTTTATTTTCGAATTTTCTCCCCAATACTCTTAAACACCATACACAGCAGTCCTGCCCCAGCGGCTACACCACTCAAACCCGCGGCAATAGGAATTGCCACGACTGTAGATAACAATGCAGCGGTTCCGGCCCCACCCAGTATAGAAACTGATGATAACAAGGTGCTCACCCCCTCCGCTATATTTGCAGCTCATCTATATTTTTTAGCATTTACCCTCCGAGTTTCCCCCTCTTGTTTTAGAATCTGCTGTATCTCGACGATATTTTCCAACCTGAAGTTTGACGGGGTCAAACTCCTATCCCCCAATTCCAATGCTAGATTGGGTGTTGAAACAGGATCGGCAGGTTTTGGTTGTAGGTTCAACGGTATTAAATGTTCACTCGTCATAAATCAAGTTCAATTAACAATGTTTCAACAGTGGAAGAACTCGCTGGGTCAGCAATTTTCGTAACAAAGTTAATAACACTACCTTCGGAAACTCTAATTGGATTGTCACCTGCGAACAAAACCAGCGCTGACCTCTGTCCAGCGAGTTTAGTGACTCCAATCGCCTGTTCTTCCCCATCCAGTACGAGATTTACGGTGACCGCGGCCACAGAATTACCCTTAAAATTAACCGAGCAGACCGCCAGGGGTTGAAAAAATCCTTTTTTTCCACTAGCCCAGCTGGGCGAGTACAGAAAAAAAGTACTTGCCCAGGTAAAAAAGTTACTCGCCCATTTTAAAAAAAAAATAAATTGCTATTTCCAGTATTTGTAATGTTGCATCTTATTTAAAAAAAAGAAGCTTTTACATATATATGGTCATTACCAAAACATATCAGACATATTCACTATTATTGTTATTTATATTTTAAGTATTAAATGAACATAAACAAACAAATAAATATTATTTATCGGGAGATAAACTTCGTCGAGTTTTTTCTTCAACAACGTTTTTTTAGCAACAAAATTGCTCAGAGGCTTGCATGCTTCTTATTTTCTATAAGCGTTGAGTGACATAGATTTTGTTTAATTTATAGTGGCTATGTTTGCATGCGCTGCCTTAATTATTAAATTCAATGGTTTCGGACCCGGTGCCGACCGTTTCGTCCCAAGCCGTTATGTTAGGTGTCTGAAATGCGCGTTAACCCAACTGTATACGAGACGATATATGTGGCCGCGTATACACTAGTCTATACTCGCAGTCATATTATTTGTTAGCCCGGCCGCGTACAGCCGACAAATAATCCGTGAATTAGACTTGCCCGATATGGACCGTGTTCAAAATCGCTAGCAATTCTACCCATAACCGTGTACATAGACACTGCTTGAATCTTACTTCCCGCAAATTGACGTAAACTGTAAACAACAAATGGTCGCTGAATTAATACCATTTGTTGGCCATTATCAATGGAATTAATTGGCAATTTCTTCAGAAAAAAAAATCCTAACCAAATCTTTCACTCGCCAAACTGGGCGTGTGCCTGTAGAAAATACTCGACCGCCACAAAAAGCACTCGCCATGGCGAGCTGGGCGAGTGAAATTTCAACCCCTGGACCGCCATTCGTAGAAGCGTACCGGGAGTTGTCATGACGTATCCCCCATATCTATTGCTCGCGTTGGCACCAAATGAATATTCATAGGCTCCGCCTTTCAACACCCCCATCTCCTCTGCCCAAACTGATGATGAGTTGGTTTTCTGCGGTGTAATAACTTAAACTGGTCTACAGATGTGTCCAACAATGCGGTAAGCTTCTCGATAGTGGTATGGGCCTCAACACAAACCTTTTCAGAGGTCTCCTCAAGGGCTTTATGAGCGTCTCTACGAACTCGATTTAGTTATTTTTCCGCCTAGTTCAGTAAGTGCTGTCTGGTCCTCAGAGCGCAACATCCCATAGGCTTCCGTAAGGTTCGTCTGTGTATCTGATCGGACTTCCCGTCTGGGCCTCTTCGTGAACTTGTGCTATAGATGTTAGGATGTCAGTTCTCAGTTGTGTTATACTTCTATGAATGTACTTTGTAGCTGAAGTCACAGTGTCATCAACCAGTGCTACGGTTTTCCCGGTAGTTAAAAAATCACTCTCTGTGGGGGTGAATCCACCACCTGAATCATATTTGTATTTCGGTGGGGATAATAAATTGGAAGAACTATCTGGCCCGTATATACTCATAATATTGAGGTTTATAACTTGGGAAAACTTGATTTCAATTTGAAATTTCTAGAACGACCGAAATTGGGTAATAGTTCTTCAACTCTTTAGCTTGGTCGTCGAGAATAGAGACCTTAAATTCGTGGATGTGTCCAGATTCCAAAACTTTCATCTCGGGGGATGGGAAGTCTAATGTCACAGTCTCCCCAAAATAACAATCACTGGCAGGCACTGTTTTACGTAGTGTGCTGGAGGCCCCATTTAACAGGTTGTACGACGTGTTCAGTTGGGCTAGGTGCACCCTGAGTGTTTTGGTAAAGGCTAGATCCACAGGCACATCTCCAACAGATTTTTGGCCCCTAGGGGAAACAATCTTTTTAAGTGGACCTCTGAAACTGAGGCGAATGCCTAATGGGTCTGATATAGTTATCACAGCGCCTTCGGGGGCAGTTAATGTTGCAAGTCTGGTAGCCTTCGATACTGTGAGGTTGGCTTCGTCGCCAAGCTCTATGGAAACAAAGTCTATGAGTTGTCTTGCTCCCCACAGTCCGGGAGGCAGCTTTACACTTACTTGGCCTCAATCCTTTACATAGTAAAACCCTTCGCGCTCCCCCAAGTTTCGCCACCCAACCGTGAAGGTGATTGATCTGAGGCCTACCCGGCGTTTTCCGCAGCAGTTGTCGATTGAAGTTCAGAACTCTCTTTTTGAACATTAGTGATAGTAGCAAACATAATAATATCTTTCAATGGATACCAAGGCATTTAGCTTTAATTCTAATGCAAAGTACCTGGTCGGCGGGGTATACGACACTAAGGATGGCGTGCCCCGGCTGGTGCACCCCACTATCCAAGTTCCCGGCGGAAAAGGCTTTCAAACCAACTTCCCCGACCTCTTTGAACAATATAGGCTGCCCAAGATTACTACAATGGAGGCCGTGAATGGGTGGAAAGCAACACCGATGCAGTTTTGGCACAATCAGCTCAACTTCGCCGTATGGTGCGCAACAGCCGGATGCGGGGTTTCCTCTCAGGACCATCTGGTCGCGGGGGTTCCCTTTTTGAGGGCCGTTTACAACTTTCATGTGTATTATATTATTAGGTGGATTATCAAAGAACTAGGTATTCCACTATCTCAAGACGACGCCTGGAATCCCATTTCCAACGCATACGACCGTAGGGCGTTCGAAAGACTGTAACAAATTTAACGTTTCAAAAGACACGGACTGAAGACAGAAAGAGTTCTGGTACACTTTCGGTTTAGGTGACATTTACATAACGGGTATGGGGTTTCTGAAGCACCCAAAGGATCCACCACCACCAATAAAACCAAAGAATACCGACTTCGTGCCACCAGTACCATGGTCTTTCAAATCGGCCCACGTTGATTTCATTTAGCAACCTGCGTGGGTAAATACCGCGTGGGGATCATTTATGTTAGATAAAAGCACTGGATTTACTCAGGCCGGGGTTACTCGCCTCAACGACTCCATTCGCACGTACGTCTGGGCCATCCTCGGCTCACAGAAGCAAACGCTCAGTGCTATATTGGGCACGGTAAGGGCATTTGACGCGCAAAAACAGTTCTTGGCAAATGTAGAGGACGCCATCTCAGCTAAGGTGGACCTGGAGAAAGCGATCCAGAATTATCAAGACGTTTTGCAGAATGCCAGCACCCTAGTAGACTATGTATTTGGAATAGGTCTTTATATGGCGCCGAGCAATATGATACTAGTAGATGACCTGGTTGACGGTTAAAATAATCAGATCGTAATCGCCACCGTCAATCAAAAAATCGGCCACAACAGGAACGTGAACGCGGATATCATCAAGCGCACTCCCAACATGCTCGGGAGCGGAGTTGGAAGTGGAACCGATTTCATAAAACCGCAAGCAACCACCCCACCACGAAGCACACCATCAATTTCCACCAGTTCCTTAGGAACTAGTGTCACAACCCACGAGGAGGAGAAATTAGGGCTCGTCGTCGCCCTCATGGCGATCGGACTATTCGCGCTTTGGTTTTAGGAACTCTCGTGAGACTAAAAGTAGGAGACCGGCGATTGCCACAATTAAAGCCCAAGCATTCTCGGCGAGCCATCCGGCCGTTTTTGATAATATAGATAACAAGTAGGAGACGACACCCCCGATCAGCCCAGGCAGCGCGGCAGCCGCCTTTCCGGCTAATTTAGCCAGGAGACTGGCGAGGGCTTTTAGATGCTTTTTTGCCCAATCTTTGGCTCCACCGGATGGCGCGGGTGCTAGCGTGGGTGCAGCCGCCGCACCGCCAGTGAAAGCTAGAACTATGGTTCATATAGTCATGCCGAGAGCTGTGAGGATGCTTACTAGTATGACGCCCTGCTCTCTGAACAGAGTGCGAATACGCTCACCGAGTGTCGTCTCCACGTGCAGAATCCTCAGAATTCTCTTTCATCCCGCAACGACCGCAGGCGTTCGATGATCTGCTCGGTAGATTCTCTATCGCCATAGGCTTCCCCAAGTTTTCTTTCTTCTAGTGCGATATGTTCATCCAGCGCCGAGAGTTTGGAGAGGTTAAGGACCAGTTCGCCCCGGACCGTTTGTAGAGCCTTATCGAGTCCCCGGAGTTCGCGAAGAGGTAACTGTGGGTCATCCATCGTGCTGAGTATTCTTTCTATCTCGCTTTCGCTGATATCCATTGTGCGAATAGCATCGGTGGCTGCTCGAGGGAACTCGCTGAGCTCGACAGTTTCTATCGCGGCGGCCGTCTTCACCATCGTTTCGTCGGTAGAATGTAGGGTCTCTACAGCGCGGGCCGGCATAATTGTTTTACCATGCTTCCAATCTACGAATCCTAGTTAGTCCCTTACGATTTCGCCACCGCCCCGGTTTCCGGCAATGGTGCTCAGCGCTAGGGGTTTTCCGGTCCTCATGTTGACGATCGGGACATTTGATGCTTTTAGTCGCAACCTACCACGCAGATCCAATTCGAACTTGGAGTAGTCGCGGCCGACAGATGGGACCGCACCTTTTTCTGCCAAATTGTTGAAGTAGTCGTCTACAGTTGACTTGACTAATTCCTGGCTTAGACTAATGGTGTTGGTAGCGCCACCTATTTCCTCGC
Source organism: Conchocele bisecta (assembly GCA_029237695.1). Lineage (NCBI taxonomy): Eukaryota > Metazoa > Mollusca > Bivalvia > Lucinida > Thyasiridae > Conchocele > Conchocele bisecta. The sequence goes on from CM055266.1 coordinate 24,545,639, forward strand.
CGGCTGGAGTCTCTATGAAGGGTGTTTCGTTATCGTTATCATCATCGAGGTAATCGTCTCGGTCGAATTCGTCCATGCCAATATCGTAGCCAGCCATCTTTAACAATATATTAAAGAAAAAACCATACGGGTTTAATAGAGTTACTAAATATGTCTTCGAGTCAATACGGCCGCTAACTCGATCCATACCGCAGACTGCGGGAGCCCCTTGGGGCGAAAGGCGTGAGAACAGAGCGTCATTATTACGAACAACCCATCGACGATCGACCAGAACCAGCAGCTCTTAGCCCGCTTCCCCAACCTCGGAACTAGCGACGTCATTGTGCCGGGGACTGTTCGCCTCGCTTTCACTATTTCGCTGACGTCGACGGACGTGGACCGAACCGTCGTTCAGAACCTGGGTTGCGCCATCGTCAAGAAGACCATGATAAAGAATTCTGGTAATGAGGTGATGTCGATCGACGACAGCGACATCTACCATTGTTACCAGGACCTGTGGAAGACGGCGCAAGAGCGCAAAAACGTGGTCTATCAGGGTATTGACACCAGCAAAAATAAGAACATAACCAGACTTAGAATCGGGGCTGGTAACAAGGTAGATAACAACGCGAACGACAACGCGATCTACATCCCGCTCGACTTTGAGTTGCTGGAGAGTCACATGCCCTACTATCAGAGCGCTTTGGCTGACCGCCTCGAATACGAACTAACGTTCAACGACTACGGCCGAGTTCTCATAGCCAACGTATACGATCGACAATGTTTCGCTGGAGTACGACATGGTCACGATGCCCGATCTCGCGCGATTGATCAGAACCCAGTACACCGGGCGCGTTGCCATACTTTACAACCGAGTTCTTCGCCACCGCAAGATGACGAAAGACAAAAGCGACACATTGTGGAATATTAATGTCAACGTACCCGCCCGCTCGATGAAAGGTATACTGATGCTGTTCGAGGAGGGTCGGTTCGCGCTCGGGGCTAGAAAAAGCGACAAATTTTATAACCCCAAAATCACAAAGGTCGAGGTGACGATTGAGGGAGTTCCCAATCAGCTCTACAGCCAGGGCCTTCGAGCACCAGCAGTGGGACGAAGCCAGAAAACAGTTTGCTGCCGGCTCTAAGCGCTACCCGGAGGTTGCCGCGGTTGCCAAAGACCTACATCTCTCGGACGTCTCCCTCGCGCAGTTCCTGACTACCAAATACGCGTTATGGCTAGACATGCGAGCCAGCGACGATCACCAAATGCATGGTAGTGGACGCCAAGTTCAGAATGCTAGCGAGGGTGTGACGATCCAGATAACCAAAGAGGCGGATGGAGCTGGGCCATTGAACGTGTACTTTCACAGACGCACAACTCAACATCGAAGATGGTCGATACGTCTCAGCACTACTGAAAATAAAAATAAAAATGCCCACTCTGCCATAATATGTGGGCAGACAGGGTGCGGAAAAACGGTTTTCGTCCTCGACTTGCTCGAGGGGTCCTATCGCGATGCCTTTCGTCACATTGTGATCCTGTGTCCCACTGTGCGGCACAACGAGACTTATCAGCGGCGCCCGTGGATATGGAACGACCCTGAGGTATACGTTGTTGACCCCGGCGACAGGCTTCACGATTGGCTGCGTGGTTTATACCAAAGATTCCAGGGCGAGCCCACCCTATACGTGATTGACAACTGCTCGGCCAAGGCGGCGATGACCAAAAAGAAGGACATGCTCTCCGAGCTCACATTTTCGGGCTGGCATGCGTGGCAAAGCGTATGGATCTCCACTCAGAAGTACAACGCCGTCCTCAAGGATCTGCGCGAGCAAACGAAATGGGTCGCCCTCTTTCATTGCAAGGACCGAGACTCATTCGATGACTGTCTTCGAGAGAACTACGTTATCCCAACACGCGAGGAGCGCCTGGAGGTTCGACAGATGCTTCCGGAAACTAAGCACGCCAAACTTCTGTTAAAGACTGATCAACCCACAAATTATGAAGTTATCAATTAATTACTGAGCTAATTGAATACTGAATTACTGAATATTTACTAAATAATCTACTAATATCTACTAAATATTACTGAATTATTACTGAATTACTGAATTACTGAATATTTACTAAATAATCTACTAAATATCTACTAAATATTACTGAATTATTACTAGCAGCGGCTAGCTGCACTGGTTGCTGGGGGACAATCGGAGCAGTATTTCGGTAAGCGTCTTTCAGTTTGTCAGTTGGATAAAATGTCAGATGTCGAGATTGATCAAATGTACGCGCGATACGAATCTAGGTTAGGTGCGGAGATGGCGAAGACTCTTGGATCGGTGGCTATTCATTTGTACGCTACCGCTGTTAGTGCAATTCTCCCTATACCAAACACCGCGGGGTTGATTGGCGATCTAGAGACTGACCCTTTTGTAGGACACACTCTTAGAACAGCCTGCTGCTCAATTTATCACAAGTTTGGAATGTATTTAGCTCCGCTGACAACCGCGTTGACCACGGCTAAGCACTGTCAATTTGGACATATATGCCCACGAACTATAAGATCAGAAAATGATAATACAAGACGCACCTGCGAGAGTGACGGAACAGCAATCCCCTATTGCTCCGCTCCAGAGCAAGTTGGGGGAGCAAGCTCCACAGGAACAAGCTCCACATGAACTATCTCCGATTGCACGACACAAAAACCCAAAAAGACAGGCAGTTGGGCGGACAGCGGCTGCCACCCGAAAAGCTAAACAAGATAAAATACTCACCGAGCTTCGAGAGGCCAATCAGTTGTTATTTGTTCCATCACCAGCTCCTGAGCGGCAGTTGGGTGCAGCAATAACCGATTGCACCCCCAACAGTGTTGGAGCAAAACATCCGAAGACAGCTGCGGTTCAATCTCCGCAGGAACTGCAATCGTGTATTGCTGTAGCTCCTACCTGGATCATCCCGTGGGTTGTTGGTGGTGGTCTGGCAGTTGTGGGCACCCTGTGTGTGTGGAAATACCTTTTGAGACAACCCCCAATAGTGTTGGAGGCGGTATAATCACTATATGTAATGGCTGAATACAATGGTAAAATGATAGTGAATGCGGTTTATCACGCCGTGGTGATATCGGGTCTCAGTATCGGGTTTGCTCGACTATCAAAGATGGCCTTCGGAGGGCCCGCTCCCAAGTTGGACATGACTGTGAGAGATGTAGGTCTGGTGACCTTAGATGTAGCGGCGTAGTTGGGACTCAAGATTATCTAGTTAAAGCTGGAATTCTACCTGCTAATATATGGAAATAATGGCTTCGATCGCAATAATGATATGTGGTGCACTCGTGAGCGCAGCGGCGTTCGGCGGTAGCAACTATTTATTCTTGTTAATAGGAAAATCGGACACGGATGAGGAGCGCAAGCGTCACGATTTAGCTGCAGAGCACAGAACTCAAGAGCGCAGACACAGCATGGTCGAAAAAAGAACCGCCCATCTGGACTGGGTCAACGAAGAGCTTCGCCGCGAGAATCACGCCGCGCAAACTTCCCTGAACGTTGAAGAAGCCAACCGCGAGTACATGCTGGCATATCCGCAGAAAATTCTCGCGCCGCTGGATCCCGAGCCCCAACTTTCAGATTTCTATGTACCGTCAGAGGCCCAAAAAGACCGCGAGATCGCATTCATCGTCGTGGAGATGGTTGCGACGGGTCTCATCAGCTACTATATTGGAAAAGCAATAAGCAAAAGCAATGAGCAATAATTATTTTTAAAAGCTTTTTTAAATAATATATATATAACGATGTTAGTTGACGAGCTTTATTTCGCTCTGCTCGATGTAGGCTACACGGCCCTTTAAACACCGTTTAGTTGGCGCAAAGGGTCTGATCAATCTGGCCCAAGACTCTCTAGAGACGTGGCGTGAGGACGAAAAAGCGGCCACCCTTTTCGCAAAACGGATGTTAGATTGCCCCGAGTTCCTTCAGAACTTAACCGGCAGCTGCAGCGAAACTTCCAACAAAAGTTTAGTATCGACGACGCAGTTACCGAACAATCTGGCGAGGACATGTTGGAGACTGTTCGATCTACTAGAATACCTCGCATACGATGGACACGCGCAAGCTTAATAGCAAACTATCGGTTCGCCGAGTGCGCAAGCTAGCGAACACATACTGCAGCTCCCGCGGCTACTGGAAGGGACTCACGGCCATCAAGAACCTCGCCGCGGCGACCAAGGTTTCCGAAAACGCTGCCAAGGCATGGCTCAAGAAGCAGGCTATCTGGCAGATCTATTTGCCCGCGCCTCACAATATAATATTCCGCGGCCGAAATTCGACGTGCCGGTGCCGAACAAAGTCCACCAAGCAGACCTATTTCTCCCTCACGATAGCATCGGTCGCAAGATGTACAAGTACGCACTGACAATCGTTGACGTAGCGAGTCGCTATAAGGGGGCTGAGCCACTGGCCACTAAAGATTCTAAGGAGGTGACCGAGGCTCTTTCCCGAATATATAAGAGGAGTCCTCTCAAATGGCCGAATCTTCTCCAGGTCGATCCCGGCCGCGAGTTCATGGGCGCGGTCTCTCATCTATTGGCTAAACACGACGTTTCTGTCAGACACGGCCGTGTCGACATCCACCGGGACCAGGGGATCGTGGAGCGGTTCAACCGAACCCTGGCTGATAGGCTGTTCGGGCACCAATATACCAAAGAGCTTGTAGACTCTCATACGTGATCGACCGAATGGGTGACTGAACGGCGAGGTGACCAGATTGATTGGTAAAAAGCCTGTAGATGCCATCAAGGCTAAAAAGGTGTCGCACAAACCATCCGCCGTCTCTAACCATCGCGGGTTCATGAACGCGTGATTATTGTAAATACCAATTTTCATTTTCTTCGTACCAATTTCTTCGTAATGCGCCGCCACTTTTCTTAAATACCATGTGCCCTCTTCGACAGGCTCATACGCCTCGATTCCGAGTTTAAAACATTCCTCCACTTTTTTTATGTCGTCAAATAGTATAGGGCCTGGCTTTTTCCACCCTTTACTTTTACAAAAATGTATATATTTGTGAAACAAATCTTGCGTTTGTGTGAGACAGCGGTCTGCCCGCAGATCAGTCGTGTGAAGAACGATACACCTAAACAGACAAAGCTCGTCGTTAAATTTATCCAACGGTTTTTTTATTCCCTTCCGATATCGCAACCATTCGGGAAGCGCTTCCCCCCCCCCCTCGCCACTTTCGAGGATCTCATGCCCGCTCCTGTTCGGCAATCCATTCATTCGCGGCCTCGTATTCTCTCAACCAGGGGCTCCCGCGCAGTTGTTTATGAAATATTATCGTTTCCGGCCTACCTCGTGTGTCGGTCTGCTCATGTGAGCCAATTTGTACGAAAATGAATAACGTATGTAGAAGCTCCCAGTTAGCATTGGGGCGATCTCTGACATTATTCGTTCCGTTATATTTATTTTGGTGTGCCGTTTTAGGGTAACAGTTACAATGCCCGTTGTCAAATTGGGGTCAAATTTTATTTTTGACCGAATATGCTCGTGTCATATATCAAATTGAAGTTATCGATGGGGCGATTGCTCTGCTGCAATATTTGTTGGAATCGGATGATTATGTCATCCATGATGGCCGCCAAAAGGTCCATTTATTCGAGATTTTGAACGTCATTTTCTCAGGAACCACATGGCCGATGCTGGTCAAACTTGATAGTAAGTTAAGATCCTTGGGTGAATAATTTTCAGATTTGATAAAATGAGTCATCGCTTAATCCAAGATGACCGCCATCTAAAAATAGCACAATTTTTTTAAAACACATATGAACTCAATGTCACATTCTCCTCTGGTGTTCATGGAGTCAGATGAGCGAATTAGGGCCATCATGACCCTCTTGTTTATCTTCACATTTAAACGGAAACACTTCGACAATTTTTTTGCATGATTTTATTAATTGTTGGTCATTTATGTCAATATTGTCAGGGTGGAAAAAAGATTCTCTTGTATCCAAACGTGTGTGGGATGAAAATCTGGGTAAAAAAAGTGTCTTATACACGCTAAAATACGGTAGCATAATGTGATTAGTTAAATTGTGTCTAATAGTACCCCCATGCTGAAGTTTACAAACCTATTTGTACCACTAAAGGATGTAAATGTTAAATCAGTATACATGTTCACACGACAACTATCAGCTGTGTACATATACAGCCATTTTATGATGGTATATATGTATCATTTAAACCAGTAAATTGTTGTATGTCAATGTCAATTTGTGCAAATGAATGTATGAAAAAATTGGCGCAGTGATTTAAAATACGCCACTGGGTGTATGTTATTAGATTCCGTTCAGAAAACTCTTAGATCACGACTTTCCCACAGAAGGTAAAATCGTGACAATTGACGACTTACTAAAACACGTCCACAAACAGCTGAAGGCGTCAGTGAAAGAAGGGGGCTAGCTCCTTCGAGTTATCCCCTTTCTGACACTGACCCCTTCAATTGTTTTTCAGATTTCGCCTTACCTACCTGGATGATTATATATTTGTTGATGATATCCATAATGGTACGGATCAGTGGAAGAATGGGGATAACTCCCCTAAGGGAGTCTGCCCGCTTTTTCCACTGATTCATTCAATATAAATTATTATCAGGCTGTAGGCCTTTATTTGTGAGCTAACCTTGTCAAACATAAAATACCATAATAACCCTAAATATTCGCACACGATTTATTCTGAGAAACATTTCCACCACAGAGTGTCCCAATATTTAGGGTTACTGTCTGTCAACTAAACCTGCCCAAATTTTACGGCCATATAAGCAATGCAAAAACAGTATTTTTTTCAATAATATTAAATTTTGTTAAAATTTAAGAATGAGCCTTTGGTGAAATATTGCTTTTATTACGAAAGATGGATTTGTCTATGGGAAGTTAACATGGGGGAAAATGAGGTGGAGGAGCTCTGGGAGGAGTCGGAAAACAAAATATTTTGGAAATTGACTCCGAAATCTAGCTAGATAACGTGGAAATGATCTAAGAAAACAAGTTAAATTTTGAAAATCGGTCCAGTATTACTGAAATTCTAAAAAATTTCCCCATGTTAAATCCCCATAGACATTATAGTATTTTCAACTTACCAGTAATGTACTTATTTACTGTACGATACTAATTCGGGATGTTTTTGTACAACACGGTTCACTTACCGCATTAATACGACAGTGTGGTAAAACGCAGTGTTGATGCTTGGAGATCCGGAAGTAGAGAGCACTGGAGAGCATCGTTCTCGATTCTCATCTGGTCATCCGGGAGGGGTTGAATCGCTGGCCCATCTGTCACCGGCCAAATGCGCGGCGAGGGTAAAGAGACCCCATATGACGAATCTACCCATTATGTCATATGGCAATCTCACCACACTCACCCCCATTTTAATTGCGACCCGTCCAATCTGAACGGGACCCGGTACCGTCAAAGTAGTTGTGTATTACCAGTCTGTCCGTGGGTACAGGCAACATAGGTCTGACAGGTCCAGTGATTTCTACCCCTGCACCTGCAATGTAGTTTTAACATGTCCCCCGTGTGTCGTGCCCTGTCAGTTCAGGCATACGGTCGACGATCATGACATGCCCACCATGGGTAGTCTCACCAGTCAGTGTCTGCATATGGTGCATCATCATGACCTCCACCTTGGGAGGTTTTACTAGTCGGTTCCTAGAGGTCATAGGTAGCCGTGATATTTCAATCTTGGGTTGTATTACCGGTCACCACTATCTAGACCAACGGGCCATATGGTCGATTGTCGTGACATGTCCACCATGGGTCACCGGTCAGTGTCCACCTATGGCGCATCGTTTTTACCTCTCCACCTTGGGAGGTTTTGCCAGTCAGTTCCTAGAGGTCATAGGTTGCCGTGATATTTCCACCTTGGGTTGTATCACTATCACAACCATCTAGACCCCACGGGAGCCCGAATCGGCCATAAAGCGCCTCGGCGTTTGCCGTTGTCTGCTCCAAGACGAACTGCATCGTAGTGTCCCGTATCGTAGCCACTTCATGGGCAACGAAACACAGTAGATGAGGGGCGCTCGCGCGGAAATCCCTGGAAGGTGGTAAGTACGGGCCATCAGTCTCCAGAATTAGACGATCCTCCTGGTGAACAACCATACCAGCCCGGTGAACCCGAAATAAGTATTCGGGAAAATCCCCAACCAGCGCCGCATCACTTCCCTGGAACCCGTGAAGCAGTGAAGGTGAATCTTCTGATATATGGACACGTGGTCTTTCACAATACCGAGGCAACGTATATATGCTTGGATCGTCCCTCATCCCCCGGCAATGCAGCACTAACACCTGTCGTGGATGTAGGCAATTCTCCATGATGCAATGGAGTTGCCTCTCTTGTCGGAACCACTGGTTCGGCGACCTAACGGAATGGTCCAGACCGATTTCCCCCAAACCAATCACTCTGGACATAAGGAGACGACCCTGTAGTTGTTCGAGTTCCCTGTCCGAAATCAATCTTTTGGGATGAACTCCGATGACCGCCCGTAGTCCCTGGGTTACCACCCTCGCCATCTACTCCCCCGTTGGGTAGGTGTCAGGGTCGCAGTACACCAGCACGCACTCCTCCAACCTGATGTGACAGTCGTGTCAGGTACTGTAGTTAGTCATCCATGCATGGCTGCTCTTCATCCCCATAGGTCTCCTCCGTGGGAGTTTCCTCATAACTCTGATGATCATGGGTGCTTACCTCCTCCGTGCGAGTGCTGACTTCTTCTCCATCGAGGACCTCCTCCATGGGAGGATCCATGAAGACTTCTTCCACTCTATCGAGGACCTCCACCATGGAAGGCTCTATGTGTCGTCAAGTTGAAACCACGTGGCGTCAACTAGTTTCTCGCAGCCGAGGCCAACTACCTCCGTGGGAGGTTCCATGCTGACCTCTTCGACAAGGTCTGTCTCTAGACTAGGCGTCTCCCCCCTGGGAGATTCCACGGATAATCACTCATTTCCCTTGGACCTTTCAGTGTGCTTCTCTATGATGGCCCGCATGTTGTGCCCTGAAATGGTGCGAGCCATAGCTTCCAAGGCACGCCAATGTAATAGGACAGCTGGCGAGTTCATTGGTGAAAGCGTGAAATCATGGTGTATTTTCCATCCCCGGAAGTGGCTCAGTCGTTCCATAGCCTCACGTTGAACGTCCGTGATCACCCAGTGTCCCTAGAGTACGTTGTTCCCATTCATTTGGTCCACAACATCGGCCACACTTGAAATCTGTCCGGTCATGCTTTGCGCCATTGACATCAGCGTGGCATATCGTCGACGACACAGTTCCTCCGTAATTTGGAGTTTCTTGTCAAACAATTGGGGAAGGTGTCGCTCCAGGAGATGTATTTTAATGAAGCTTGTTGTCATTTGACACCCCCCAATTCCACAGACCAGCAGCTTCCGTTTTATGGGCCTCCTCTCTTCCTCCTTCCCGTGTCTTCTCCAATCTCTCCGGGGAAAGTTTTTGTTTCCTCGACGTTGACTCTTTCAACACCCTGTTTGGTATTGAAGAAACATCTAGTTCCCAGTGGTCTCCACGATCTCTTGGGAGATCCTTCTGGAGACGAACTGTATGCTTGGGTGGAGATTACTTGCCGTTAATACTCGTTACACCTGTAAATACTCGAAGGTGTGATAGTCATGTCTTTGTTTTTTGGAAGCAGCCACCATGGGCTGACTTGAAGTCGTCAGTTGACGGCAGTATACCGCGGTCTCTACCGGCGGTGACGCAGCATGCTTTAACTGCTTTTTGGAGGCAGCCACAATGGGCTGGCTTTAAGTCATTGGTTGATGGCGGTATCCTTCGGTCTCCATCAGCGGTGACGCAGCACGCCGTAACTGCATTATGCAGGTAGCCACCATGGGCTGACCTGACATTGTCGATTTCCAGCGGTATACTGCGGTCTCCACCTTCGGTGATGCAGCCCGCTGTCGGTTCTCAATCTTCTCTCTTCTCACTCTCGAGCTTGTGGAGGCAGCCACCATGGGCTGGCCTGAGATCTTTGGACGATAGCGGTATACCGGGGTCTCCACCTTCGGTGATGCAGCTTGCCGTTGCTTCTCCTTCTGTACATCTTGTCTTGGGAAGCGCACCGGTGAAAAGTCCAATTGCTGCCCTTGCGCAGTGTCCCCCATGGGTAACTGCAGGTTGTTAACAGATATTGTAGACAGATGACCGGCCAGTTGTTTGGTCCACCTCTTCCGTGAGAGGCTCCGTTAAGTCCAGCACGTGTGATTCGGCCAGTGCTGATGGTGGAACAGTCCCATCCGTGGGTGACTGGGTTTCTTCTGGTACTGGTAACTCGGGTCGTGGTTAATTTGTCTGCAGTTCATCCCTACGATGAGGAATGATCGGATCCTGTAGCAGCCTAACATCCACCATAGGCTTGAACACCGAGTCTGACTGTGGTTGCCGAACATTGCGTCGCTTACCAGTTCAGACGTTGGCGCCTATCCACAACTCGCTGAACTGGGGTTGTACGGCGTTAGCAGCTCGTTTTAGCCATCCTGTTTGTTTTGCGCTCCTGGCCACCTCTACTTGGCCTAGCACCTGGGGCCCATTTCACTAAACTTCTTACGCTACAAACTTTCTTACGTCTACGATACTTTTCGTACGACCTTCTTGCAAACTTCTTACGTGTGTTTCACTAACATGTGCGTACAAAATTTCTTAAGTTACGAACTTCTTAAGAATTCTTCAGTATTGGAAATCCATGAAGCCCTTTGAATGTAAACATCCGGTCTGACTTTGACAACCGGACGACAGCTTTTAAATCAACTGCCTTAGTCCAGCAAGTTGAAAACCAGGAAAGTGAATTGGACTGACACTGAGTGTCCCATCCACGGCGCCCAGGGTGTTCGGAATCCTGACCACACAATAAAAGGCTTTTTTTACAGTTGGCCAGGTCTTATTCCTTGGTTGGAAAACTGATGTTGTCCAGTCGATTATTGATGGCTGAGACAACATCATTAATACACCGAGAAACCGAACTCCTAGAGACACCGTGGATGTCGCCAGCCTCGGAGTAGAACTCACCCTTCGCTAGGCAGCGCAGGGTAACCAATGTCTGCAAAGTTTCAAGTGCTTGAGTATTTGATCTCAAATGTGATTTTTATTTGCTTTAGTTTGTACTGTCTACGGAGTTGCTGTATTGGCCATCTTAGTATATGCAATACATCTTGTGGCGTTTTACACATACCACAAATAATTTGACATACCCATAAATACAAGTTTGTGCAACGTCCTATTGGTTGTTTTCATCACACTTATATACAAAGTCTGATTTCCTATAACATTTAGGGGAAGGGGCCAAGTGGCTTTGGTTTGGTATGGACCTGGAACCAGATCGGGTTCTAATTTCAGGGCTGAATATATATTTGTTTCGATGTAAATATTCGCAGAAGGTAAAATTATAGTGAGTTACTACTCCATAAGCCACGTTATATAAGGCTGCATATGCTGGCCTAACTGATCGGCAGGTACAAGTATAGCGAGTCACTATTACCGTATTCTTGCGATTATAAGTCGCATTTTTTTACTCCGATTTGTATCCCAGAAAGCCCCTGCGTCTTATAAATACATGTAGATACATGAGCATTTTTTTCCACCCGAAATATTGACATAAACGACCAAAAATAAAAAATAAAAAATGCGTTCCTATATGTGTTGTTGTTGTTAGTCTTTGGGGTAAAATCCGGTATTGGAATATTGGATTCGTATTATAAACAGTTCGCGCCTTACTCGCGCCTTACTCTTTCCGGCCCTGTGTCACATTCGGTACACATTTTCTATACCGAAGGTGAACAGTGTATACCAAGATCAGATCCGGTCGACATTTTCTCCGCCGAATCACAATCTGGCCTCTATCATTTTAATTATCTTTTGAAAACTTTTACCAGGCCCATATCCACGAAAGTTATAAAACTCCATCATTAGTTTCGAAACTGTGTGTTTACACGATGCTGATGAAAGTGGCAAGCCTAAGTCAGCTGGCCCGACATCAAACACACAGCGTGTCAAGATTTACAACACAAAGCCATATCAAATATTAACACACGCGGTTGCTGATGTTAGTTTCGTATTCGTCACTAAACTGGTACCCTGTATGATGCGTCCCAGTGAAACAATACTACCGAGAACCAGACTCTATTTATGACACGGCAAACGTGTTTATGTGAATTGGGTCTCTATCTCTGACAAATCCCGGCTTATTGCATTCAGGCGGTGGATTCGCGTAGTCTTCACATGGTTTACAATGTTCGCCAATCTTTAATTAAAAATATTATAATTACGTCAGCGGACAATGCAAATTCATCATAGCTATAGGCTGCTTTCAGCGTCATTTATGGAAGATACAACTGATTTTGAAATGTTACATACTGTAGGCGAAAGTTTTGTGGAAAAAAAATTGATTACACCCAACCGTGTCAACTAACAGGTGCTTATCTTATGTCATCATTCAGCACGAGACTGTAAACTGTGTGACCTTTAGGCTATGTTTTGAAATTGCACTGATTGGTCAACACGCTTTTTGATGTGTGCCGCAGACGTGGCGAACGTGCGACTTGCATCATGGGGGCAATCAGTAACCCATTTCATGCTGAGGATACGCTTATGTTTGCGGAAAATCCTAAATATTTTCCTTCTATGCACTCAGAAGTATATGCCGCGGCCACCAATTAAACCGTTTCGTCGAGACGGTTCAAATGAGTGGTCACAACATATACTTTCAGTGAGAAATAACAAAAATAAAATATTTAATAAATTTCATATCCGTAAATGTGTATTCAGAAAGAAATGGGTTAAAAAAACACTCTGGATTATACGCAGATCTGTCGCCATATTTCGCCGATATTGATTTCGAAAATAGTTTCCGTAAATGGTGTTGAAAAGAGATAATACATACCGCAATCAATAATTAACAATATAATACCAATTTCGGCAGCAATATGATCGCAAATATAACACGATTTATGACAATAGTCTGTTACACATTTAACACGATTTTGATATACAAATAGGCAAACAAATCGGGAGCCAATGCACAACCGTTCACTAACCGAGAACGTGTTATAGTGAAGCGTGTACCGAGTTCACAGTGTAATTGAAGATACTAGAAAACGGTGAAATACGGACCGGGGAATCACGGACATAGAGTCGGCAAATTACGGACACTATGATAGGGAAAATGCAGACAAAAACGTCCAAGGTACGAATAAAAAAACAGTGTGGGGGAATAAATAACAACAACTTGGCAATTTATTTTAATTTTTTTTGTTTCATTTTGTTAGAAAAATTTGGTGCGTCTTATAATCTCATGTAGACATTTTCCCCCAGATTTTGGACTGAAAATAGGGGTGCGTCTTATGCACTCTTGCGACCTATAATCGCAAGAATACGGTATATAAGCCACGTTATATCAGGCTGCATTTGCTGCACTAACTGATCAACAGCTACAAGTATAGTGAGTCACTACTCTATAAGCCATGTTATATCTGGGTTGCATTTGCTGGCTAACTGATAAGCAGCTAAAGCTAGATAATCCAGTCTGTCTACGCATTAGGGCCCCTATAAGTGATTTGAGAAACTTACAAAAACTTCCAAAAAATAAACACACGAACAGACAGATGGACAGACCAACACTTAAAAACAAAATAAACAGACGAACGGACGTACGATCAGTAGTGAGGGTAATGTATTACTAAGTAATGCCAAAAATAAACGGACAGACAGACAGACGGAAGTATAGGGCGAAACCTATAGGGCGAAATATGCACGGCCGATTTTATGGCGATGTTATTCATGAAATACATGTATGGCGGCCGTGACACTTGCGCTAAAAAATCTTCGTACGACAGCCCAATACCTATCGCAGACTTACGAGGAAAGTTACGAACTTCAGCGCCAATTCCTCAGGGTCCAATCTAGTTCCCTCGGCTGTCGCCTCTCGGACTTTGTCTCGGAAATACCGACCTCTTTGGCTGGCCATTTCTATGAAGAGAACATTAAATTAGAAATCTTATGGTCAACACGTTTTAATTTGTTGAGTTCAAACCAGATGACCGAGACAACAGAAATTGAACTTCCCTGATTAGACTATTGTTTACATTGACTTTTTCGACGAAATACGAACCAGAAAGATTAGGTACTCGGATTTTTCGGCGATTGACATACCACGCATCGGTATTTATCAATGTCAATGGCCTCTGTTGGGGTGATATTGATACAGGCTCCGTGGTAGCACTCGTCGCAGTAATCACACTGGATCATGAATTGTCCCGCCCAAGGACTTTTACATATGCAGTAAATCTCCTCGTTTTCGGCAAATGCACTCTGGTCTGTCATTTTTAGCTCGCCAGCATGAAGTGCATAAGAGCTTATGGCATAACCCGGCGTCGTCGGCGTCGTCGGCGTCGTCCACGATTGGGTAAATGTCATGGAACACCTTGTTATTTCATACATGCATTCCTCAGATGACCCTCTATCATGCTGTAGCAAATCCATGACCCACCACCCAACCCTTACCCCAAGGTCAAGGTCACAAAGTTAGCACATTCATAAACTTAACATGGGGTAAATTTCTTATAACATCTGTTTCCTTTCATGCAACGCCTTGATATTTCATACATGCATTCCTCAGATGACCCTCTATCATGCTGTAACAAAGCCATGACCCACCACCCAACCCTTACCCCATGGTCAAGGTCACAAACTTAGCACATTCGTAAACTTAACATGGGGTAAATTTTTTATAACATCTGTTTCCTTTCATGCAACGCCTTGATATTTCATACATGCATTCCTCAGATGACCCTCTATCATGCTGTAGCAAATCCATGACCCACCACCCAACCCCTACCCCAAGGTCAAGGTTACAAACTTAGCACATTCATAAACTTAACGTTGGGGTAAATTTCTTATAACATCTGTTTCCTTTCATGGAACGCCTTGATATTTCATACATGCATTCCTCAGATGACCCTCTATCATGCTGTAGCAAATCCACGACCCACCACCCAACCCTTACCCCAAGGTCAAGGTCACAAACTTAGCATGTTCATAAACTTAACGTCGGGGTAAATGTTGTGTAACTTCTGTTTCTTTACAGGGAACGCTTTGATAGTTCATACATCTGATGATCCTCTATTGTGCTACAGCAAATTCATGACCCACCCCCCCCACCCCTTTCCCCAAGGTCAAGATCACAAACTTAGCACATTCATCATGCATTCCTCATGTGAATAGCTATCATGCTGTAGAAAATCACCAACTTAGTGCGTTCATATAAAACTTAACGTTGGGTTAAATTTTGTTTTACTTCTGTTTTCAGGGAGCGCCTTGATATTTCATGCATGCTTTCATCTTAATATGCTATATTATGCTATAGCAAACCCACGACCCACCTTGCACCACTGACCCCAATGTCAAGGTCCACCGCACGCCCCTTAACCCAAGGTGAAGTTATATATTTATTCATGTTTTTTTATGCAACTGTGCCAAATTTGAGTGAAGGCTGCCAACTGGCGAGCTTCGTTGTCTTCTGACAACTCTTGTTATTTTTCGCACTCTGTATCCTTGTCCACGCAATAACTCAAGTTCTACTTCACCGATCGTAACCAAATTTGGTATACACGTTTATCATGGCAAGACTAAGAAGCCTATGAAAATTTCCGATGACTTATCTCCCCTTGACGGCCATTTTTATTTTTCGCTCTCTGTATCCTTGTCCACGCAATAACTCAAGTTCTACTTCACCGATCGTAAACAAATTTGGTATACATGTTTATCATGGCAAGACAAAGAAGCCTATTTATTTTTGACAGATTGTGACCAAATTCAATATACATGTTTATCATGGCAAGAACCCTATTAATTGTCAGCGAGTTATCTCCCCTTGTTAACTGGCCTTGCCTCGACGGACTTATATTATGACCTTCGGCACTCTTGTTCAGTTTGAATCTTTCCTTATTTATCCAATGAAATTTGGTCACTTGGTTAGAAAGAAACAACGCTGCGCTTGCCGGCTCTTCACTCTTTTGAAAGCACTCATATATGAATTTCAGGTCAGGATCTGATTGTTGTTCTTTCTGAACCTCCTCCTTTGATAATCCCCAGCAGCTATTACAGTCGGATAATGTTACAGTCATTACGTCCACGCCTCTTTCTCGCTCCAATGTAGAAGTGACACTTCCCCTATGGGTTGTGA
This sequence comes from Conchocele bisecta, assembly GCA_029237695.1. Classification (NCBI taxonomy): domain Eukaryota; kingdom Metazoa; phylum Mollusca; class Bivalvia; order Lucinida; family Thyasiridae; genus Conchocele; species Conchocele bisecta. The sequence continues at coordinate 24,561,855 of CM055266.1, forward strand.
CACCAGACTCGAGTGTACAACGGACACCCCCTGGGTCGCACGTTTGCTAAGACTCTCGCCACGTTGTAGAGGTGACACTTCCTACATTGGTTGTGTCACCTAGTGCAGGGGTGCTACTTCAACCTTGGGTAGTAACATCAAACAGTTCAAGTATCTTGACTTCACCCCTAGACGGATAAACTTCAATGGTATTGCTGACACTACGCGAGTCCCCTGCTTGTGAAACCGAATCAGCACCTGCATTTTCTGATTCGCACGATATGGTCAGGTTCCCAGTCACCAATGGCACCACATTGTCCACTTCATCCAAAAAAGAGGCCCACTGCTCATGTACCCTGAAGCAATACCTGCACAATTAAATCTGCTATAAACTGTGTACCATATAAGTAACAACTGCACGCATCTTCTGAGGGTATACGAGACAACGAGTCGGCGTTCGAATGCAACCTGCCTCTTCTGTGTTGGAGCACCATGTTGTATTGGCTTAACTCCTCCATCCACCGCACTAATTGTCCTTGCGGCTCCTTGAACCGCATTAGCCAAGTGAGACTACTGTCATCCATCCTCACTTTGAAGGACGAGTGAACTTGACTACTGCGAGGAGTTCTTTCCGGGTTGTACAGTATTTCAACTTTTCTGCAGCAAGTGCACAACTCGCATAAGCAATTACTTTCTCTTGCCCCTCTTGAACTTCGATCAATTCACCAGCGATAGCGTAATTTGACGCATCTCTATCCAAGATAAAGTCGTCTTGTTGGTTGGGTAAAGCCAACACGAGTGGATGTGTCGAGCATAATATCAATCTCTTGAAAGCTTGTTCTTGTTCAGTTCCCCAATAAAGTGAATGATTTCCGGTGAGCCCATACAATGGACCCGCTAATTCGGCAAAGCCTTGAATAAACACCCTATGGTAATTGGCTAAACCCAGGAAACGCTCCACATCCTTCGTGCACCTGGGTATTGGCCAATGAGTACCGTTTGAATGTCTTGATCACTCATTTCGAGCGAATTGTTGCTGACGATCCTTCCTAGGAACTCCACTTTTTCTTGGAAAAAGGCACATTTCTTTGGCTTTAATTTCAGGCCATACTGCCGGAACCGCTCTAATACCTGTCTCGGATTAACTAGATGATCATCGAAATCCCTTCCCAGAATTAGAATGTCGTCAAGGAATGCCAGGACTGTTTTCAAATTTGATCCCCTCAGAACCAGATTCATCACCCGAGAGAAGGTCGCAGGGCTGTTACAGAGCCCGAACTGCATCTTAACATGTTCGAATAACCCATATTTGGTGATGAAGGCTGTTTTCTTCCTATCGGTTGGATTCACTGTCGCCTGCCAATAGGCAAGAGTTGGCATCTAATTTGGAAAACCACAGGCTCCCAGAAAGTGTGTCCAGACAATCATCTATAACGGCAGGAGATACACATCTTTGGTAGTTATATCATTCAAAGCACGATAGTCGATGCAAAAGCTGACTGATCCGTCTCGTTTCCTGACTAAGACGGGAGCTGAAGCCCACTTCGAGGTTGACGGCTGTACAAACCCTGCTTGCAACATCTTCGCAATTTCTGCTTCTTCCTCCCCCGTAAACTTCAGAGGAGTCCGGCGCAATCGTGTTTCACAGGCTTGGCTGTACCCGTATCAATCGATCTCAGGTGCACAGGTCAGAAGGATGTCAAATTCTACAATAACATGTTTTAAGTTGTTCCAACTGCGGTCCAGCTAAGCCAGTAGTTTGCTAAAGCATCATTGTAATATGCTGCGGTATGTCACCGTGATGCGTGTCTCTGTATATGTCTTCACTGGTATGCATCACCCTTATCTCATGTTGCACGCCATGGGCAACCGCCTGATGTTCCCAGACGTTCTCTTGTTGCACACCCTGGGCAACCGGTTCATGTTCTGAGATGTTCTCTTGTTGCACACCATGGGCAACCATTGCACGTTTTGCGACATTCTCTTGTTGCACACCATGGGCCACCGCTCCATGGTTCGAGACGTTCTCTTGTTGCACACCCTGGGCAACCGTTGCGCATTTTGCGACGTTCTCTTGTTGCACACCGTGGGCAACCATTGCACTTTTTGCGACGTTCTCTTGTTGCACACCATGGGCCACCGCTTCATGGTTCGAGACGTTCTCTTGTTGCACACCCTGGGCAACCGGTTCATGTTCCGAGACGCTCTCTTGTTGCACACCATGAGCAACCATTTCAGTGGGGAAGTCAGTAGTTATTTCCGCTTCGGTAGCCATGGCGATAAGTTTTCCTTTTTTCACTACCACATATATGTCTGTTGCATTTACCACACACACAAGCGGTGATGTGTGTCCCCCATGTGCTGTACGGGAACCATGTATTTTGAATCAACGTTAGGCTCTACAATATAATCTGACAACTCCTCACTCAGTTTGCACTTAACTCTAGTCACTGAGTTCGGTGGTACCACCTTACGCTTGGCTAAGATTGCTTTCGCAACCCGTGGACTGCTTGAAGCTGATGAACCAATACCCATAGTGAGAGTTTCACCGTTTAGCGTGACCAAATAGTTTTCCATATCTAAGTGACCCCCATGTTTGCATTGGAAGATAACTCCCAATAACATATCATCTTCAATGGGAGCCACATGCATAATTTCCTTATAAACTCCTGTTCCTATTTTCAATGAGACTGGTCCAATCCCTGCATATCCATGCCCCGCCCTGCTGTCAACATGCGGACATTGCACAACTTCTCTGGTAGTAGTCATGGATTGGTAAAACTTGTCTGATATGACTGTTGCCTCTGCAGCCGTATCGATTATTGCCTTTACCGGATGGCCATTTACCTCAACAGATATATGGAGTAGCGAGGTGGACTTGACTCGCCCCACCATGATAGTATCCGTACTACTTAAGGCCTCTGCTACTTTGGGACCCTTCAGGTATATTTCATCACAATTCACTGCCTTGGGAACTGTGATCGTTTCCGCTTCGCACGTTTGAGTTGATCGAACAGAAATAACTTCATCTGCTTGTTCCATAGTCCGGGGTTTTGATGTACACGCATGACGACCGGCCTCTTTATCAATACATCCCATACAGAAACGTATCACTGCTTTACATGCTCCTCCGGCAAATCCTTGAAGGTCTTTGCTGCCAACAGGAGTACCCTATCCTTCCACGGTTCGTTCATGTGATACTATCTCGGAGCTATCAGAATGGAGGTTAGAAATGAGGCCATTATTGCTGTCACGCCCGTCCACGACCTGGGAACGCCATGGGTAAAGTTTCTTTTCTTTCTCCCGGTACAAGTTAGGCCTGTGACCCCACCTTGGGTCGGACTTCGGGCCCCTTTTCCGACCCTCTCAAGTTTAAATCCGTTTGGAATGTGACATGCTTATCCACTCTTCAAATACTGTTCACATTCCCTCTTATAATGTCCCACACTGCCACAAAAGAAACAAGTTGCATTTCTGGGTGAAGGAGATCTGCTCTGTCGTGCGTCGGCTCTAACTGGGGACCGTCTCGTACTACTTCTGGTCAACTGCTGTAACTGACCCACTATTTTGTCCATACTCTCTGCCATACATTGTACGGTACTACTCAACGACGTAACTTTCCCATCCAGTTGAGAGAGATTTTCTTCTATCAGCGCCATTCTGTCATGTGGTCTATTTGTTTGTATTGGGCTTAACTCTCTGGACTGTGTCTCGAACGAATCAGAGTCCCTGTCTTGCCTCAAAGCATACGTTCGGGTTATCGGTTCCTTAGTTTTAGGCCTTGATGGTCTTCCATACACCCCTTTCTGCACGCACTGGTACCACTCAATCGCATCTTCTGCTTGTTCCATAGTCCGGGGTTTTGATGTACACGCATAACGACCGGCCTCTTTATCAATACATCCCATGCAGAAACGCATCACTGCTATTCTGTTTACATGCTCCTCTGGCAAATCCTTGAAGGTCTTTGCTGCCAACAGGAGTATCCTATCAGACCAATCCTTCAATGGTTCGTTCATTCCTTGTGTAGCTTGTTGGAAAGTACCTTGCAGTGTTTCCGGCAACTCTTCTGCACTGAATCATTTACTCATTTTCCTAATTATTTGTGCCAGTGAAAGGTCGTCCTTCATCCCTGTGATCAACTCGTAGTAATCGCCAGCTTTTCCCGTCGGGCAAAGACATACCGTATTTAGTCGTGTATTGCGCGCATTTTTTCAGCCCCATTTTTAATCCAGAAGTCGCCCTGCGCGTTATAAGTAGGAACATAAATTTCAAACATTTTTCCAGCCGATTTCTGCGCCAGTTTTACCCATTTTTTTTATCGAAGAGAAAAAAGTAATGTTTACCGGAAACATCGATTTGTGGTCCTAAATTACGCATAGTGTTATACACCACAAAAAGTATGGGTAAGTACGGGTGAGGTAAGTGTAGATTGGTGTTGAACATCGATTTGTGGCCCTAAAATACGCATAGTGTTATACACCAGCATATGCGTGAATCTACACGGGTTGCAATACCATAAGCCCCATTTCTCCATACATAGCCACATTTTGGCATTTTCTGTCTCGAAATTAAATTTATCTACGCTGGTGTCTCATATCGGTCAATTGTTGTCAGCTTGTTATCGGTGGTTGTGAAATTTTTTTTCAATGTGACGTCACGCGTCAGCCATTATGTGAATAATTAATGAGGACAGTAGTTGTAAAGCAAATCAACCTTATGACGTGCCGTCAGCCATTATGTGATAATTAATGAGGACAGTAGTTGTAAAGCAAATCAACCTTATGACGTGTGCGAGCAGCGTAGCATACACGCAGTCAGATCAGTACAGTATAAGTGGATAACATTCAATCAATAAACATGCTAAGCTGAGGCTATGCGCTGTATTCTACAGCGACTTCTATGTCTATTTTTAAACCCGATCAATAAACGGTGAATACACACTACGCGTGTGTACTGTGTCAATATTTGGCTGGGGTACAGGTGTTTCAGTATCGCCTTGGGGAAGCTGTCTGTCTGACACATGGCTGCCACGTGTTGTTGATTATCAAACCTGATTACGGGGTGACACGTGACTTGCTTTGTCGAATGCCAAATGTAGTGGATTAAATAAAAACAAAAATTCTTCGTAAGTAGTTCCAATAAATTCATTACATGCGTCGTAATTTTTTTTAATTTTTAATTAGCATATTAATCGGTAAATACCAATAAATGCAACACTAACTGCTTTGAGAAAGCCTACCCGCACACGTTCAGCATTGTGGATGTGAACTCGGAAAGCAATTTTCTTATACTAATGACAAAATTTCGGCCGATTTTTTTCGTGAAAATTGTCTGCGTGCTATTTACTAGAACTGTTTTTTTACCCATTTTTTTGGCCCAAAATAGGGATGCGCGCAATACACCAATGCGCGCAATACACGGCTAAATACGGTAGTGCATCCTTGCACTCTTCCTCGGTCCAACCTGATATTGTTGCGTATTTAATGAGCTTCTGTTTGAACAGCCGCCAGCTTGAACGGCCATCAAATGCTAATCCTTTTGGTATATCTGATGGCCTGAATGCCTTATGCCTGGACTCTCCATCACTATCACCATCCCAGTTTGCGTTGCCATGTTTCTTATATGGACGCTTGGGTGTGAATTCTTCCTCATATTCCTCCTCCTCAAAGACTGAAGCGCTTGTTTTAGGGCTTGTTGCTTCAGCTTTTTTATGCCCCCGCCACCGAATGGTCCGTCCGTACGTCCGTCCTGAAACACGCTTGGGTAAATGGCTATACCGTAAAGATTCTAATAGACGCCCATGCTCTAATAGACGCCCACCCCCCACTTTTTACGTTGAAAATGACACATTTTTTGGCCGATTTTCACGAAATTAGTGCCTCTAATAAACACCCAGTACCGACTTGAAACAAAATCGGAGCTAATTGTCCAATTAGATTTTTTTTCTTTCCATTATTTCGAAAGCAACTTCCTTTAAAATCGGGGGAAAAAAGATAATTGCTACTGTCACTTTCAAAAGCGAAAGTGAAATTCGACTGTTTCCGGTGTCACAGTAAATTCCTCATCAGCAGTAGCTATTTGCACGGACACAGGGTGATCAGAATTTACACGGTTACGGAGACGCCATTTTCAAAGCATCTCAAACCCGACAGATCCGAAACGCTGACGCTGACGAAACGTCCGTAGGCGTAAATCTGATCAGCATTAATGATTGACGCTGTCTTGATATACATTACCATTAAATTTAACATTTCTACCGACTGTACCATAATGACCAGAGTGGGCCGAAACATCTTGGCCCAAATGTTTATAAACTGACAGACAGTACAATCAAGTCTGGCGTTTGAGAGTAACGTCCCTTAGTTATGTTTTTGTTCAGATAGGAGAACATCGTATATTTTGTTATCATTTTCCCTTTGCTGAATAACACTTGCCTCTATTAAACGCCCACCCTGGTCTTCAGAGCCAGTGGTGATTTTAATAGATGCCCGGGCATCTATTAGAATATTTACGGTAATTTCTGTTTCCTTGTTCGGATCTGCTTCACATTTCGCACACGCATTGCTCCAATGCTCCTCTACCGCCCTGTGAGAAATCCACATTCGCCCCGCCAAGCCCAGGGTCAAGGTCACAGACTTGGTGTGTTCGAAACCTTAACGCTCGGGTAAATGGCTTATAATTTAAATATGCCTCGTTTTCTTTGGCGTCCAGCGGGGGCATTCGTGTGCCGATAGGCCACATTTCTAGTGATTTATTCTCTTCTTCATATCAGTCATCCACTCCTCGTCTGTACGTTGTGGAAATAATGAACGCCGGTCATACTTTGGATTTGGTTTGCAGTTAATCATGTCACACGTTGTCATTGTCAATTTCAACTTAGGAATTGTTCTGAGCATCTCCATGCTAAGGTTACCCTGCCTCTCCCGAAGGTTTATAATCATTCGTGCGATTTTGCGCCCTTTGTGTGGAATGTCTCAATTCGTCTTCATCAGCATAATTAATCATAACAAAGTTGGATGCCATTATGCTGGTGTGGAATTTCACAACAAATGACTCGGCAGAAACACAACCAATGTACTTTCACACCCTGGTCCGTACAATTGATTGATTTGAACAAATTTAGAAATGTCAGCTTTCTTGTACGTGATACTCTTTACTAACTTGGTAAAAAAGTGATAATTTCTGTTGTCACAGTCTCGGTATTGATACAAGACTGAATGAAATATTTGTCACACCCTGGTTAGACTTATTTCAGGACAATTTATACGCAATGTTCACACCATGGGACAAAGCTAAGTGAATTAACATAAACTATTTGCCAAAATGTAATAGTTCGGGGGCAATTGATAAGAATCCGGCACCTCGTGTTAATTTTTCTTTCTTGGTGGTTTTGTATTCTTCTAGGATCCAGGTTTCCGAAAAATACGGGTGTCATTTTTTTTCAGACATTTTCAAGGTCATTTCAAGGTCAATCAATATCAAGATCAAAATGCTGATATTTATGCTGTAAAACGGAGGAATTAATCCATTTAAAATATCAATGTCATCAGTAATATGCTTCATAATAATTACAGATTGGTATAATCAAAAGCCACCATATAATTGAACAACAATAATGAAGGTCAAGGTCACTAAACCTTTTTTTCAAGGTCAACAAGTGAAAAAAGATTCTTGTTTCATATTTCGTAATGTTTTTATTGCACAATGTCGTACACTACTTGCCCTATAAGTATATATCTGCGTTAGATGTGCGACATAATGTTTCATTAGTTCATCCGCCACGACAAAAAAGGGCCCGTTGAGTGCCAGAGAGTGTAGTTTCTGGTGAGTTCTGCACAGTAATGCACCCTGGTAGGAATCTAAAAATTTTGTTAGCCGCATCTGTTTCCCTATCGCGAATCAGGCTGATCTGGGGCTACACTGGTGACAAAACAAACTTAATAAGCCCCTTTGTCGTGCAGAAGTACCTTTATTAAGATTATGTAATCCCGGTTAGTCTAAATGGAAATTGAACCTCTATTACTCATCTGAACAAGTTGACCCACCAGTGAAAAGTTTTCAAAACGCAGCGTTGTATCTGATACGTTATAAACTATTTAACAACGCTAGCGTTTTTGTACCTACTATGAATGTGTCGTAATATACCGCGTGTATTTGAAACGAATACGTGTAGTCTATATTTGCAACTTTGTTCATTCTGTTGATGATGGCTGAGCCAACGCCAACCAGCAGTGGCTTCCAGCCCACACAAACAAAACAACCGTGCATTAGGACTGATTATAAGCGTTGCCTGAAATGTCAGCATGCAACGAAAGAAAGGCTCGTGCAACCAAATGTTGAATCATATTCCAGGTTTCTCAATTGTATGCATGAGAGGGCACATTATGGTGATGCTGATTATCCTCCTATAAGCAAGCGTCTTCAGGGTATCACTGACAGTCAGTTGGCGCAGGAAAACGCAAAGTGGCACACTTCATGCTACAAAACCGCAACTCACAGTGTTCTTATCGAACGAACAAAGAAAGCATATGAATCAGGACTTAACATGGGAGACATATCATGTATCACGCTACGAACAAAAGGGAGACCGAAATCAACAGAGCACAAGGCAGAAATGTCAGACACAAGTAAATCACCTGTGCATTTAAATAGGTCATCCGGTCAGAAGTTAGATAAACAGTTGTGTTTATTTTGCAACGAATGTGCATACACAGACAGGCTTGGTCCGTTGCACTAGGTTAGCAATGTACAATCCGCTGATGACAGACCATCGGTAGGCCAGACCATATATAACACAGTTATGGAAGGAAGCATTGAGGTATGGAAAGCTAAAATACAGTCATTAAATGCCCATGACCTTTTAGCTATTGATCTCAAGTACCACCTATGTTGTTACGTTAAGTATGTCCAACGAGGTGCAGACACATACACCACGCATGATACACTCGATTCTGAAGCGGAAATAGCTGCCGACGTTGAGTTGTTCAGCTTGGTACAAACGCTACTGATCAAGCGAAATGCCCATCTGCATCTGGATCAACTTCCTACATTGACATACGGAGGAAACATTCCTACATTGACATACGGAGAAAACATTCCTACATTGACATACGGAGGAAACATTCCTACATTGACATACGGAGGAAACATTCCTACATTGACATACGGAGGAAACATTCCTACATTGACATACGGAGGAAACATTCGGTTGTAGATCCGGGGTACAGTCCTCGGGCATTGAAGCGAAAAATGGAACAAAATATTAAGTATATCCAGTTCGTCAGACCCAAATACAAGAGTTCCCAGGTTGTCATGTCAGAAGATGGCATAGAAGCAGCTGTTTTAAAGGCACAATCATATTCTGATCCTAACGAGGATATGAAATGTATATTTAGAGCCGCTTAGTTGATACGATCACATATCTTGAAGGTAAGTGAGCCATGGACTTTTGACTGGCACCTACAGGATGATAATCAAAGCAAACAAGTATCTACTCTTCTTGCAATGTAGCACACTAATAAGATGGATACTCATTGGCAAAATGACCAAACTGAGTACTTCGTTTGCCTATGACGGAAGCTTATTGCCATGCACAGACAAAAGTAAACTGATGCACAAATTGTTGTCGAGTTCCACTGAGACATCAGACGAGAATGCTGAAGATTGCAGCGCTGAGATACAAACTCGGGCAATAGTAATTGACGCCATGGCTGTTGTACAGGGACTAAGCACAATACCAGTAAAAACATGTGGACAGTTTGCAAATGAATTTGTGAAAAAGTAGCACACTGATTACTGTGTATGGTGAGGCGCATGTGATATTTGACCACTATGATATTCACAAGTCATTAAAGGCAAATACTCACAACAGACACAATAAAGGCGAACAGGAAAGAGTTCATGTGTGCAAGGATGCAACGCCCATCGGTTCATCATTTGGAAAGTTCATTTCAAATACAAAAACAAAGTACAATCTGATGATATTCCTGGCGGAGAAACTCCTAGACAGCTGCAGGAATCAAATCACCCTAGTTAGTACAGCTGTTAATCTCTCATATCATAAGCATTGTGCAAAATATGACTAAAGCATGAAATTTCTACCAGTCTTAGTACATGCCATGAGCTTCATTTTCAGAATGGGAGGTAAGGCAGATTTGACCTCTGAGGACCGTGAGAGGTCAATGACCTCGAAGTACCAAAATATTGATGTTTGGCGTCATTGGTTAATGGAAAACATGTTTATGATGTACAAACCATGCATTTGTGTTACAATGAAAGTGTCTACGTATTCCACAGAGCGTTGGTAATTATTAGTAGGTGTTTTCTTCTTCTACTTATGCGTACGCAGGCTATTACCTCCCACGAGCGCCCCAAACAGGGTGGATTTGAGGACAGTGACAGGTCAGTTACCTCAACATATCAAATATTGATGCCAATGAATGCAAACTGTGGTGACATCGTGAAACTGGGCCACAGTTGATAATAAATGTATAAATGTATCAGCTGTGGCCCAGTTTCACGATGTCATTCGTTTTCGTGTTGATACGACCTGTGTGGATATTGTATAAAACGTGTACAATTACGCGTCTATAATTTTAACATTCGTTGAACACGACTACCTTATATCTATATATGTTATTCATACTACACTATCCTCTGTATGCGGAGATATATGAAGCATTTCGGTTCTGTATAGCAACAATATTTTTGTAACCATGGTAACGGGTAAAGCAACCTTTGTATGATTTCTAGCACAATTTGTTCGTATTGTTTATATAATAACGATGTGTTTACATGCTTTCATAACCTGGCAAAGTTCATTTGGGTCATATAGTGGCCAATAATCAAAAAAGAACCTTACAACATATGCAAACATTGTAGCTCTAGAACAGCGTGCAGGGCCTACACATTTTGCAACTCGGTTGATTACGTAGCATTAATAACTACAGTAATCAATCGATATACAGTCAAACTTGTCTTAAGCAAGCGGCCATGGGAAAGTCCAAAATTGCTTGCTTAACACAGGTGGGTGCCGAAATTGTCCGTGATATTTACCGACTTTTTCATGTTTTCTGACAATACAGTTAGCCATATGTGGTTGAAATAAACGCGTGTTTGCGTGTTTGCATGTGTTTGTTTGTCTGGTTGAGAGTATTCGGAGGGAGTTAACTATACCGGCCTTTACTTATCAGCGATTGGCTGTACTGTATAAATAACTTGGCCACGAGAATAACACGTGTTTTGAATTGACAACTATAGTAGCCAGAAGCAATGTTTGGCCACAGGTGGAAGACTCGGACCTATGACACCGAAAAAATGCCTATTAAAAAAAATCCCATTACCCCACCCACTTGGTCTCGTGCATTACCATCTTCTATAAAGAGAAGATGGTAATGTACAAGACCAAGTGGGTGGGGTAATGGGATTTTTTAATAGGCATCTTTTTGGTGTCATATGTCCGAGTCTTCCACCTGTGTGTTTGGCTAGGGGAATTATTGAAACTATCGACCCGTGACTTTTATTATCACAGCGGGTAGGCATGATTTTAGTGAATCGCGTAATGATGTGATGAAAATTTGGTCAAACAATCGGGTGTCAGCTTTTTACCGTATCATCATAGCTACATGTCGACAACAACAACATTAAACTCGAATACACGGTTAACTAAGTTGCCAATGGTGTCTGCCAGCGCTTCAACATGGAAGAAGTTGTTTGCCCACCCAAGCTGCGCCACTACTGGGGCTGTCGATAATATTGACCATAACCCTAGCTCTGCGACGGCCAAGGATTCTTTTCATGGCACTGGTATATCCCTCATGCAACATCCATCACACACAAATGGCGGACTCGACCGTGGTGTAGTGGTGATTGGGCAAGACATCTATTCCGCCAAGTCGGTAACACCTCTGCCATCAGTGTACACAAGTGTGCCACCTGCTGCCATGAAGACAAAGAACTTCACTGCACCGGCTGTACAAGGTCCTGCAAAACCTCCCGACTTCCTGGCTGCTGAAGCTGCCGTGCAAGAAGAGTATGGATGGCTGAGGACAGTGAAGACAGCTCTAGAGAAGCAATCCATAGATGAATGGGTGTCATGGTCTGCCTACCATGCCGATGTTCAGCAAGCAGTGATTCCACCTGCCGCGATCAATGCACTGTTGCCTCTGTTCGTAGACAGCGCACACTCAGTGGCAATGATAAGACATTCCATGACCATCGTCAAGGCAGCAAGGCCGACATTGCCAGCTCTGGGACTGCAAATTCCTTCATTCGAGCCACCCATGTTACCAAGACCCGCCATGTACACCAAGTCACAGCTACAACCCTCCACACACTACTCCAGCAGGCATACAGTAATGACTGCACACCTGATGATGGCAACACCACTCAGCCAGATGATGAGGTCTTTGAGGAGTGGTGCACACAGCGAGCAAAGGCCAGTGTGCACTTTGACTACTGGCTCAAGACCCTGTCACTGGAGGTTCTCTTGCTGGTGTATATCTGATCACTCCGTGAAGGGAACTTTGAGCTCTATGTGCAATCCCTGACACAGATCATGCCCTGGATGTTCGCCTTAGATCACACTAACTATTCCAGGTGGCTTTCTGTACACATCCGTGATATGATGAACCTCATTGACAAACACCCAGATGTCCTGGCAGAATTCAAGTCTGGGAAGTTTGTGGTACACAAGACCAGCAACAAGTTCTCTGCCATGGCAATTGACCAATGTCATGAACAGAACAACACTGTGGTCAAAGGGTCTGGTGGAGCTATTGGACTGACAGGAAACCCTGGGGCACTCAGATGCTGGATGGTGGCAGGGCCAGAAATAGCCAGGATCACTACAGAGTTTGAAGAGCAGGCGATAAGAGGACGTGGCAGTGCCCAAATGTTTATAAACTGACAGACAGTACAATCAAGTCTGGCGTTTGAGAGTAACGTCCCTTAGTTATGTTTTTTGTTCAGATAGCAGAACATCGTATATTTTTCATTTTCCCTTTGCTGAATAACACTTGCCTCTATTAAACGCCCACCCTGGTCTTCGGAGCCAGTGGTGATTTTAATAGATGCCCGGGCGTCTATTAGAATCTTTACGGTAATTTCTGTTTCCTTGTTCGGATCTGCTTCACATTTCGCACACGCATTGCTCCAATGCTCCTCTACCGCCCTGTGAGAAATCCACATTCGCCCCGCCAAGCCCAGGGTCAAGGTCACAGACTTGGTGCGTTCGAAACCTTAACGCTCGGGTAAATGGCTTATAATTTAAATATGCCTCGTTTTCTTTGGCTTCCAGCGGGGGCATTCGTGCGCCGACAGGCCACATTTCTAGTGATTTATTCTCTTCTTCATATCAGTCATCCACTCCTCGTCTGTACGTTGTGGAAATAATGAACGCCGGTCATACTTTGGATTTGGTTTGCAGTTAATCATGTCACACGTTGTCATTGTCAATTTCAACTTAGGAATTGTTCTGAGCATCTCCATGCTAAGGTTACCCTGCCTCTCCCGAAGGTTTATAATCATTCGTGCGATTTTGCGCACGAGGAGGCGGACACTCGCATGCTTCTACATGTGGCAGATGCTGTGCAGAAGGGGATCAGGAAGGTGGCCATACGCACTGTGGATACTGATGTTGTGGTACTGGCTGTGGCATCATTCAACGACATCAATCCTGACGAGCTGTGGATAGCTCTTGGTACTGGATCCAACATAGCTGTTCACCAACTGGCTGCCGCCATGAACCCAAGACAATGTGCTACTCTCCCCATCTTCCATGCCCTTACAGGGTGCGACACTGTCTTCTTTCGCTGGCAGAGGGAAGAAGACTGCCTGGGAGGTGACTGATGCCTTTGAAGAACTCTTACGCATGCCAAGTGATGTTAGTGAGGAGTCCATGTCACTGCTGGAGCGCTTCATTGTGCTGATGTATGACCGCGCCAGTGACATCATGGAAGTGAACGATGCTAGGAAACAGCTCTTCGCTCACAAGTCTAAGGCTCCAGATAACATTCCCCCAACGCAGGCAGCACTCCAGCAGCACATCAAGCGTGCATGTCTCCAGGCCAACTGCTGGAACCAAACTCTGGTCCTAAATCCTGAGTTGCCAAGCTCATTTGACTGGGGTTGGACAAAGGAGGCCTCTGTGTGGCAGCCTCTTTGGACAACACTGCCAGAGGCATCAAAATCTTGCCACGAACTGATCCACTGTGGCTGCAAGAAGAGATGTACTGGCCGCTGCAAGTGCACCAAGGCTGCACTCAAATGCACTGCATTATGTGCATGTTCGGGAGACTGTTAGGTGCAATCAGACACCTTTGAATGTATGCGTTAATATGGATAATGCATGTGTTTTACATGTACCGGTATGTACTATACATGTGTCTGAGGTCACTGACCTCACTGTACTTTAAGCTACAGACTTTGTTCAGTGCAAATTGGAAATTAAAGTTGCACAGATTATCTTACAACACGATTTCATGGAAGCTATTCTGGGCACCACAATAACCTAAATGTGCATTTCAATAGATTTGATTTCTAAGGTCACTGACCTCATTTAAAGCACTTGTTCAGTCATGGTTGCATCCTGTGATTATGCATAAAGGCTCTCCAGAAGATAAAGTGACCAACACATGCAAAATACCTTTCTAATGATTCCCAAAACAGACATACTGCGCCAGAATCGTGAAAAAATGTCAATTTCAATGTAATTGAGGTCACTGACCTCCCACGGTCCTCAGAGGGTCAAATCTGACTTACCTCCCAATCTTAAAACGAATCTTATGGTATGTACTAACACTGGTAAAAGTTTCATGCTTTAGTCATATTTTGCACAATCGTTATGGCTATCTGCTGTACTAAGTAGTTGTATCAACGAGCACAGGCACCAAATCCAACAACCTTGATGTGGACCATTTATCGACATCTCGGGAAGAAGCAGACACGATTCTGGTCTTGCATGGTCTGGATGCTGCGAAGCGAGGTTTGGATGTAGACATTGTATCCCCCGATACTGATGTCTTCATTTTAGCTTTGTCGCGATTACTGATGCTGGGAAAAAATCCCCGAATTATAACAGGCATAGGAACTAAGAAACAGAAGATTCAGCTGAAGCCGGTCTACAATGCTATTGGACCAGCAATAGCTGATGCACTGCCTAGCTTCCATGCATTCACTGGATGCGACACTTGTGGTAAATTCCATGGAAAGGGCAAACTCACATGCTGGAATTATGTACTGAAACAGCCAAGAAGAATGATAGATGCTTTTGCAACTCTTGGCAGATCGGAAACAATAAGTGAGGACATTAGAACAGCTCTGGAGGGTTTTGTGTGTTCTCTGTACAGGAAAAGTAGGTCACACGCATTAGCATTAGCTGGGTTACGGTGGGAATTGTTTAAAACATCCCAGGCAGAGTCTGAAAAGCTTCCACCCACAAAAGCGGCGTTAGACCAGCATCTCCTACGTGCAGCGTATCAGTCATTTGTATGGTCTCACCTTGAGGAAAAACCAATCTACACACCTCCAAATGAGTTCGGATGGAAGGAAACAGATGAGCTGTATGTACCTGTTATCACAACAATGGAACCTGCTCCAAAGGCTGTACTCGAACTGGTACGCTGCAACTGTAAGTTAAGTCAGTGTTCCACGGCAAGGTGTACATGCCGTAAGGCAAGCCTGGTGTGCACGGAATTATGCAAATGAAGTCTAAATGACAACAACACCTGTGAAAATCAGTCGGATTTCAGTAAGACAGTGGTAAATGATGACTCTGATAGCGACGGAGATTAGATTGTCAGTACAGTGTAACTTTATTTGGTCTGTAGTCGGGTTTATTTATACCTGTAAATCATGTTGCAGACCCTGTATTTTCTTTTGTATTTGTTTTATTTTGTGACTTTGTGTGAGTTTGAAACTTTTCTCCTGTTTCCTCATAGATTTTATCTAACACAGATAAGGCACATTGCGTATTATGCGTAATGATACATATTATCACATTAAAATGAAACATATGCCTCCGTACTGATCATATCGACTTGACAATTATCACGGCTTATCACACATATTGACCAAAGCTAGATGCAATTTATGCAATATACAATAAAAGTGCAAGTCTGGTTTTAACGTATATTTATAAGAAAATGAAGTTTTGGCGGCCATTTTGAATTTGAAAATGTTGGTATCTATATATTATATCTGTCTTATTGTATTTCCTGACTTTCAAATATATACATAGGTACAAATGTGTGTAAAGTTATGTGAGAAAAACAACATTTTTGGTGGCCATTTTGAAAATATGACAACCATACAATGTGAAGACTAATATAGTTTGCTATTAACCCGTAGAATATCTATCAGTCGTGTCTTTTGGACAAGTTTTACCACTCTCTGATCAAGTAGCACTGTATATTATGTTATCCATAGAATTATTTGAACTTAAAAAATACCTGAAGTTCAATGGCCGTTAAATTACCTCGAAATGACCTTGAACATGGTTTGAAAAAATGACACCCGGATTTTTTGGAAACCTTATACATTCAAGTTTATACAAATATCGGGTGACAAAAATTAACATGAGGTGCCGGATTCTTATAGGTATAGTCACATTTGCCTCCGAACTATAAGGTAATATTCCAATAATAATAGAACTTATGATATTCTTGCACCTTGGCAAATATACAATAAACTGCTCTGTTATTATACAAGGGTCAACAATATTTCAACCAAATAATAACACTCTCGCCACTGATTTTTTACCGCACCTTGGATAATTATTCAGTGAATTACACGCAAACCTTATATAAAATTTGATATAATGATAAATATGAAAATATTTGAACAATTCAGGAATCAGAAAATTAATGAGGAAAAAATTCTCACAAACAAGGATAATTTGGTACAATCACACCTTGGTTCACGTACAACACTATTTTTGATCAATCTATCAGAAATGAATTGAATTACCAAAATATTTATCACATTTCGACCGAAAAAATTATGAAATGAAAAATAATTGTCACAAACACGGATAATTTGGTACGATCACACCTTGGTTCACGTACAACACTACTCTGAACAATTTATCAGAAATGAATT
Source organism: Conchocele bisecta (assembly GCA_029237695.1). Lineage (NCBI taxonomy): Eukaryota > Metazoa > Mollusca > Bivalvia > Lucinida > Thyasiridae > Conchocele > Conchocele bisecta. The sequence goes on from CM055266.1 coordinate 24,578,934, forward strand.
GAATTACTAAAACATTTATCACATTTCGACAGAAAAAATTATGAATGAAGAAAGAATTCTCACAAACACGGATAATTTGGTACGATCACACCTTGGTTCACGTACAACACTACTCTGAACAATTTATCAGAAATTAATTGAATTACTAAATAATTTATCACATTTCGACAGAAAAAATTATGAATGAAGAAAGAATTCTCACAAACACGGATAATTTGGTACGATCACACCTTGGTTCACGTACAACACTACTCTGAACAATTTATCAGAAATTAATTGAATTACTAAATAATTCATCACATTTCGACAGAAAAAATTATGAATGAAGAAAGAATTCTCACAAACACGGATAATTTGGTACGATCACACCTTGGTTCACGTACAACACTACTCTGAACAATTTATCAGAAATTAATTGAATTACTAAAAAATTGATCGCATTTCGACAGAAAAAATTATAAATGTGGAAAGAATTCTCACCAACACAGATAATTTGGTACGATCACACCTTGCAAAAATTACACCATGGTAATTTTCAGGATCTAAAACACAAAATGCTTATTGAAAAAACAATTTTGCAAAAATTACACCATGGTAATTTTGTTTCCAAAACACAATATGCTTGATTTATTGTTGCATTAAGTTACATTTTTATCAAAATGTTGAGAAACTATGGCCAATAATATTTAAATATCTCAAATGGGCTTGCACGTGACAATTTTCACAATATCCTTACCCATAGGACGGAGATATTGGAGGTGTTTCTTCCAATTAATGTGCACAGTAATATTTAATTAATAAATACTTTTCCACAGTCTGTGTGTTTTGTGCCACTTGAATCAAGCCAAAATATTTATGTCCCCCGGACAGATAATAACAGGTTTGTTTCAAGGAAATTTCCAACAATATGTTCAACACCTGGTTCACAAAATTGCATTTCCTTCCCTCAATTTGCACATAAAATATGTATTTAATAAATATTCAGTTAACCACTGCCCGTGTGGAAGTTATTCCCGATGTGGTGAAAACCGCGTTCACACCACGTGGTAATTTTTAAATTGCTGTTCCCGCAACAATCCAAAATTTTCTCGTCGCCAATATAGTATTTTCAGCTTACCAGTAATGTACTTATTTACTGTACGATACTAATTCGGGATGTTTATATACAACACGGTTCACTTACCGCGTTAACTCATCGTTAATATGACAGTGTGGTAAAACGCAGTGTTGATGCTTGGAGATCCGGAAGTAGAGTCCGGGAGAGCCTCGTTCTCGATTCTCGTTGGGTCATCAGGGAGGGGTTGAATCTCTGGCTCATCTGTCACCGGCCAAATGCGCGGCGAGGGTAAAGAGACCCCATTTATGACGAATCTACCCAGTATGTCATATGGCAATCTCACCACAACATCTTCACTCTCTGAAGATGTCTATGGCGATTTTAACATGGGGAAACTGTTTTTTCGCAATAAAGTCAATATTTTACCAAATTTTACTAATTAAGAAAAAGGCTCATTCTTAAATTTTCCTTTAATTTAATATTATCGAAACAAATATTGTTCTTGAATTGTTTATCTAGCCGTAATATTTGGGCAGCTTTCGTGAAACAGACAGTAGTATGGTTGTGCTGGTGTATCCGAATAACAATGAATTTTGATACAATTTGTTTTGGGAAACAAATGTCTGAATATTTGGGGTAATTATTTGTAAGCATTGTGTTTGACTCGCCTACTTTAGTGGAAAGTAAGAAGTAGCTGTTACAAGTTGACAAATACTATGAATGTCAACAATTTTTGCATAATTATTATACTGAATTTAATGCTGTGATTATGTAATACATTCAGTATAATAAAAATTAATAAGTTTATCATAAAATTAAAAAAAAAAATTCCTCCAAGTATATTTTGCTAGATAAATATACTTTGCAATGTTGGTGAAATAGGCTACAGATCATACTGCTGGCCTCTCCATATTTGTTAAAATGGATGTCCAAAATGGCCGACTAAGAAAGGCCAAATTCTTAAAAAAATCTCACGAACCGCTGAACCGATTTCAACGAAACTTGGCAGGAATGATCGATAGTGAATGCTGCTTGAGATTTGTTAAAGTGGTGGCCCCGGGGTCAAAAATGGGCGGGGCTTGCCAAATATTCTCATGTTGTATATCAAATGCAAGGTATTGAGGAGATGATCGCTCTGAAGCGTTAAAAAAAACCGGTACATATTATGTTTTACCGCGGGGCGGGCGGGTGGCGGGCAGAAAAACTGCATAGTTTGTGTACACATCTTCTCTGAAACCGTTCAGTCGATCGATCTGAAACACGTCTTCCTCACATATTGAAGATGTGCGCCTTGCTGTTTTTATGCCGAAAAGATATTTTTTAACAAAATTATCACCTTTTTATCTTAGCCATTTTTTCTACAGTTTTGTATTCAATTCTATATAGTGTACGGAGTTTGTGTACACAACTCCTCTGAAACCATTCAGTCAATCGATCTGAAACTTTACACACGTCTTCTACACATATAGAAGATGTTCACCTTGGTGTTTTCATGCAAACAAATATTTGTAAACAAAAATATCACCCTTTTAACTTAGCCATTTTTTCTACATTTGTGTATACAATTCTATATAGGGTACAGAGTTTGTGTACACAACTCCTCTGAAACTGTTCAGTCAATCGATCTGAAACTTTACACACGTCTTCTACACATATTGAAGATGTGCACCTTGGTGTTTTCATGCAAAAAAATATTTGTAAACAAAAATATCACCCTTTTAACTTAGCCATTTTTTCTTCATTTTTGTATACAATTCTATATAAGGTACAGAGTTTGTGTACACAACTCCTCTGAAACCGTTGAAGATGTGTACCTTGGTGTTTTTATCAGCTTTTTAACTTAACAACAATTTTTTCTACATTTTTGTATACAATTCTATATACGGTACAGAGTTTGTGTACATGACTCCTCTGAAACCGCTCCGTCATTCGATCTGAAACTATATACACATCTTCTACACATATTGAAGATGTGCACCTTGGTGTTTTTATACTGAAAACATATATTTGGAAAAAAAATATCACCTTTTTAACTTACCCATTTTTTTCTACATTTTTGCATCCAGTTCTATATAATTACTACTTTACACATCTTTACCTAAATTAGTATACCTGTTAATCACAACAAGAGGAAGAAATAATGCTATAGATTTTCAAATTCTCATTTCTGCATCTTTTCTGTCTGGCCCGTCTTCGACGGGCGTATTTTGTGACACTCTTGTTATCGAAATCGAATGATTATGTCATCCAAAATAAGCTCTCACATTTGCTTGCATATATATAATAACCAGGTGAGTGATATAGGGTCACAATGGCCCTCTTGTTTTTCTTTTGTTTTATTATCAAGGCTGTCGGTACGACCCACATTCAACCGCCCAAGGTCAAGGTCACTGAGGACTTGTGTTTTTTTAGCTCACCTGAGCGAAGCTCATGTGAGTTATTGTTACCGCAAAGTGTCCGTCAAACGTCTTCTCCTCGGTAACCATTGGGCCTATAGTCACCAAACTTCATGGTCATGGTCCTTAGGTAGGGGATTACAAAATTGTTAAAATGACGTCATTACGTAATCCAAGATGGCCGCCGTCTAAAAATAGCACAAATTCTTAAAAAATCTTCTCAAGAACCGCCAACCGGATTTCGACAAAACTTGGTAGGAATGATCGATGTACAATGCTCTTTCAAAGTTGTTAAAATGGTGACCCCAGGGTCAAAAATGGGCGTGACCCGTGGGGTCAAATTTTATTTTTGTCGAATATGGTCATGTCTATACCAAATTGAAGGTATCAAAGAGGCGATCGCTCTGGTACATTTTTTGTCGAAATTGGATGGTCATGTCATCCAAGATGGCCGTCCGAAAGGTCAAAAGGTCGTTATTTTATTAGAGATTTCAAAATTCTTCTTCACACGAACCGCTTGGCCCATGGTAGCCAAACTTCACAATTATGGTTCATGGGTGAAACCTTTTCAGATTTGTTTAAACGGAGGTCATCGCTAATCCAAGATGGCCGCCGTGTAAAAATAGCACAAATTCTTAAAAAATCTTCTTCTCATGAACCGCCAGCCGGATTTCGACGAATCTTAGTAGGAATGATCGATGTAGAATGCTCTTTCACAGGTGTTAAAATGGTGACCCCGGGTCAAAAGTGGGCGTGGCCCGTGGGGTCAAATTTTATTTTTGACCGAATATGCTCGTGTCATACCCGGTATATCAAATTGAAGGTATCGATGAGGCGATTGCTCTGGTGCAATATTTGTCAGAATCGGTGTGAGTGTTCCCTACATGTGTGAGTGCCCTGCAGGTGTGTACGTGTGCCCTACATGTGTGTAAGTGTGCCCTACAGGTAGGAGTGTGCCCTACAGGTGTGTAAGTGTGCCCTACAGGTATGAGTGTGCGCTACAAGTGTAAGTGTGTCCTACATGTATGAGTGTGCCCTACAGGTAGGAGTGTGCCCTTATAGGTATGAATGTGCCCTACATGTGTGTAAGTGTGCCCTACAAGTGTGTAAGTGTGCTCTACAGGTATGAGTGTGCCATTCAAGTGTGTAAGTGTGCTCTACAGGTATGAGTGTGCCCTACAAGTGTGTAAGTGTGCCCTACATGTATGAGTGTGCCCTACAAGTGTGTAAGTGTGCCCTACAGGTAGGAGTGTGCACTGCAGGTAGGAGTGTGCACTACAGGTGTAAGTGTGTCCATCAGGTATGAGTGTGCCCTATAGGTATGAGTGTGCACTACAGGTGTGTAAGTGTGCCCTACAGGTATGAGATTTATGATTGATCACTTTAGTATTGAAGTCTGCTACTAGCCCATGTAGTCCGTTCCTGCGACTTAATAATGACATATTATGGCTGCCAAAGAGGTAACGGATATTTCACTCACATAATGGCGAACAGTGTAGACCCTGATCAGACTGCACGGATGCGCAGGCTGATCTGTGTCTACGCTGGTTGCATAACCCCTGTTACCCTTTTATCCAGCCACAGCCCCACATAGTAGCAATGTATGAAAATGGTGTGGAACCAGATGAGAAATCTACACCAACTGCAGTCATATTTTAGAGATTTTCGCTACCATTTTAAGTGCAAAATCAATCTAAAGTTTATGGTAAATTGTGGTAAATATTAGCATAATACACAAATAATGCATGTTTCACTTTCATCCCCGGTTACTATTAACCGACATGGCCTATTCCATAATGCTGCAGGTTCCAATGAGATGGCTCATTACAAACTGGCTCATCAGAGTCTGCACCATTTGGGAATTATAGCAAAATGATTTGCGGATTTGTTTTTTTGGATTTAGTTAAAAATTAATAATACATGACCCACACCTACACAGCAACAAACAATACTTTACTTAGAGGACATATAAGTGCACACAAATACTAAATGTTAGCTATTTAAAGGGTATCAGGATTTAGTACGGAGAAGAATACCATTACTTAAATTTGTCGATTATGATATTAACAAAAGCACTGAGATTATTTGTAACAATTATTTTCTCGGATTGCATTAAATTTTGAAATTTCAATATGTGGTCTGGTATAAAAATATTTGTTTATATTTTTTTTTTGTTCATCCTTAAACATAGAGCAGTTAAAAAGGTCATTTGAATTACATAATAATAATATCTTTATTTCCTCCAATAGGAGAGCGCAAATAATAAATAATGTGCATGAAATTCATGAGGTGAACACAAATAAAGCAAGCATTGTGAAGGAAATTGCATCATGAGAAAAAGTGCTGACTGAGCGCCGTGTCCAACAAACTCAGGACCAGACCAGTCTGCGGAGCCACGCACACTGACCAGAACCTGCGTTTGTTTTGTTTTGCTTGGATAATATTCTTCATATATATCGACCTAAATACGTAGCAGCATTCAGAACCAGAGCGCAGCTCCCACTTTACTCTTGACACGTCACATTATAATAATTGTATACAACACCATTACGATTGCACATTGTGAATCTCTGATACAAAGTCTAATTACGGTCTTTAGATACCTACCTTACATGTATAGGTACGACGTAACCCCTTCAGCGCCACGGGCCATAAATCAATGTTAACAAACACTACAGATCCAGACGAGCCAGCTCGTAATGATCTGTCTAATCATGATCTGCAGTGTTTGCCGCTAGTATTTCAAGGTTGTTTGATCCACACCGATTCATGAATGCGACTGGAATGGTCGAAAATAGAATCAACAACGGCGAGTATTTGGCGGCGAAGAGGTTAAGCCACATCCGACGAATAATTCTGTCTCTCAGAGCATCTTTTGTCCCAACTTTATCGAGTATGCCAAACGTGACCTGTTACCAAAGTGAAAAGTATCTGGGCGCATTCAGGAAACGTATGAATCCACATAGGTTCCCAGAATACAGCGCCCCATTGTTGTCATAAGTTATCTGCTCTGTACATTAAGGTACCTACAACCCTACAGATTATACATAAGTCTAATTGTGTGTAGAAAACATGCAGAGACATTCAACATAGTGTCAACTTGCATATTCAGCAGTTCATTTTCATAACCAAATAGAGTATGTGTTTGTTGCTCTGGCGGAAGTGCAATGAAAGATGTGAACAATTCATAGCCACATGTTTGTATGAGCTGACGCCAAAATATTGTCCTGGGCTTGTCGGAATACCTACATTCGTAAAATGCAATGAAACAGTTACTTCTGTGCTGACGCAACATTTGGGGCAGTACTGTGTATAACGTTCGGAGAACATTCTACACATTAATATCACTGCCGACCTACACTGGTTTCGTCTGTTGGTATTGTGTACACTGAATGTCCAGAGGGCACACGGCGCGACCGGTTCCGAAACAAATCACCAGCAGTTGTGACATTGGTGTATTAGTACCTAATCGGGATTCTACCTGGTGATTTTCGTAGTCCAATATTGCTCTATTCATAACAGTTTTCCATTCGAGTTTTCGCATAAATTACCACTGCTTAAGAATTACCTCTCAAACGTAATCCAATGAATATTTCCGTAAAATACGATATAGATCAGGTACAAAGCCCTGTGTGTTAATAGGGCTGATCATATATGCAGTTAACCTGTTAAGAAAGATAACTCTTGTTGGCTTATTGTCTTGTAGCGTGCACAGTTGTCCGAAAAATCGTAGTTTTGATCTGTCTATTATTGATTCCACTGGCAGGCACCCAATTGCGTTCAGCGCTATGTCCGTTTTAGTTAGTCGCGGTATACTTTGCATGTACTTAATGCAGAACCGATGTGCTCGCTCCATCTTAACAATATCTTTTGGCACCAAGTTATTCCAAAGCTCACACCCATATAGGGCTCTGGGTAATACGACCGATTCATATATGCGTTTGAATGAGTGGGTGGAAACTAAATTTGTTGATTCCGCTATTGATGAGTCCAAAAAAAGTACCTCTAATTTTATTGCAGGCATTATTCGCATTTACTTCAAGGCTCATATATTTGTGACAGACTATCCCTAGATGCGTGTATTGTTCACATTCGTTTACAGTTTCTCCTCCAATGTTCCAAGTCCGGTTACTGGCACTATAGTCAGTTTTACTTTCATTAAACACAATGACGTTGCATTTAGAAGCATTATACTTGTACCTCCATTTCTGGGAATATCGGTTGCATATATCCATCATATTTAACAAACCATTTCTTGAGAAAGATACAAGAACCATATCATCGGCAACAGTGGGACTGCAACATTGTTCATCGTATAAAATTAATCCATCTGCCGATGATAACAATTCCTGCATCAATTCGTTAATATAGGACAGATACATGAACGGGGAGCTAACCCCACCCTGTTTCGTTCCCTGTAACACTTTAAACCATTTTGACACGTGTCCTATGTGCAAAACCTGGCTGGACATTTTGTCGTACATGCTTATAAATGATTTCAGCAGTATATCACTAACTCCAGCCTCAGCCAGTTTATAGAATAATCCGTTATGCCACACAGTGTCAAATGCCTTTTGCGCATCCAAAAAACACACGTACAATTAGAATTTTCTTTAGCGTAGTAGATACTTTCTCGTAGTAGAAATGACGTCATCTGGCAGCTGAAGCCCTTCTGGAATCCTCCTTGTAGACGCGCCGGTGTTACTACGTGTAATGGGAGTCTATCTAATAGACTAATAGAAGTCTTTCATAGATCTTTAACAGGACGGATGATAATGTAATCGCGCGGTAGTTATTCGGGTCATCTTTCCGTTTCTTGCCGCCTTTATGAAGAGTAATGATAACCCCCTTCTTCATCTCAACAGGAATATGTCCAATGCGAAACACAGCCGTGAAAAACGTTGCTAGTATAGTATGCAGAGTATGTCCTCCGTATGTATCAAATGTTCATAACATATTTTATCGCATCCACTTGCCTTTCCGGGTTTACATTGCTTCTTAATAGCCGAGTACACGTCATCATCGGTGAATGATTCTACTGATTGTGAATTATGAGACGAGTTCAACATCTGATTGTATATAGTTTGCATTTCATGATCAATTAATACTTTATGATGGTCCATGTAACTAGGGTCTGTTTTTGGTGAATACAGATTCTCAAAATATTGTCCCCAACAGTTTGCAATTTTTTCCGTATCTCTGATTATCGTTCCTTGAAAATTTATTTCCGCACCGGCGGCAGTACAGCTTCTATTTCTTCTGTTATTATACAACCGCCAGAAGTCGTCACTATTAATTTTAGCTGCTTGATCGATATCTTTATCCTGTTGTTGTATGTAGGAACTCGTACACTGCCTATGGTAGTTTCGAAATTTACGTTTTGCCTCCTTATAGTCTTTATAGAATATATTGTTACAGTCACTTGGACGACCCTGCTGAATCCATGTAATCCGCATTTCGGATTGCCGCCTGTGCAGTTGTTCTAGGTCACTATTCCAGTATGGTTTTAAGTAATGTTTAAACGATGATTTTAGAATACAGGAGTCACTACACTGGTTGAGGATTGATACAACTGTCTCATACATAGCATCAATGTCTTGCCGCGAGACGGACCTATGCACGTTGAATACGTCACTTTCTTGAAGTACATCTAACCTGTCACTTAACTGTCTTTGGTAGCGAAGATGATGCTCCGACTGTGCTTTCCTCCAATTGGTACGAGCAACGGCTTCACCATGTGTTGAATTTATGTACGGGATATTTATTTCACAAATAATTGGTCTGTGTCGCGAAACAGCTAAAACATCGTCGTCATCCACGATTTTACATTGGATTACTGTGTCTGCCTGTTCACAGCCGATTACTATATGGTCTATTATTGACCTAAATCTGCCATCATATGACACAAATGTTGCGTCAGCACCCCTACAAATATCCGTTGCATTTACCGACACAAGATTATTGCTATTCAAGAATTTATCAAAATACATGCCCCTATTGTCCATATATTTAACAAATGATCTACCGTTAATGTGTGCATTGAAGTCACCCATGAGTATTACAGCACCTTTGTCTGCATATTGACATGTTACATCGTGCAATCTATCAATATAATCTTTGAAAACGTCAATGGGATGATTGCGAGATGGTAGATACACCTGAAATATATAGAGATAAGCTGAGCTTGATATTTGATACCGGATACCAATAATTCGATCATCATCCACAAGCAGTGGTGTTATGCTGTTGTGAATACGCTTATTCCACAACAGCGCAACACCTCCTTTGCCCACTCGCCTGTTCCCTGGCAAACGCAAATCATCATCAGATTTAATGTGACACACATACTGACTATTGATGCAGTCCATAAAGTGATGATCGTGTTCATATAGCCAATGTTCAGATATACCACATATATCAACTGCATCAGATACCAACAGGTCACACAGACACGAGCTACTAGACATGATACCCGTGACATTCCAAGTCATTAATGTTAGTTTGTTCTCCATGATGTTGATTTGTGTTTGTTGTGTAACAAGCCAGACAGCTCGGAATTACTCGTATAATGTATATATTATATATATGACTAATCTACATCTAGATCCTGGTCTTCAGGATATAGATATGGATTATACATGTCCACGTAATGCGGATACTCCTGTCGCGAACCATCATACATATCAGCTGAATACCCGTTATATCCTACACCTGATTCTTTGTTAGCACGCTGCAATTGATACCTATTTTGCGACACCCACGGTCTACATGTAACCCCTCTGGGCCAAAAGTATGCTTCCTCAATACGAGAGCTGTTGACATTGCTTTCCACATTTAGCCGTATGACTATGCTATTGTACCATCTAGGTCTAAATATGCGTATCATAGTTACTGTTACACCGCGTTTCTCAACATATCTACACAGTTTTTGTTCAGTCATAGATGGTTTGAAACCACCAACGAAGAATCGTTTTGTACGCTTACGGATATGTTGTATGAAATTGTCATCCTCAGGATCAGAGACAGTCTGTGACATTGTGACTCGGCTGCACACAGTTGGAATTCTAGAGAACTCAGATGCTTGAGGAGACATATCACCAGTAGAGTTATCAACATGATTACTCTCATTACTACCAGATATAGTATGTGCATTACAAACGTTCCCATTGAGTGACACACTATTACTTTCATTGGGACTATTCTGGTTACTAGAGACGCCTGTGACATTTGGATAAGCAATCATCGGTTCTATTTGGTCGCCTGAGTAAACGCGCTGTAGAGCAATTAATATATCGTGGTATGATAGTGCTGCTACTATCAACCGCTATTGGTGAACCCGCACCATTACCAGCATCAGTACACGTGGTTGTGTCTGGCTGTGCAACAGGGACCAGGCCGTTACCCACACCAATAGGATATGCTGTACAGGGACCATACCAGCCCGGTGGACCGCTATTGTACGGTACAGGATATCCCGGGACAGGCCGTGTCCCTCCGGCACACCCAGTCGCAGCATTAGTGAGCACACATGTAATGTTTCGAGCACACATATTCTCGTTTGATTGAATGTTCTCACTATGAGGCTGAATGTCAATAGAGTCGACAGTAGCTGACGAATCACATACCGTTATATCTAGGGTCTTTGATAATGTTTGTTCATCGTTTGATATATCAACATGACTGAGCTTGTCTACACTTCGATCACCGTTTGGAAGCATGTATGCGCCGTCGGCTCCCGTGACGTCACCACTGACGTCAGTCATAGCTTGCTCGGCAGTATCTAACGTCGTGGGAGCAACGCTCGCATTAATACTTACAACCGTGTGAGCGTCACTAACACGTGGCTCAACACCATGCCCACCAGAGTCTATGCCGGCATCCACATTGCTGGGTATAAGTGAACATTTATTTACTACGGCTACGTTACGGCCGCCGTTAGAAGACGCTTGATTGTGTTTACCGGCTGTTGGTTTTTTAATTTTCTTGGATTTATCAGTGTGCATATATTGTGGCATATCCATCTGATCTTCGATAGTTTTCACCTTGTCAGTCAATAACTTGAAGTCACTGCGTAGGCTGGTTATTCCAAGGCTACGCTCGTTGCCCAGTCGCGTGACAGCCAATTGCAGCTCATTAGAATACGTGCGTACGGTTTCATTCATACGTTTGATATCAGTACTGATGCTTTGTACAGAGGCCTTCAGTGTTGTCAGCTGCATTCTTCATTTCAATGGCGACATTCTTCTGCTTCAGTAACAGGATGTCTGCCTTCAACTGAGCGAGTTCATGTTTAACAACGTTAATTTCAGCTGAGCATGCACACTGTTGTGACGAACAACTTTGTGAGATAGACTGTGAACTACGCGATTTTGTCGGTCGTGGCAAACTCATAACTTCTGAGAGGTCCGCGAATTCTGCCCCATCAATTACCGACAGTATTACATGTATATCTCTACTTAGTTTGGTGACAACGGACTCGCCATTCCTAGTGTGTATCCGTTTCTTCAACCTCTAAACCTGCCCCGGCCCGTATGGGAACTCCTCAAACGCCTTTGTATGTTCGAATAATTCTAACCGTATATCTTCAAGATTTTCCTCTGAGGACTTGTACACGGTTATCAACTTGCTCACGAACATGTCCTTTGGTAAGCATCTAAAGAGATTTGACAGTCGGTTAATCATGCCCTCTGCAGAATGTTCGGATTCTGCACCCAGACATATGAGTGACTCGTCGGCAGTATATCCATCATTAACAAATGGCTGCCCGCTTTCACAACGATAACTATCCTGTGAGTTCGCGTCAATAAACCAGTCGTACGCGTCGTGACTAGCAACGGAGTCATCGTTTACAGCGCTGTGCTCGAGGTTAACACCGACAGAAATACTAGTATATGGTACCTTGACACACGTGTTATCACCCAGCATTACAGGGGTCAATTCTGTCAAGACAGGGTCACTCGGATGTTGACCCTCCTCCATTACAATTTAAATAACGCCAAACAGTCCGGCTGTCTGCCGCCACTGGTCAGGAGCGCTCCAGTGAGGTGTGACCGCACCGGCGCAATACAACACACTGCGCGTGTACTTATCGTGGTCACTAGACCGTGACGAAGTTTCAATCATGCCCCGTATACCAATAATCTGACTAGAAGTTCATACTTTAACAATTATATGCCTTCGGGGTATGTTAGTTGGGCAGAAATCAATTGTTATCGATCACATACAATATTTTCAAATAACACACAAAATTGACAATGTTACCTCACGTAACTTCACATTTCCATGACATACATCTTTACACGCACAATATCCAAAAATTGTCACAATATATTCCGTATTTAATAATTTAAATCATAATTAGCCAAGAGCGATTCAAAACACGTTTCCATCACTCGCGCATGCGTCACTTTCATCCCCGGTTACTATTAACCGACATGGCCTATTCCATAATGCTGCAGGTCCCAATGAGACGGCTCATTACAAGCTGGCTCATCAGTCTTCACCATTTGGGAATTATAGCAAAATGATTTGCGGATTTGTTTTTTTGGGGTTAGTTAAAAATTAATAATACATGACCCACACCTACACAGCAACAAACAATACTTTACTTAGAGGACATATAAGTGCACACAAATACTAAATGTTAGCTATTTAAAGGGTATCAGGATTTAGTACGGAGAAGAATACCATTACTTAAATTTGTCGATTATGATATTAACAAAAGCACTGAGATTATTTTTAACAATTATTTTCTCGGATTGCATTAAATTTTGAAATTTCAATATGTTGGGTCTGGTATAAAAATATTTGTTTATATATTTTTTTTGTTCATCCTTAAACATAGAGCAGTTAAAAAGGTAGTGAAATTCATCACCTAGGTCATTTGAATTACACAGAGTGCATTTTCTGTCTGAAATATCAATATTATTCCAACGTCCAACTTCTATTGGTAATTTGTGATTGCTAGTACGTAATTTATAGATGTTTTAAACAAGCTGTATGTTTTGCCCTTTGATGACGAGTTAAGCGATTCTGTCCATTTTTGTCAATATTGATCTTTAAGTGTTCGTTTAATTGACGGTAATGTGGCTTTCGGGTTTGGATTTCTTGGTTTAACATCAAATCAGTTCGGCCTACACTATTCAAAATATTTTCTACATGCAAAAACCATTTATATTCATGGGGGTCATTTACCATAGATTCATATGCTAGATTGCTGAGTTTGGATTGCTTTCCTGTTTTTAATGATATCCAGTAATTTATCATACGTGATTTAATTTCAATTTCAATTGGATATACCCAATTTTGCATATAACATATATAATGGTGTACTTTTTCTTAGTTTAGGCCTTTTTTTTTTAATGACTTGGTTTACTGATTTTTTTTTTTTAATTTGGTGCGGGCGGGCGAAAAAAAAAAAAAAAACGAGGAAAAATTAGGGTAGGAGATTAGCAAAAAATAAAATTCACGTTCTGCACAACATAGGAAATTTAGGACATACGGTATAACAAAATGTACTTAAAATGTAGGAATGCATGCTAACATTGTGACATAAATATCAATTAAACAATGTGATAATGTCTACTTCTGGTATCTTTATTCATATTCTGGTTAAGTACGACGTTCGTCTCACATCCATGGTGGGTGGTTGGTTGGGAGCAAGCGATGGGTAATTTAATGATCGGCTTTCATCCTTACCGGAATGCCGACATTACATGGCTTGGCCCTCCTGTACATTTTTCGGCCCCCTGCTACTTGAGAGCTAAATCCTGTTATGCCCCATTAAAAAAGTAATAAGATTAGAGCTAATCATATTACTTTTGGGGTGAGCTAAGTGAATCTGGTGTGCCACAATGTGATCTGAGCATACGCTGGTTGCCACTTTTAGTCTAGGGCTAATTAGCAACAATCGGAATGTATGAATGTGCAGGCTGATCAGGACTACACATTGTGAGGCTGCAATGATGTCTAATCAGGGCCTACGTTGGTTGCAACACCAAATACTATAAAGATCATACGGCAAGCTATGGCATATTGAAGAAACTACTGAACATTCTGCAACAACAGTAGATGCCAGTTTTCTCGTACGGATGATGATGCAGCTCAATTTGATTGATAATAACATTGTGATTTGGAGTTGAATTATTATTTGTATTGAATTGTTGAACATATATTCAAATTGAATCAACAAGGACCCACAAACACACAGAGGCATCATTAAACAACAATTTTGCAGTTTAATTTTACACCAAAAACGGCCAGCTCTACTGTAACGCTGCCTTTTTCGATGTGGAAGTGAAATAGTAATGGTCGCGAAAACCCATGACACGGCTCGTGTTCCGAACTTCCGGTTTGATATGAGGTTACTAAAAAAAAATGCCATCAACTGCGCACAAGCCAAACGATGCATAGATACTATCGGTCCACCACTACAAACCTCTAGGGGCAACGGTCACAAAAATGACTACGGCTTGTCTACGGCTTCAAGACAAAAAACACTTGAAGTCGCTGTGTAAAAAATGTGTATAATACGGTATTATAATCACGTTTTGCAATCGATGGTTATTGATTTATTTTTTATGTAAATTAACGTTTTTGTCTTATCGCGTGGACATGTCAAGAAACGAATATTTAGAGGAATAAATTCACGTTCCTTCACGGGGTGGAAAAGAACTTTAAAGTTTTTAATTATCGTTTCTACTCGTATAAACGAACGAAAAAAAGTGAAAGTGAATGGGTTGAACGTCCCAGCTAATGTCATACAGAGACGGGAACACAGTCTCATCTGACAGACCAGTGGGATGAATATACTATGAAAGTATATTTTTAATGCATAGGGCGATGTTTTAACCCACAACCTCCAGATTGGAAGTCAGATGTTCTACCCCTAGGCCACAACCCATCCCTTATAAATGAAGGAAAGAAATGCCCCTATTAACGAGCGACCATACATACTTAGAATAACAGCTGATGTAACGGCGGTAAACTGAAATGGTGTACGTGACAATTGACATTTACGTTCCAACAAGATTTTCACGGTGTGTAATCGATCGTATTTCTTCTCTACCCGACTCGAGAAACACAAATTAAATCGTTTATTTCTGAATATGTCAAACGTTTGCCCGGTCCAGCAGTTTCCCCATTGAATGACTATGGGCTAGGTTCGACATTTCATTCCATGTCACATCGCCGGTTTTCGCTGATAATACTGTCAACAATTAAAAATACGCACGGACACCCGGACGTCATTGTGATCACTATATATGTATTGCATTCCGCAAGCGGGCTCGACAATAATGTTATTATTCGTACAAAATATAAATGGAGACTATTCTCATGTGTCTTAGGAGACTATTCTCATGTGCTGTCAAAACATGTGTTATTATTAAGAAAGCAATCAAATGTGACAAAAATCATCAATACATGTATGTTTTGTTTTTTTACAAAATATTAGAATCGTCGAAGGAGATGATTCTCGGGTGTTTCCAAACCTATTGTATTAAGAAATGAACAAATGTGAAAATTTGAATACATTGGTATTTCTTTACAAAACCATATTTTGACAAAATAGGAGAATCGTCTTTGGAGATGATTCTCATGTGCTGCCAAATATTGCTTTATCAAGAGATCAAACACATATGAAAATGCACTATGTCAAGCTATTAATGGTAAATATCAATTTATTGGCGATGCGATGACGTGAGCGACTACATAGCGTGGTTGAGATACGTTTGTTCCAGCCGAATTCTACAGTCACACTTTGCACGTGAAACTGGATTACCAACAGATGATTGTAAACACCATCAGGTGTGCACCTAGACTGAAAATGATATGTCGCAAGTGTGCTAGTTGTGTGTACGGCGGCATATGTTTTTTATACGCGTTTAAAACGGGAATATTATTTATGTATCCACGCTGTATGTGCGGTGGACGACTCTCGGGCACAGCTTGTTCCGACGATAGTGAGGCCCATTGCATGTCAAGGGCAGCGACATTGTCTGGGGTTCAAGTTGGGAGGGGCGAACCGACAATTGATTTTAGATATAATTTTTAACTGTATCACATCGTAGGCATTGACACACCCAATGTTTTACCCTCCACTACGGTGTTCCATTTAGGCCATCGTAATATCACTATCGAGTACATACTACGATATCACGATATTACATGTACAATACTACCATATGGCGATAGATTATTAAAAACTGCGTACCTCAGAATTTGTTACTCGATCACACGGTGGAACGAATCGAACTAATACGTTGATACCAATTCTACTGCATGACAGTGGGGCAAGCGTGTATAACAACATACGTCTCATTTGGCATATGGATGTGCTAGCGCGTTTTTGATTCTCGATCTCGCATGACTGTTGGAACTATGGTCTACACACACGCATGCGCAATTTCAACATGCATGCTTTTGACACATGTATGAGCAAAACAAACCCGAATTTTCAGACAGAATAGAGTTGGAGCCAAACTTATTTTCAATAGCGGAAGGCGAGATCGCGAAAACGCGAGACAATTCTCATGTTTTGTTGTTGAGAAATATATAACACATAACACCCCCTCCACTCCACACCCCCCCACCCCCCCCCTCTGCACTTATGCCCCCCCCCCCCCCCCCCCCCCCCCCCCCCCCCCCCCCCCCCCCCCCCCCCCCCACCCCCCCCCCCCCCCCCCCCCCCCCCCCCCCCCCCCCCCCCCCCCCCCCCCCCCCCCCCCGCTACTTATGGACCTGCCGTAACCTGTCGACTATCTGCTGATGAACATTGAACATGTCGCTATTGTGTATTATTTTGAGTTGGCTGATCATATAATCAACGAATAATAACGGGACTGATACGATTTCTAAAGCATGACTATCTATTAATGAAACTTAAATAAAGATAAGTGCTGTAGGCAGGAGCGAGCGAGGTTGATCCGTATCAATAAACGCTTTAATTAATAAAATGCGAGCACTAACTTCATACCGAACACGTAAGATGAAACGTCGCGGACCCGGAGACGAAAATATGGTGATGTCGATGCTTTTTCTTAAGATTTAGTGGTCGGCGGTGGATCGGCGCGAACGCGAGACGAAAAATTGACAAAGTCAATATTTTTTTTATTTCCTTTTACGGACTTTGTGGTCGTCGTCGGAAATTTAAAAAAAAAAAAATTGAGATGCCAATTTTAATTTTTTTCTAAATCGGCAAAATTAGGTGCGGCGGATCAGTAAACCAAGTAATTAAAAAAAAAAGGCCTTAGTTATATTTCGTAAAAAGGAACAATGTAAATTTTCAAGTAATTTTATGTTTTCGTAACCCCATACTTCGGCAAAATAGGTAATATTGTATGATAAAAAATGTGTAATTGTAAGTCAAGTGGTAATTCAAATTGTCTTATCCGCTTGTATAGCAAATGCATGGCTTTTCTAGCTTGTTGTACAATGGGTTGTCTAGCTTTATAAAATGTTCTTGTTTGCGAAAAATAAATTCCTAAATACTTAAAATGATCAGTGATATCAATTGTAACAACTCCGATTTTAAAGTGGAACTTATTTGTCTTTTGGGCCCCAAATATAACTACTTTGGTGTTACTATGATTTACATTTAGTTTCCAATCTGTGCAGTATTTATTGAACCAATTTACATTTAGTTTCCAATCTGTGCAGTATTTATTGAACCAATTTATATTATTTTGCAAATCATTTTCATTTTCCGCTAACATTACCATATCATCAGCATATAATAAAACAACAATTTCAGATAGAAAGAAATATCCCATGTATCACAACCAATCTGGACACCATTACAATTATTCCACTCCATGTGTCCCTCTAGGTCATTCAAAAATAAAGAGAAAAGTACCGGGGACAAGTTTTCGCCTTGACGCAATCCAATGTCGCTTGTAAAAAATAGAGATTTTTCATTGCTGTATGAAATGCATGATTTTATGTTTTGGTACATATTATAAATGACTCTAAAAAAAATTCCATTTATGTAATTTTTATACAATTTCTGCCATAACCCAATTCATACAGAGTCAAAGGCCTTGCTAAAGTCCACAAAGCAGCAGAATAGTTCACGTGATCAATTGTCGAGTAACGTTTCCGAAACCCTGCCTTGTTTTCCTTCATTATTTCCTCATTGTTAAGAAATTTAGTTATTCGATTTTGCAAAACTGATGTGAATAATTTACCGAAACAGCTCACTAAAATGATCGGTCTATAATTTTCGAGTTCCTCTTGCCTACCTTTCCCTTTATAAATAGGTTGAATAATGCCCTCCAACCAAGATTCCGGTAAAACGCCAGTGTCTAATACTATATTGAATAGGTTTGTATAAATCGGTAGAAAAATGTCTAATGTACTTTTAATATACTCGTTAATAATACCATCAGTCGCTGATGCCTTATTTTTTCGGAGTTTAAGCACGGATTTCCTTATTTCGTCATCATTTATTGTTGAATTTAATATTTCATCATCGTTGTCTATTTGTAAATTGAAATTACAATCACTTTCTATTTCAGCTGTATTTAAATTTTTAAAATAGTTACCGGTATACAAACTGTCAAGCGATACATTTCTCTCACTTTTATTTTTTTCCATATTATTAATGATATTCCAAAATTCCTTTGGTTTTTGGACTTTTAAATTTCTAAGTTTACGTTGAGTTGAGCGTTTATGAATGCTAATATTTATTCATAGTTTTTTAGCTCACCTGAGCGAAGCTCATGTGAGCTATTGTTACCGCAATGTGTCCGTCGTTCGTCCGTCGTCCGTGAACATTTTCAAACGTCTTCTCCTCGGTAAGTATTGGGCCTATAGTCACCAAACTTCATGGTCATTGTCCTTAGGTAGGGCGATTACAAAATTGTTAAAATGACGTCATTACGTAATCCAAAATGGCCGGCTTCTAAAAATAGCACAAATTCTTCAAAAATCTTCTTCTCAAGAACCGCCAACTGGATTTCGACAAAACTTGGTAGGAATGATCGATGTACATTGCTCTTTCAAAGTTGTTAAAATGGTGACCCCGGGGTCAAAAATGGGCGTGGCCCGTGTGGTCAAATTGGGGTCAAATTTTATTTTTGACCGAATATGGTCATGTCATATATCAAATTGAAGGTATCAATGAGGCGATCACTCTGGTGCATTTTTTGTCGAAATCGGACGGTTATGTCATCCAAGATGACCGCCGAAAGGTCAAAAGGTCGTTCTTTTATTAGAGATTTCAAAATTCTTCTTCACATGAACCGCTTGGTCCATGGTAGCCAAACTTAAAAGTTATGGTCCATGGGTGAAGCCTTTTCAGATTTGTTAAATTGGAGGTCATCGCTAATCCAAGATGGCCGCCGTCTAAAAATAGCATAAATTCTTAAAAAATCTTCTTCTCATGAACCGCTGGCCGGATTTCGACTAAACTTGGTAGGAATGATCGATTTACAATGCTCTTTCAAAGTTGTGAAAATGGTGACCCCGGGAAAAAAAATGGGCATGGTCCGTGGGGTCAAATTGGGGTCAAATTTTATTTTTGACCGAATATGCTCATGCCATATATCTCAAATTGAAGGTATCGATGAGGCGATTGCTCTGGGGCAATATTTGTCGGCCACCAAAAGGTCCATTTATTCAAGATTCTAAACATCTTTTTCTCAGGCACCACATGGTCGATGCTGGCCAAACTTCATAGGAAGTTAAGATCCTTGGGTGAAGCATTTTCAGATTTGGTAAAATGAGCGTCATCGCTTAATCCAAGATGACCGCCATCTAAAAATAGCACAATTTTTTTAAAACACATGAACTCAATGTCACATTCTCCTCTGATGTTCATGGAGTCAGGTGAGCGAATTAGGGCCATCATGGCCCTCTTGTTTATATTTCTTACTAGCTGCTAATATAGTTTGCCTATTTGCTGTGGAGGGAAGTATATGATGTATAGTTTTAGCACTAAGATACTCGTCACGCGCATTTTTACATGTCTGTCCAAACCAAGTGTGCCCTACAGGTATGAGTGTACCCTACAAGTGTGTAAGTGTGCTCTACAGGTATGAGTGTGCCCTACAGGTGTGTAAGTGCCCTACAGGTGTGTAAGTGTGCTCTACAGGTATGAGTGTGCCCTACAGGTGTGTAAGTGTGCCCTACAGGTATGAGTGTGCCCTACAGGTATGAGTGTGCCCTACAGGTGTGTAAGTGTGCTCTACAGGTATGAGTGTGCAGGCTTTCAAGCGTTCCTACTTTTTCCTACTTTTTTTTTTATTCCTACTTTTTCCTACTATTTCATCAAAATTCCCAAAATTCCTACTTTTTCCTACTTTTTCATTTGAAAAGCTAAAAAAAATTAAAAACTATGCTGTTCTGATCTGTTATGAGATTTATTTACAGAAAAAAGCTGTGCATGTTATATAGAGTGCTCGCGGGTGTCTTCTTCTTGTGGCCTTGATGTTTGTGATACCTCAGATGCCTGCCAGTTCGGAACAGCATACAGTATTCTCAGGTGAGTGTTGTAAATATACTCTTGCTAAGTGATTTTACCCCCAGGTACAGCCTTTTCTTTGAACATTTATGTGCCAGATTAAACTGATCCAAACAATTGTGCTGCAGTAGCCCCTCTGCTCATAAATGATGAGTTAAAGGGATGGCATTTTCCCTGTGTGCCACAGCATCAAGCACCAGATTAGGATAGTGAGAAAGCTCCTTCGCAGCCTGCTCTGGGACTTCTGCCAACCTACGACGTCACTTGCACACATTCTATACAAATACAGTGACGCATGCCGTCGCAGGCTACTTATAACGCTCGACACTGCCAACTTCAGACAATGGTTATATTATTTTACATCTTTAAAAGTTTCCTCTTTGACTATTTATGTTTTTACGAGAACATTGTACATGTTTCAATGTTTATGCTAATACATAATATGTATAGCGAAGAACATTGTACATGTTTCATGTTTAATGCTTTTAATATAAAAATGATAATGTATTGTACTTTCAAAATTAGGAATTAAAATCTGTGTGTAAAAGGTAAACACTGTGATGTTTATATGAGTGTTGCATTGGGAATTTTGATTCAGTATATTGAGGAACAAATTATATTTCAAATAGACGTGCATGTATTTCAAACTGCTGCTGTTTCAATACTAAATTGATTTGAATTAAACAACCAAGTTAAATGGGCAATAAATTTATGCAATTTAAAATAGTTTTTTACATTGAAGTTTTCTGAAGTAGTTTATAATATGCACATGTTTGAATGGCATTTTGCGTCACTTTTCATATGACATCGCCATTGACATCGATTGAAAATCCATGTTTAGGGACTGGCACATCTCATGAATGGATGAGTCGAACAAGACGAAATAGCTCAAATTACATTTCTGAAGCTACCTTGCACAGTCACCTTGGTATAAATTAAAAACAAAATATGAAAATACATGATAGTCTATGGGAAATGTATTGTCCTTTAAATACACGGCACATTGATATATTTCTAGTCGTCATAGGCTACACATTAGTATATTAAGTAAATTGGGCCATCAACTTTTCCATCCAGCTGAGCATACACATGTGTAGTTTGATCAGACTCAACACTGCTTGCCAGACCCATATCTTAGCGCCGTGTAATGGCATGCCAAACAGTGTACACTGAGATCAGATCTCATAACCTCATCAGGCGCGGATACAGATGGGGGGGGGTCCAGGGGGTCCGGACCCACCCCTGCTCCCGGCAAAAAAAAAAAAAAAAAAAAAATCTATAATACTCGAATAGTTGGATGACTTTTTTCGTGGCCTAGGTGTCAGGAAATCGCATCTGCGGCGACCTGGCATTTAAAAATTTCCTGGGGGAGGACCCCCAGACCTTTACGATTTCGCGCGCTCGCAGGTCAGGTAGGGTAAATTTTAATTACAAATCCCACCCCCTGCAATTATTTCTGTATCCGCGCCTGCTCATACATGCTGATATGCTGGTTGAAAACCATAAAAGGCATGCTCTTAGTTGGTGTCCATATTGCTGTAAAATGTTAGTTCAAAGAATAAAAAAATTAATTTCAGACTGACAGCATCCGTAATGTTGAAGACACAAGGCCACAACAAGACATCACTGAAACACCATATTCCGAGTAACCGTGAGTACAAGAAATGTTCAAAGTGAAAGTCAAAGGTAAGAAAATATGAACAAATGTTCCTACTTTTTTATCATAAATTCCTACTTTTTCCTACTTTTTTCCTACTTTTTGCGAAAATAATTCCTACTTTTTTTCCTACTTTTTCACAAAAGGTCACCAGAGAGCCTGAGTGTGCCCTACAGGTATGAGTGTGCCCTACAGGTGTAAGTGTGCCCTACAGGTACGAGTGTGCCCTTCAGGTGTAAATGTGGCCGACAGGTGTAAGTGTGCCCTACAGGTAGGAGTGTGCCCTACAGGTATGAGTGTGCCTGGTGTATTGCAGTGCCTGCAGCATCGCGCCCTGAACCCCGACGACCCCCTGCCGGAGCTCTCCCCGGTCATCGCGAACTACCTACAGCCTCCCCAGGAGATTGTCACCTCATGTAGCGCCAGTGTTGAAAAACTCCGCGAAAACTTCAAACTTGAGGTTGTCAAGAAGAAGGATGAGGTCACTGGAGAAAACATGTTTAAAGAGAAGTATGGGACCTTTGTGGTTTATTTTAATAACCCATTCCATGCAGAATACCCGTATCTGGGTATAAACATTCCTAATTATTTTTATTATGCCCCCTATGCGATAGGAAGGTAGGCCTATTGTGTTGCTCTTGAGGTTCCGTCTACGTCCGCCCGGGTACATTTACGTCAGAAAGTTTGTAAGAGGATTGCTTTAATATTTGGACAGTTCATTTAATTCAATATGAGTGACACAATGGCACCACCAATGACATGACCTTGATCTTTATGACATTCAAAATGGTGCTAAAAGTTGAAAAGTTTGAAAGAGTTTCTCAAATGGCTGAAATTTGTGTAAATTTAAAGTTTTCTTTTTTTATGCACAATCTCTAAGTTAGAATCCAGTATGCCATGGGGCATATCCATTTTTAGCTCGCCTGCACGCTTATAGCATACCCCCGGTGTCGTCGGCGTTCACAAACTTAACGTTGGGGTAAATGTCTTATAACTTCTGTTTCCTTTCATGGAACACCTTGTTATTTCATACATGCATCATCAGATGACCCTCTATCATGCTGTAGCAAATCCACGACGCACCACCCAACCCTTACCCCAAGGTCAAGGTCACAAACTTAGCATGTTCATAAACTTAACGTTGAGGTAAATGTTGTGTAACTTCTGTTTATTTACAGGGAACACCTTCATATTTCATACATGGATTCATCTGATGATACTCTATCATGCTATAGCAAATCCATGACCCACCGCCCATCCCTTACTCTAAGGTCAAGGTCACAAACTTAGTACATTCATAAACTTAACGTTGGGGTAAATGTCTATAACATCTGTTTTCTTTCATGGAACGCCTTGATATTTCATTCATGCATTCCTCAGATGACCCTCTATCATGCTGTAGCAAATCCACGACTCACCACCCAACCCTTACCTCAAGGTCAAGGTCACAAACCTAGCACATTCATAAACTTAACGTTGGGGTAAATGTTGTGTAACTTCTGTTTATTTACAGGGAATACCTTCATGTTTCATACATGCATTCATCTGGTGATACTCTATTGTGCTACAGCAAATCCATGACCCCCACCCCATTCCCCAAGATCAAGGTCAAGGTCACAAACTTAGTACATTCATAAACTTAACGTTGGGGTAAATGTCTATAACATCTGTTTTTCTTTCATCATGGAACCCTGATATCATTTCCAGCATCTCTATGACTCTATTCATGCTTGGTAGCATTCCACCCCCCGACTCACATTCGGATGATAACCCTCTATCTCATGCTGCTAGCAAATCCACGACTCACCACCCAACCCTTACCTCAAGGTCAAGGTCACAAACTTAGCATGTTCATAAAACTTAACATTGGGGTAAATGTTGTGTAACTTCTGTTTCTTTACAGGGAACACTTTGATATTTCATACATGCATTCATCTGATGATCCTCTATTGTGCTACAGCAAATCCATGACCCCCACCCCATTCCCCAAGATCAACATCATAAACTTAATGTTTGAGTAAATGTCTTTTTATAACTTCTGTTTCTTTACAGGGAACGCCTTGATATTTCATACATGCATTCATCTGATGATACTCTAGCGTGCTATAGCAAATCCATGACCCACCTCCCACCCCTTTCCCCAAGGTTAAGGTCACAAACTTAGCACATTCATAAACTTAACGTTGGGGTAAATGTCTTATAACATCTGTTTCCTTTCATGGAACGCCTTGATATTTCATACATGCATTCATCTGATGATACTCTATTGTGCTATAGCAAATCCATGACCCACCCCTTACCTCAAGGTCAAGGTCACAAACTTAGCACTTTCATAAACTTAACTTTGGGGTAAATGTCTTATAACATCTGTTTTCTTTCATGGAATGCCTTGATATTTCATACATGCATTCATCTGATGATACCCTATCGTGCTATCGCAAATCAATGACCCACCGCCCACCCCTTACCTCAAGGTCAGGGTCACAAACTTAGCACATTCATAAACTTAACGTTGGGGTAAATGTCTTATAACATCTGTTTCCTTTCATGGAACGCCTTGATATTTCATACATGCATTCCTCAGATGACCCTCTATCATGCTGTAACAAATCCACAACCCACCACCCAACCCTTACCCCATGGTCAAGGTTACAAACTTAGCATGTTCATAAAACGTAACGTTGGGGTAAATGTTGTGTAACTTCTGTTTCTTTACAGGGAACGCTTTGATATTTCATACATGCATTCATCTGATGATCCTCTATTGTGCTACATCAAATCCATGACCAACCCCCCCCCCATCCCTTTCCCCAAGGTCAAGGTCACAAACTTAGCACATTCATACATGCATTCCTCATGTGAATAGCTATCATGCTGTAGAAAATCACCAACTTAGTGCGTTCGTAAACTTAACTTTGAGTTAAATTTTGTTTTGCTTCTGTTTTCAGGGAGTGCATTGATATTTCATACATGCATTCATCTTAATATGCTATATTATGCTATAGCAAACCCATGACCCACCTTGCACCACTGACCCCAATGTAAAGGTCCACTGCACGCCCCTTAACCCAAGGTCAAGTTATATAATATTCATGTTTTTTTATGCAACTGTGCCAAGTTTGAGTGAAGGCGAGCTTCGTTGTCTTCTGACAACTCTTGTTTACAAACATGTGTAGTTTTTGTCGAGCCCGCTTGTGGAAAGCGAGACAGTTGTCACAATGACGTCCGGGTGTACGTCCGTCCGTCCGAAATCTGCGTTAAAGTTTTTAAAAATACCATCAAATGCCTCGGCGGGCTCGACATGCGGGCCGCGGCCATCTGGTATATGTTAAGAGGTAAGGAAGTTATTGATAAAACAAAAAGCTTAACATGCAAAGAGATAATTGATCTTGGGTGTTTGGACCACAAAGCACCATTCCTAGACAAACATTGCTGCGATATATATTATCAATAACTATGAAGTGGTAATGTGCATTTGCGCAGTCTGATCAGGGTCTACACCGTTTGCATTTCTGCCAGTGAAACACCCGTGATACTGCTAACAAACATTGCATAACCGGCTGCAGGAGTGCGCAAGCAGACCAGAATCCAGACTCGTCAATAATGTCCAGTTTCCAGTCACAGCCATACATGGTCATACCAGTTATCCGGACAATCAGTTTATCGGAAAAATGAAAATACGTGTTAATTAAGCGCATTCGTTTGATCCGAATTTGCAACGAATACATCTAAGTCATGCAGGTGCTTGCAGTTTCCATGCCAGTGTGAAGAATATATCGGCAAGGTAAACATTTAAGTAATATTTGCTAAAAACATTCCCCAACTCTGTCCACAAGTTGTTTACAACGTCAAAAGTCGCGCGGGGGCTCAATCGAGTGCGCCCATTACGTCATCGCAGAGTTGTTCTATACATACAATAATTTCTATAAATACATGCACAGTGTTTTCCAAGAAACGATGGGTGATTTGTTTTTTCTGCAGACATACACAATGCTGTTTACACTGGTTTACAGGCGATAACATGAATTCAATGCGAGAATAGAAGTTATAAGACGATTGTACGTTTGTCCGGATAAATGATTGTCAATGTTAATTTTGGGGCAATATTACGGCTGATGATCTGACCCAATTCCAAGTCAGAAAGCTGGCACATTTTGTTAAATAGTTTACATGAGTTGAGAAAGCAAGAAACGAGGATTGTTCTGTGAAAATGTTATGCCCATAGGTGCTATTTTAAGAAAAATATCGTAAGAAATCTGCCACTTTTGTCCGGTAATCTGGATGATCCCTGTATATATACTAGTCTTATAAATAGTTTTCATTACTTAGAAAATCGCAAGTAACTGAATAAAAATAAAAAATTATATTGGCAATTTGATGTTCAAACTAAGCAAATTGATATCGAACCGATAATCTCCGGCGATTCTAACACCGATGATGCTCTGGAAGTAGTTGCTCTTGAGGTTCCGTCCATCCATGTACATTTACAAAAAGTTTGTAAGAGTGTCTCTAATCATAATGTCTAGTTAACATAAGTTACTGATTTTCTATGCTTGGTGTCCTATTTACCAGACTGTCTATGTGATTGTTATACTGATCATAAAGCCATGAAAATCAACCCATTTGCAGTGATGAAGTTGGGGGAGAGCTGGCTGCCAAGAGGGCTAAGGTGGAAGACGGCCTAGATGGCGGGATGGCCGATATAGCCAAGGCCAAGGTTACTCAGGTAATTACTGCATGATCCTTAGTAGTATAGAGGGAGTCAAAATGATACCACCTACGGTGGTATCATTTCCAACCCTCTATACTAACCCCACCACCCCCGAAAAATCCAAAAATTGGTTAACGAGAAAATTGTATCCGACAGCAAATTTATGAATTTTGGAGAAAATAATTTTGAAAAGAGGGAGTCAAAATGATATTGTAGTCCCAATTATATTGGAAATTGAACAGAAAACACTATCAATTATACCACTATTATTAGAGAAAATGGATAATAAAATACAATGTGAATTGAAAGTTTTTAATGGCTGTGTTGAAGAATTATGCGAAGAATACGGGGGTTATAGTCCTATATATAAATTCTATAAATTGAAAACACTAGGCGATATAGAATACATGAAATATCAGCGTAATTTATTATGCTCCGATAAAAACGTTGCATTTACAATATTATACCGGCAATTATGCGAACTATACAAGAGGCAAATACAAACATTAAGGCCATAATGCATATCGGATATGAAACTAGGGTGTATTATATAAAATTGTTGAAACGAATATACATTTATACGATATCGCTTATAAAGATATTGAAAAATTATTATTGAACAAGCACAACGAAAAATAGCAAAAGCCTCCACTCGTGCACACACCCCCAGCGACTGGGCAGATTTCTTAGCCGGCACCCAGCCACTGGGGTGTTGGGACCTTTCTTAAAGGCCTAACAATCGGTGCCCTGGTACTGAATTTTGTAGGAGGGGCATATCCAATTACTGATAGCGTGCCTAGCCTGTCAGTTATACACTGGCTTTATAAATAGAATACATAAACAGCAGCACATGTTTGTCGTCTACTCCCAATGTAGAACAATGAGGGGGCTGCTGGATAGCCAGTGTAGGTGTTTCATACTGACCAGTATCTAGATATATGGTATGTAGTTTGTTATCAAAGTGTGTGGTCCCATAAAACACACAAATGATACAATATATACCAGTCCCTATAATAGTGTCTGTATGTTTTAGTTGTGCAGGAAAATGATTGAGAATTTACTAAAAGTGTTAAAATTTATATAGTATTTTGCTGCTAACTATTTCAAAGCAAAGAGTATTCTGATGCTATTATATAAATTATTGAAAATAGAAACACGTAAAATTGAATGAAACACCTTTCCATGTGTCACACAATAACAAAATGGGGCTTATTGAGTGTTTGATCAGTTTAATCTCACAATCAGATAGCACATGACTATAGCATGATGCAGTTTACATCATTAATTAGAGCCACCATGAATGACCACCAAAACTTAACAGTGTAGATCCTTGATGAGGCTGCGGGGATGCACAGCTGATCCGGGATATGCATGTCGTAACGTGTCCACGTGTCCGTTACTTAGAGTGTGTCATGTATATATAGTGAAACCTATATTGTACTTCTGGACCTGAACAAGGTTCCTATCTCCGATGTATTTTGTAAGTACATGTAGTAACCACCATATAGAAGATATGTGTTTGTAATAAGTCGGTATTTGATAAAAATGTGTAACTGTATCATGTCATTCCACAGATAACCTCGTCCCAGTTAGACTGCATTGCTGTAGATATAATATATGCTGACAGCTAATTAGAGACCAGTGTTGAAATAGCCATACTGGTATGTGTTAGGATACAGGAAATAAGGCTGCTAGCAAACTTGAATTCATGTAGTTTTGTAAATTCCAGATCAGACTGCACATACATGCTGTTTTGTGACTGTGCATACTAACCCGAGTATATGCTGTTTATAATTAGTATATACTGCATTTTCACAGCCACTGTATCAAGTTCTATGCGAAATATTTATCTTGCTGGTCTATTAAACCATGGTTTTTGTTTCATTCACCTTGTTTATGTGCATACAAACCACACATTTAATTTGATATTACTGTCCAAAATCAAAGTTGTGCGGCTGCACACTGTCTGATGTTGACCATACAGGCAGTTATAGCTGTTAGCGTTATCACTAAACCACGTGGGGTTGTTTACAATGTCGGGTCATGAACTCAGCTCTATTGCATGAATTACATATGTAACAGCTACGCTTCCGCCCGGCAGTTTGTTTGAATCAGTTGTCAGTTGAGTACATGTATTACTTCAAAAGCACATTTACATTGGTTTTCTTAAATCCAAATTGTTCTAAACCTTTCAAAGTTGTATTATCTATGTCTGTGTGAAATAGTGTACTTATTTGTTCAGTGGTATTTCTAAAATATCTGAAAATGTGTCCCTGAAGTGAAGCATGCATAAAATTATCAAAAAGCCTGCCCAGCGCAATCTGGTGGCTTTTATATCCCAGTTGGGCCTTTAAGTCCACACATCTGTTGGCTCACAGTCTAGTTTTAAGATCACATTAACCCGACCAGCGGAGTAAGGCGAGCCTATTTTGTGATTTGGTGATGGAATTGCAAGCTCTTAATTAGGCAGAAATCTTTTAGGCCGGCACC
This sequence comes from Conchocele bisecta, assembly GCA_029237695.1. NCBI lineage: Eukaryota > Metazoa > Mollusca > Bivalvia > Lucinida > Thyasiridae > Conchocele > Conchocele bisecta. Next base: position 24,608,706 of record CM055266.1, read on the forward strand.
TTTGAGCTATACAATTCCATCGCCAATTCAAACACACATTTAGAGACTGCTACCATTAAACAGACGAGACGGACGTCATACCGGATCAACAACATGGCACACACGAGATGAGACCAATTGTTGAAAGGTTAACAAACGTATATATGCTCATCAGTTTCCTATACAACATACAAATGGTGTGCAAATTATAATTATTTATAAACACTTAGAGAGGTTCACGAATTTTCAGGATGGTTCGTTATTTTATCAATTTTGTAAAAATTAATAATAATTTAAAGCTGTATTATTACAAATTAATTATATTGGTGCAGTAAACAAATTTACATACCTATACAACATGTGTATATTTATAGCCGAGGTAAACAGACGGCTATTTATACCCGAGTGTATTTCTCCTTATCGGTGGTATGTAAACGGCTATTATAGCAGAGGTAAACAGACAGCTATTTATAGCCGAGTGTATTTCTCCTTATCGGTGGTATGTAAACGGCTATTGATTTACACAGACGGTGTGTACACAGACGGTGTGTACACAGGTTAGTTATAAACACTTATTGAGGAGATTACAGCGTAATGCTCGGCTGAATTTGTTATACGATTACGGCGTAATTCTCAGTGAAAAACACATGTTGTATAGGTATATAAATTTGTTTACTGCACCAATATAATTAATTTTATAATTTTTTAAAAATTATTAGCCAGGTTTTTTGAAAAAAAATCCAGGCTATTGGATTGGCGAAAGCCGGGTGGGTCGGGGGGGCGGGGGCGGCGGGCGGGCGGGCGGGTTGCAGCGTTCACAATCAATGTTAAGTTTTCGTGTTTGAATCCATTTCTTTGTTACTGTACCACCTAGGACCACTAAACTTTCACAGCTTCATAATCAAGGGGTGCCCACCACATATTACTATCCAACATGTTACTTTTTTTTTAACTTGACCCATTTTTTCCGCGGAGTCGACTTAGCCATTTTCAATGTTAAGTTTTCGCGTTTACAATGTTAAGTTTTCGTGTTGAGTCCATTTCTTTGTTACTGTACCACCAAGGACCACCAAACTTTCACAGCTTCATAATCAAGGGGTGCCCACCACATATTACTATCCAACATGTTACTTTTTTTTTAACTTGACCCATTTTTAGCTCGGCTATTCGAAGAATAAGTAGAGCTTATGTTGTCACCCCGGCGTCGGCGTCACCGTCACGCCTTGGTTAAGGTTTTTAGTCCATTTAAATCGATAAACAAGTGACAACGTTATCAAGGCCAATCTGGGCACGTGCCTGAATGCGCATGACGTCATAGTTCCGACAAGCCGCGGCCCGACATCAAAGCAGTCGAGTAACACTGAAACAATGTCATTGCCACAGCTGTATGACTGTGACTGTCTATAAATAGTGTGGTTTATAATAGGTTGTGCTTGTTGTAATGTAAATGTGTCACAGGGTGACATGTATACATGGTACCGTAAATATACACATTTTTAGCTCGACTATTCGAAGAATAAGTAGAGCTTATGTTGTCACCCCGGCGTCGGCGTCACCGTCACGTCTTGGTTAAGGTTTTTAGTCAAGCTTGTATATGGAATACTACTGGCCCTACACCCACCATACTTGGACAACTTCATCTCCTAGTGATGTACATCAATAACCCCTGATCTATATTTGACCTTGACCTACATTTCCTCTTGAATTACTTGGTTAATTGCCCTTGGTTAAGGTTTTTAGTCAACCTTGGTTAATTTTTGGTTTTAGTCAGCTTGTATATGCAATACTACTGGCCCTACACCCACCATACTTGGACAACTGCATCTCCTAGTGATGCACATCAATTTCCTCTTGAATTACTTACTTAATTCCCCTTGGTTAAGCTTTTTAGTCAACCTTGGTTAAGGTTTTTTTTCAAGCTTGTACATTGAATACTATTGTGCATCCAGACACCATACTTCGACAACCTTTTCTCATAGGTATGTACATCAATAACCCCTGATCTATATTTGACCTTGACCTACATTTCCTCTTCAATTACTTACTTAATTCCTTTTGGTTAAGGTTTTTAGTCAACCTTCTATATGGAATACTACTGGCCCTACACCCACCATACTTGGACAACTTCATCTCCTAGTGATGTACATCAACAACCCCTGATCTATATTTGACCTTGACCTACATTTCCTCTTGAATTACTTACTGACTTAATTCCCCTTGGTTAACGTTTTTAGTCAAGCTTGTAGATGGAATACTCCTGGCCCTACACCTACCATACTTGGACAACTTCACCTAGTGATGTACATCAACAACCCCTGACCTATATTTGACCTTGACCTACATTTAAACTTGAATTACTTACTTAATTCCCCTTGGTTAAGGTTTTTACTCGACCTTGGTTAAGCTTTTTAGTCTAGCTTGTACATGGAATACTATTGTGCATACAGACACCATACTTGGACAACTTTTTCTCATAGGGATGTACATCATAACCCCTGACCTTTATTTTACCTTCACCTACATTTAACCTTGGATTACTTGCTTAATGTTTATAGTCAAGCTTGTATATGGAATACTTCTGGGCCTACATCAACCATACTTGAACAACTTCATCTCCTAGTGATGTACATCAATAATCCCTGACCTATATTTGACCTTGACCTACTTTTATCCTTGGATTACTTAGTTATCTCCCCTTGGTTACGGTTTTTACTCAAGCTTGTATATGGAATACTCCTGGGCCTACAGCAACCATGCTTGGAAAACTTTATCTCCTAGTGATGTACATCAATAACCCCTGACCTATATCTGACATTCACCTACATTTAACCTTGAATTACTTACTTAATTTCCCTTGGTTAATGTTTTTAGTCAACCTTGGTTAAGGTTTTTATGCAGGCCGCAGCCACCTTCTTTGTCAAGCTATGTGTACATCGACAACCCTCGTAGTCGAGCTATGCTGTTCTCCTACAGCTCTTGTTTTCCGCGCAGTCGACTTCGCCATTTTGAATGTTAAGTTTTCGCGTTTACAATGTTAAGTTTTCGTGTTTAAGTCCATTTCTTTGGTACTGTACCACCTAGGACCACCAAACTTTCACAGCTTCATAACCAAGGGGTGCCTACCACATAAAACTATCCAACATGTGACCATTTTTTTTACCTTCACCTATTATTTCTACGTAATTGACTTAGCCATTTTCAACGTTAACTTTTAATTTTCAACGTTAACTTTTTAACGTACGTCTGGTTAAAGTTTTTTTGTTTAAAAGTTTTTCGTTATACTATATCTCTGCAACTGCTTCGCCCATTACCTTGAAACTTCACATGGGTGTTTATCATCATCCATATTTTCATTCTACCCCGCAACCGTGCGGCCCCTGTGCCCAATGTCAAGGTCAAATTACTTTTTTTGTTAAAGTTTGTTTGTGTACTATATCTCTGCAACTGCTTCACCCATTACCTTGATACTTCACATGGGTATTTATCATCATTGTCGCACCCGCTTGCAGAAAGCGCGATATCGTCGGCATACGTCCATCCGACCGTACGTCCGTGTGTCCGGTTAAAGTTTTTTCGTTAAAGTTTTTCCATCTACTATATCTATTTTTTTAGTGTCCATGCCTCGCCCCAAGGCGCGACATGCAGGCCACGGCCATCTAGTCTACAAAAAGTGGGTATAATTATGTTATCCAAGTGTCTATGCTTGGAAAAAACCTGGCCTTCGTGGCTTTGCCTCGTTTCTTGTTTACTAAAATATCACAATTTCGGGATGGTGGTGCTGTAACATTTCCTCCGACTTTATTTCCAAGTTTTACCCTAAATTTATCCCAATCAGTACACTCATTCTTGGGCATGGTGGCGCGAGCTTTGATTCTAATATCATTTTTTAATTCTTCATATCTCCCCATTTCTTCCACCACGGATTCAAACTCTAAATTTGATATTTCATTATCGGTCAATGCTTTGGACACTATAACGTCGATGCTATTTTTCTTAGACCTGGCGAGAACGGATATTCTATCATGTTTTCTACATTTTTTCTCGAGTTTTCCACCCGCCGCCCTAATTACCATACAAAGTATTCAGAATAAAACCGGTAATTCCACTCAAAACCCCAGCAAGTGGAACCGTTACAATTGTAGATAGTGTTGCAGCAGTCCCCGCACCACTCATTACAGATAAACTTGCCAGAACCGTACTAGATGCTTCAGCTATGTTCGCCGCGCGCTTATATTTGTTAGCGTTTCTTTTTCTATTTGTACATTCTCTAACTAAAATATCCTGCATAGCGACAATATTATCCAACCTAAAATCTAAACTTCTTTCGTGAATTGGATTGGTATTGACAATTGGAAGCGGTGATTCGTTCATGATATCCAATACATGTATATTGGTATTTTACAAATCAAGTTCAATTAACAATGTAACAATAGTGGAAGAACTCGCGGGGTCAGCGATTTTCGTAACAAAGTTAATAACACTACATTCTGAAAGTCTAATTGAATCGTCACCGGCAAACAAAACCACCGCTGAACTATCTCCAGTGAGTTTATTGACTCCAATTGCCCGTTCTTCACCATCCACTACAAGATTTACAATGACCGTGCCCACAGGTTTACCATTAGCATTAACCGAGCAGACCGCCATTCGGAGAAGTGTACCTGGAGCTGTCATGGCGTACCCCCCATATTTATTGGTCGCGTTGGCACCGAAAGAATATTCATAGACCCCCTCATTCAAGGAGCCCCGCTTCTCAGCCCATACTGTGATGACACGTTTTTGCGTTTTCAATGTTTTCACCAATCCGGCAAGCTCCCCGATAGAGGTATGGGCCTCAGCACGAATCTTTTCAGAGGTTTCCTCAAGTGCTTTGTTCGCGGCTCCTCTGAGCGCAACACCACATACGCCTCCGTAAGGGCTGTCTGGTGGTCTTCTCTGGCTTTCTCAATACCCGTTCAGACTCCCTCAATACCTAACCGGGCCTCTTCCCGAAATTCTGTTATTTTTTCACCTAGTTCCGTAAGTGATGCAGAGTCCTCTGAGCGCAACACCCTATAAGCCTCTATAAGGGCCGCCTGGTGATCTTCTCGGGCTTTCTCAACCCCCAACCGGGCCTCTTTTCGAAATTCTGTTATTTTTTCACCTAGTTCAGTAAGTGATGCAGAGTCCTCTGAGCGCAGCACCCTATAAGCCTCTATAAGGGCCGCCTGGTGATCTTCTCGGGCTTTCTCAACCCCCAACCGGGCCTCTTTTCGAAATTCTGTTATTTTTTCGTCTAGTTTAGTAAGTGCTGCAGAGTCCTCTGAGCGCAACACCTTATAAGCCTCCGTAAGGGCCGCCTGGTCTTTCTCAATACCCGTTCGGACTCCCTCAACCCCCAACCGGGCCTCTTTTTGAAATTCTGTTATTTTTTCACCTAGTTCAGTAAGTGATGCTTCTCTGTTGAGAGAGTACTCTGTGCGCAGCACCCTATAAGCATCCGTAAGGGCCGCCTGGTGGTCTTCTCGGGCTTTCTCAATACCCGTTCGGACTCCCTCAATCCCCAACCGGGCCTCTTTTCGAAATTTGGTTATTTTTCCTCCTAGTTCAGTAAGTGCTGCTTCTCTGATGAGAGAGTCCTCTGAGCGCAACACCTTATAAGCCTCCGTAAGGGTTGCCTGATCTTTCTCAATATCCGTTCGGACTCCCTCAATTTTCGCCCGGGCCTCTTCCCCAACTTGTGCAGTCGCCGTTAGCACTTCTACTCTAACATCTGCTATACTCCTGTGAATCCCGTTTGTGGCCTTCGATATAGTTTTATTGATCAGGGCCTTGGTTTTTCCAGTAGTTAAAAAGTAACTCTCTGTCGGGACGTATCCCCCTTCTGCCGATTCCAAATTATTTGAATCTGTCACCCAATCCCGATTGGAATTGGAAGAACTACCTGGTCCGTATATACTCATAATTAATGAAAAATTTGATAACGACCGAAATCGGGTAATAGTTATTCAACTTTTTCGCTTGATCATCGAGAATAGAGACCGTAAATTCGTGGATGTGCCCTGTTTCCAAAACTTTCATCTTGGGGTGTGGGAAGTCTAAGGTCACCGTCTCCCCAAAGAAACAGTCGCTGGCTTGCATGGTTTTCAGTAATGTGCTGGGGGATCCGTCTACCACGTTATATGATGTGTTCACCCGATCCAAGTGCACCCTGAGAGTTTTAGTGAAGGTGAAGTCCACCGGGTTATCACCGACGTACTCACCCGGGGTAAACACTCCTTTATTTGCGGAGTATGTCTCTCTAAAACCGAGTTGAATACCCAACCCCGGGGAGACCACTACCTTACTATCAGGGCCGATGGTCATTGTTGCGAGCCCGGTAGCCTTCGATACTGTGAGGTTGATTATACCGTCAAGCTCCGAGGTTGACAAAAATCTTTTGAGCTGTCTTATTCCCCACAGTCCGTGAGGCAGCTTTACACCTAATTGTTGTTTATCCTTCACATAGTAAAACCCTTCACTCTTTCCCACATTCTGCCACCCAACCGTGAAGGTGATTGATCTAAGACCTACCCTGCGTTTTCCGCAGCAGTTGTAGATTGACTTTTGAAGTTCACAACTCTCTTTTTGAACATTAGTGATAGTAGCAAACATAATAATATATTTCAATGGATACCAAAGCATTTAGCTTTAACTCTAATGCAAAATACAAAGTTGGTGGTAAATACACACAAAAAATAGAGTATTTATTTTCACTGAAAATATGTCTTCGAGTCAATACGGTCGCAAACTCAATCCATACCGCAGACTGCGTGAGCCCCTCGGGGCGAAAGGCGTGAAACAGAGTGTCGTTATTACGAACAACCCATCGACGATCAACCAGAACCAGCAGCTATTAGTCTCGGGGCTAGAAAAACCAACAAATTCTATAACCCCAAAATCACAAAGGTCGAGGTGACGATCGAGGGAGTCCCCAACTCTACAGCACGGGTCTTCGCGTGCACCAGCAGTGGGACCAAGTCAGAAAGCAGTTTGCTTCCGGCTCTAAGCGTTCCCCGGAGGTTGCCGCGGTTGCCAAAGACCTGCAGCTCTCGGACGTCTCCCTCGCGGAATTCCTGACTACCAAATACGCGTTATGGTTAGACATGCGAACCAGTGACGACGACCAAATGCACGGTAGCGGACGCCAAGTTGAGAACGCTAGCGAGGGTGTGACAATCCAGATAACCAAAGAGGCGGATGGAAATGGCGCATTGAATGTGTACTTATATATAATTACAGACGCACAACTCAACATCGAAGATGGCCGATACGTCTCAGCTTTATACTAAAAATCAATACCAATTCACGATTGGAGATGCCCACTCTGCCATAATATGTGGGCAGACAGGATGTGGAAAAACGGTTTTCATCCTCTACCGCGATCACATTTCGTCACATTGTGATCCTGTGTCCCACTGTGCGGCACAACGATACTTATCAGCGGCGCCCGTGGATATGGACCGACCCTGAGGTATATGTTATTGACCCCGGCGACAGGATTCACGATTGGCTGCGTGTCTTCTACCAAAGATTTTAGGGTGAGCCCACCCTATATGTGATTGACGATTGCTCGGCCAAGGCGGCGATGACCAAAAAGAATGACATGCTCTCCGAGCTCGCATTTTCTGGCCGCCATGCGAGGCAAAGCGTATGGATCTCAACTCAAAAGTACAACGCCGTCCTCAAGGATCTGCGCGAGCAAACGAAATTGGTCGCCCTCTTTCACTGCAAGGACCGAGACTCATTCGATGAATGTCTTCCAGAGAACGACGTTATCCCAATGCGCGAGGAGCGCCTGGAGGTTAGACAGATGCTTTCAAAAACTAAGCACGCCAAGCTTCTGCTAAAGACTGATCAACCAACTGCTTATAAAGTGATTAATTAATTTTATAATTTTCTTAAAATTAATTAGCAATG